>CAUJNA010000957.1:315000-575000 GCA_963377175.1 Effrenium voratum
ACATAGAAACCCCGGCACCCTGTCGGCGGTACTCCCTCTTCTGCCTGGACGTCTTGCAGCAACGTTCTGGCCCTTCCTTTGTTTCTCGAGCCTCGCTGAGCAACCGGACATGCAAGCCAGTCGATAAGGAAACGCCTGAAGACACCCAAACAACGCCGTGCCGTCTGGTCGCAGTGGAGAAGACGCCCCGGATGTATCTGGTGTTCCGGTGCAGCAGAGCCAGCCTGCGAAACACTGCGCATTTTGAAGGCACGCTTCGGTTCGATGCTCGATACTTTCAACGTGGCTGGTTGCAAGAGGAAACTTAGGCACCTCATATGTCGATTTCAGCAGCTAGGCAACGTTTTTATTTGGACACCAGCAATGTCAAACGTGAGCAAACAATTTCAGCGTCTCGCGCCTTCCCATGCCCAAGTCAACAACACATCTATGGTGTCTTCTGGAAGCAACAGGTGCACGGCAGGCTGACGACCCTGCCCGTGTACTGGGGCCAGAGCCTCGAAGAGTTGCAGTGATGCGTTACAAACTCCTGCCATGCAGCATCGCCTAAGGAAGTCCGCCAACCTCGAAATGAGGAAGCCATAAGCCATGAAAAAGTGTTGTGCCAAACATTCGCGGTTTAAGGCTATAGCCTCGGAAAAAGAGAGACAGGGGACCAACATGATCGACCGACAGAATCCCCACCTGCTCTTGCGCACTGCTGACCAGTGTTTTTATTGACCTTCCCTTCTTATTACTTTTATTTGCACCTTGCCGAGATGTTGTTCGCTGAAATTGTCGGTGTACAAATGTACTTTCTCATGGTGTGGTAACGTGCTCGTTGTCGCGGTTATAGCCTCCCTCCAACATCAACATGATAACGCAAGTCAGACTTCAACTGTGAAAAACCACGAGTTTTCCAACAAACAAACATTCAGACCCTATTTCACTCAACATGGCTACATAGGGTTTGAACATTTGTTTCTCGAGTTGTTGTTTGCATGTGTTTGGAAAAGTATGAAACACCTGGAGTTTTCCGCTTGCTAGGCATGTGGTACACACACTCTAGACATAGGTGGGCATCAGGCTAGAAATACGCACCCAAACCCTCAATGTAGGCTAGACTTGGTAGACACAAGCGTTGCTAAGACACATGCTGCTGAACATACAATACGCTGAAACAAGCTGGCGCTGGTAGACACGGACAGAATTGCCAAATATGCACCAGACATGCTAGGCACATGTTAGACACATGCTAGGGATATGTTAGGCAGCCACTGCAAAGCATGCTGTAAGTTCAATTACTGCAAATAAGTTGGAGCGACAGTGTCCAAGCTAGGAATAGTGTGGAGATATGCGACGGCCTGGCTAGGTATACAGGATTTCTAAACATATGTTCTTTCAGACTTCGGACTAATACCTACCATTAATATAGTGGATAGAGATTGCAGGTAAGCTAAAACAAGTATTCGACGGAGAATACAAGCTAGACATACCCGACATACTGCACATGCTAAATGCATGGTAGGCATGCACAAGGCAGTTGCTGACATTCCATTCAAAATGCAATATACAAATTAACCAACCGCAGCAGTCGCTGCGTATTCCATTCAAAATGCGTGAAAGTGTTTACTCACACAGGTCACACAGCCGTTGCATTAAAGTGACGGAGGTTCTTGGGCTTCCAAATCATGGAGAACATGTCAACTAAATGTGGCGCTCAGTTGGCTTTCTGCTGATCCACCAATCCGCCTGACACATACCGCCATGCCCATGCTTCATCCCTCGGTCGCCCCGCTGCCCATCATGACCCAGGTGCGAGACAAAAGAGGCTCCCTGGTGTTGCTGGTTGATGTTGAAACCGAACCCACCCACAACCAGGTCATGCCAGGAAAGCAGCTTGCATTTCTGGAGAAAAGCCGAAGAAAAAGATGAGAGACCAACGTTGCGCCTCACCCCGCAAAGCTTGAGCTGCTCCATGAAGATACCGGACGTGTAGGGCGCCTCCATGCCTTGAATGCACATCTGTTCGCCAAATGTTTGCCCACGTGAGGGGAATCTGAAGGCATCAGCAGTAAGATCGCTATGTTCTATTGAAAAAGACAAGCCACCTCTGTCTAACCTACGGGGATGCTCTACTTCTCCGATGCAAATGGGCCTAGGACGCAGGTGTCTATATGATATGATCTACCAGGGCCCCGTGCATCAAGTCTGGTCTTGAGATGGACCGACTCAGCATGAAACTAACCAAACAAGGGAGCACAACATGAAACCAACCAAACATGTGGCAACACATAAATCATTCATGGTTGGACCTAAGCAGTGCTCGAAGAATAAAGATGATAACACTGGTTTCAATCATGATGATGATAGTGAAAGAACCATAAGAAGAATGTCGAACTCTTAAAAAAACAAGAAGAGATGATTGGAGCCTCTATTGTCGTAAGCTTTTGCTACTTCAAGATCCTGTGATTGTTTTGAGGATCCCTTCCATAGCAAGTCCCTCCCTCAACAAACCATACCCAGCTTTTAAAAGGGTAAAGGCCTTAGATCTAGGAAATCCATTTCGCAAGCGGATCCCAAACCATCAACTTTAAGATAGTTGCTTTACGAAAAGTAAGGGCAAACAGTCACGCAGGGGGTTTCCCACAAGAGGCCCTGTTTAAGGTGACCGTTTGCGGGCCGCTTCAATGTCCAACTCTTTGGGTGGTTCATCCCAAGCTCTTCTCAGCTTAAAGGTCAAAGCCTTAGACTTCTACTCTTAAAGGGTAGTTCACATACCCCAGCTCTTCCAATACTTGAGTCTGATACTAAATTTAGACTTGGCAATACTAAACTAGGTACTGGGAATCTGAGAGATAGTCTTGGCAATGATCAATTCAGTATTGGCAACACTATACTAAAGTCCCACCCAAACCCCAGTTTTTGCACTAAAGCGGACCGCGGTGACAGGATCCCCTGTGCAGGGTAAGGGTGGGACACAAGCAAAGCAGGTGCAACACTCATCTAGGCTGTTCAAAATGGAGGGTTGGCCAATCCTAATCCAGAATCCCTATAGGAAAGCCACTACAAAGGGCACCCCTTGCGCAACCTCAGGGAAGGATTAAGGATTGCCTTTGAACAGCCCAGCCAATATTACTAATAACCGTGCTTTGGCCCCAGTGTGAATATGTAGTAAGGTCTTGTCACTTTCGTATTGGGCTTCCCATTCACATGTCAAGGGTCATGTGGAAGAAACATTTGAGTACAAAACGGAGAACGAAGGGTCCCGCAAAAGCGCACCAGTAGTTGCCTCTCGGCCCCCCGGCAACTTGGAGCCACCAATACCAACAATAATAACAAAGCACCCCAGTTCTCTTCGCAAACAGGCGCGAGGCTCCTTGGAGGTACGTCAGACAAATGCAACATTGTTTGTTCCACGCACCATCCTTTTTGAAGGAAGGAGCAGAACTGAGAGACAAAGTGAACTCATTCTAGGAAAGCGGTGACACATCCGTCCAACCAGGAATCTGCCGAGAGAGAACCCACTGGGAAAACACAGATTGACTCCAATGCCGCCGCGCACTGTCTGACTCAAGCATTGGCCAAAGGCCGCCGAACTCTGGAGACAACTGACGTGTTGATAGGAAATTCAGCTAGGGGACACACAACTTGCGGATAGGGAGTCGGCTGCGCACCCGTCGGCCCAAGGAGACAAATAAGATGGACGCTGCAAGTGTCGTTTTCTTATTTCCGGGAAGCCGCCATGCACCGTTCGACGGCCAGAAAGGCCGTCCAACCTGTTGCTAAGCAGTGCAAGAACCTGCTTGAGGAAGAAACATATTCGATTCTTTGACTCATTGCTGATTTTTGGCTGTCACCAGTGAAAATGCAAAACGCATCCTACTGTAATTCACCCCTGCAGCAGACTGGTCATTGACAATTTTCCTCTTTCCAGCAAGGCCCAAACAGGTTTCCAGAAACGGCTGTGAGGGTGGCTGTAGTGGCTGTGCTATGCGACCATCGCACAAGGCGTGATCAATTGCAAGGATGGGTGAACATCCAGAAGAAACCAAATAGGGACGGTCGCCCCTTGAATCAAGATGTTCAGTGATTCAGGCCTCCCAGCTGGGGGCTACGACAGGTTAGGGACCCCTCTTTCGATTCCAAGACGCTCTTCTCCCAGCTCTGCTGGGCACTGACCAGAGTCCTCTTGGCTTGAGACTTCGGACAGCCCTGGCGAGCGCCAAGTTCAGAGCTTGTAACCTCGTTGGTTGCCTAGAGCAATTGCACATGTTGCCCTTTTGACTATGGCCAATAGGAAAACGCCAAAGGGCAGTCTCCCTCGACCGAGCTCATCACTGCCCATCAGCAGTTCATTCCCTGGTCGGCCCAGGGGTATCCTTCCATGTCCCCGGCGCGCACGCGACGCGCTTCTTCAATCGCCCTGTTCCTGTTACGCTTCACAGCTGATCAGGCCCCACCTTCCCCGGCAAAAGCCCGTATTTGGCCGGCAAAAGCCCGTATCTGGCCACATGGGCGGCTTCGGTTTTTGCGGATTTGTATGTGTGCAATCTGTCATGAAGCCCTGATTTGCCCAACAAAATAGTGGAAATCAGGAAAGCTCCATTGCCGTAGCTGGCTCGTTGGTTGAGGGTCTATGGGGGTTCGAGCTGAAAAAGAAACTGGGCTGGCAACAAAGCTCTCCCAAGGTCGTCGTACGTGTAAACCCAGCTGCTAGTAGCTTTGGCATTGGGAAATTGGCGGCGACCAAAACGATTTATGGGGGGACAGAACTAATTCTGAAGTCTGGTCAGAACGCATGCAGCTTGACAAATCCAAAAGCATGGCTCAAGAGCATAGGCAATCTGAGCCCTTCAACTCGCTTGTCTCTCGCCTCCACCTGCTGCATGATGTCCTCTGCAGTGACCAACTCCGTGCTGTCCAACATCATCTTCTCATCTCCCAACTTCTCCAAATATGCGGCCCTCAGCTCTAATCAGTGAACCCCGGCTTCCCTATACACCTGCCAGCCCAGCAACCGCTTTAATATGGCTGTCCAAGCCACCCGGCCCAAACTAACCAAACAATGATTGCTCACAAACAGCATTGGACGGGTGATCAAAACTGCTGCACTATGAAGCGCCTTGCCCCACCAAAATTAGCATGCCTTTTTGAGAGCAAGCTGGCACAGCATGAGGACACAACAAATGTGGGCGGTGGACTTGATGGGTAGACTGAAAAATGGGTTCAGAAGCCTGTGCGAGTGTGCGTGAACTCAAACTACCAAAACCAGGGGGGGAGCAGAAGTATGCAAACCAAACTTGCTTGTGCGAGCCCACGGGGGTTCGGCAAACTTTTTGCAAACCCAAACCCACTAGCGCCAGCAAGTTTCAGTGGCTCATTCTCAGAGAAATCATATAGATTCTTTCCCCCTGTCTTTCTTCATCAACCTCCAAAGGCTCAAGCTGAGGCACGGCAAATGAGCATCTGTAAAACCACTACAGTCTAGGGACAGCTAGGAACATCAAACTTGTGCGAACCAAATTGAAGTTTGGCCTTTAGATGCCTTTAGTGCCACAGGGCCATATGTCCGACAGCGTGACGCGCTCGTTGTTGGTGGACTGCCGGCCTGAGTCGGGTTCGTACTTACCAAAAAAAGGGAGCCTCTTTCATCCCAGGAGCCACGAGCCACACTGGAAACCTGCTCACATAAACCTCCGCGGTGGCCTGTGGGAGGCATTGCGCCATCTCTCTGTGTGCTTGGACAAGGTAGGGTCGGCCCCAATAACTTTCCGCACCGACGCAAGAAGCTCAGGCCCAGCTTTCAAGCTTAGAAAGACCCACCGCTGCATGTGGTGCATCCTGCAATATCTGAGTGAATTTCTGAGTGACCCAGAAAGAAAACCAACAATCTGACATACGGCATCCCGGGAATTGACACCCATCGTCATGGGCGAGGTGGCAAACCTAACCGCTTTGTGAGATCACTCTAATCCGCCAAAATCTTTCACAGCGCAGCATAATTTAACAATGTTGAAACCGAGATCCAAGATTTCACGCGTGTGTGTGTGTGTGTGCGTATGTGTGTGCGAAAGGAAGCATGTAACAACACAGCACAGTGTCACAAGCGAAACTGCAGTGCCATCAGGTATCATCAAAGATGTGCGCTGCCTCTAGCCGGCATTCTCTTGGATCGCATGACATGCTGCACTCCCTTTCCATAAAGGCTGCGTTTGCGGTACATGTATTTTTGCCACCTCGCTGGGCACCAATTGAGCATTGACCCCAAGTGATGCTGACAACTAGCAGCGTTGGTTTGGGCTTGGCGGGGAGATGTGACAAACACGCCCCAGGATCCCAAGGTGGCATGAAAAAAGAGTGGCCAGTATCCTTGGCCCTTGCTGACAGGAAACGCCGCCGCAGCATCTCAGAGATCTGTGTGTTCAGAGTCGTCATGGAAGAGGTGGTTGACTTCACGTCAGAGTAGGAGTCCTTCACGATTTCACTCGGAACAAAGCAAGGCAAAGAGTAAACCATGCCGCCCTTCTTGGGGTGGCTGGATTGTTGCCCATGAGGACGTAACAGCTTGTTTTGCACTTGAGAACGTGGCAACCCAAGAACTGTTCCCTGTGTTGAACAGGTTCCTGAGAAGGGGCGGAATCGGAGGATCGCCAATGGTTTGACGTCTTCCCGATGCGCAAGCGCAGAATGAAAAGCCGGAGTTGGCTTAAGGCGATACTTGTCCCAGTCGCAAGCCAGGTGGCCGCGATTCCTGTCCGACCTAAAGCTCCTAGTGGCCCCGTTGCCCCGGTCACAGCTTTCAGGGGTCTCAATTTGAGCCTCAAGAAGCGCAGCTCGGTGGCTCGGTCTTGCCATGCACATGGCTCAATGGAAAGGCAGGTGTTGCAAGGGAAGGCTCAGTCAACCTCTGACCAATCGGGCACCCGGAATGCCCAAATTGAACCTGCGCAACGAGCGCTTCCGTGCTGATCAACAAACATCGCAAATACAACAGCATGGGTCCTGCCCCCATACCCTTTCAGCCAAACTGCTAGAAGGATGGCCAGCATCATGTTGAGCAGCAACACCTTGAGTGCAGAGGGGCCACTTTTGGGCAATACCTTCGGCCTGGCAGTCACAACCTGGCATTTTCTGCTGAACAAGATCCAATGATTCAACCCTCGCAGGATCAGCCCCTCGAGCAACTTGACGGTCGCAGCGACAGGGCGCCACCACCAGAACCACAAAGAGCCAAATCCACAATGCCGCCACCACCCGTCCTTGGTTTGGCTGCTACTGTAGGGCCTCATATCTCTCATCCCCCTTAATTCTGCAGGTGCGCAGTTGCGCAGGCCCTAAAGCAACAATCTTCTCATTGTAGCCCCGTCATCTGCAACAACCCAAAGGCTGATCATTGATCTTGGAGCCCGGCCCGTCCAACAGCGTCAGTTGTTTTGTGTTGCCTCCATCTCCGCCCAATGTTTCGGTTGACGCGGCCCTGGGCGTAGATGTCACCAACCTGCCTCCTTCCCTCACTGGTTGCCGCTAATGCAGTTCCCTGGATGCCCCCCAGGCCCCACGGTAGATTTTTCGCCTCGAGCCAGGGTCGTGAATTGAGTCTCTTGCACCTGTGCCAGGGGTGCCAGGGCCCGTGTGCGTCAAAAGAACCAACTGCGAGGCGGCTGCACCGGCAGCAATCCACAAAGGAAATGTTGGGCCCACTTGGTTCCTAGTCCTCTTGTTTCAAGCCGATTGCGCCCAGTTGGACTTGAAACACACGGCTGCTTGAATTTCACATTGAACATTTCACAACTCCAGTATATAGTTTAGCTTGCTGCTCCAGGTGTAGAAAAGAGGTCTTGCATACATCGACACGTACCCCATCGCCTTCTGGCTTCTCTTTGGAAAACCACCAAGCTATGCGCGATCCAATGGTCCAGCGTCAAGCACACTAGTTGCCGTCCAGGTGTCCCACACCGATGGTTTGCATCCGTGGCCAGTCCTCAGAGCGGGTGGGAGTGGCCCATCGAAAGCTTGCGGGATCCCTTGCGTTACTGACCCCTACCCGGATCCAGAAGCTGTCATGCCTTAGGCCTTTGAAGGCCATACTTGGGGCCGCCAGAGGATGCCTCTGCATCGCTCCGCGCTTTTGGGCCGAATGGTCCCTGGTGGTGGAGCGCATGGACCAAGAACTTCAGAGGAAAGCTTCGACCCGGAATCCAAAGTCCAAGGTCCCAACCACCTACTGAACGGGTGCCCAAGCAAAATGCCACCCAAAGCCAAACGCAGAATTGGGTACAGCGTAGTGCAATCCACATTGAATGGGGCAGACCAGGGACGCCCAGGGGAAAAAAACGAGACACCGATTTTTTTTGTCTACCAACCCTTTACCGAGGCGCCCAATCCCCGAACATGGCTCGGAAGCAGGCGATGACGCCGCGGTCCAGGGTGGCGAAATGCTCCATGTCTTGGCCAAAGACCAGGACGCTATTCACTGCCAGGCAGAAGTATACCGAAAAGAAAACGATGAAGAAATGCAGCAGGTCCTGCAGGTTGGGCACTTCATCTGCAGATTCTGGACGATACGAAACTACATCCAATCAAATCTTTGAGGGTGGAAAACTGTCTCGCAACCAGCAGGATGCCAACACAAAGCTGTGGTTTCGATCAGCGGTGTATCCCCGTTCAGTCGGTGTCCAATCCAGCTGGCCAAAGATCCTCTCAATCGACAATATCCATCAAGGGTTGCTCAAAGAAAAAGGAAAGTTGGCTAAGGCACGGCAAGCGATCCATTTCAGTCCTTCCACGCTGTGTAAAGGGTCTTGGTTACCACTGCCAGACGTGGCTGTGCGTCAAAGGACTTCAGCAATCTCACGACCACCACCTTGGGCCAAAGACTTTGGGGCACACTGAATCTACCGGACCGAAGAGACAACTTTAAGAAAACAAACTGAGCAACCAGTGACCCTGGCAGAAGGAGGAAACCCGTCATGGATCGGGATGTCGAATTCTATGAAGCTAACGGCATACCGTGCAACCTGCCATGCTGGGGGCGACAGCTTGATGCCCAGTGCATTTCATGGACCGCAGTTGTCCTATGTGGAATGGTGGCTTGGCACTCAAAGGCTGAGGTTGGACAGCGTCATGCCGTTTTTTTTTTTGGAATCTGGAAAGCATTCCTGGATTCACACCGCCCTGGCTACCAATCTTTTCGATGTGGTGCAGGCTTCTTGGTCCTCTCACTGTTGCCTGACGCTCCCACCCCGCGGCATGCATGCCGGCGGCCGCATGGAAATGGAACTCGGATTTTCACGGACCTGCAAACCAGCAAATCCCCAAGCCCCACTGTGGCTCAATGCCCCGAGCGAAGCAGAAACTGTTTGGCATTGCCCATTTTCACTGGGGAACCCTGCGCTGGCACCCAAGCGAAAGAGTTTTCAGCCCGGTGGCGATTGGATAGAACATGAGGGTGAAGCGAAAATCAGCTTCCGCCAGCACCACACTCTCCACCGACTCGAACACTCGAGAGCGCCAAGCCTCAAGGGCGCTAGACCCAACGCCTAAGCCACAGATTGAAACACGTGTTCTCACTAACAGACTAAGTTATTTCTCTGCGGCAGGCACTTGTTCTCTGAGAAGCTGCAATATAGGCACCAGGGATCCAATGCGGAGCACTATGCACCAATTGCGCTTTCGGCGCAAAGCACTAGTATGTTCCATGTTCCGGCCACCCGAAAAACATTGCCCACTCCCCGTTTTGTATCTGATTTGCCTCTGCCATTACCTCACCATCCCCCGGTTTAGCCTGTTGATGCTGACCATCTCGAATTTGGAACATGATGGCAGAATCCAACTTTCAAAGCAAGCATCAACATGCAATGATTTCCCCTCAATTGCCTGCTTCCGCGTGTACACACGTCGATGCGCAAGCTTGATTCAAGGTTGATGCAAAAACAAGATTGATTCGAAATGCCTGATCGCTTGCAGAATCTACGCTGCTTGCTTCCATTCAGCAAAGACATGATTCCGGGTTGATCCGCTGCCATCTAATCTGGCTTCAGTTTTGCATTCTGCATGCCACCTATCGCAGTCACTTGCCGTTCATGTTCAGCTCAAGCTCTCATTGGCACTCCGTCCTGTAAAAACGGCATGCGCTGGAAACCAAAAGCAATCATTCAAGGAGCTGCAGTGCCAAACTGCATGTGTAGCTCTGGGATGGCGTAGCGCCTTTATGAGTCTTGGTCGGGAGCTCTTTGACAAAAGCGCAGGGTTCTCAACGCCGTCACTATGCCGCCAAGGTGAAATTCCATGATACCACTTTTACAGGCTCAAACCCCGCTCGGGCCTCCGAGGTGAGGCTCGCATCCTGGCCCCATGGCCGAAATCCGGGGGGGAAGATGGGGGTCGAGAGCCTGAACAAACGATATAATATATATATATATATATATTCTAAGTCTATACCTATCAATATATGGACAGGGCCTGGGGACCCGACCTAAGGTGTCTCGCTGCCTGAAAATGTTGCCTTCGTTTTCGGCCCAAGGATATCGATGATTTCGGCAACTCCAAAAGCCTCAACTCCAGGCCACGAGCGACGTTTGGGCTTCTGTCACGACATCTGCGGCAAGGAAAGCGACTGGCAGTTTTGGAACACCAAGCTCGAGCTGGTACCAAAATGTGGGGGGGGGGGGGGCCTCCATACATGTCTTCCCTTGTGCCCACGAGGAAGAAACGCATGGGGAGGAAACTGTCCCCTAATTGGGTTGCGCCCCTGTATAATTCACTGCTTGGGGGGAACGCTTGGGACATCACGGCTTAACAGTGCGCAGCGCCTGCGCCGTGTAGGCAGCCATCGTCTCGGTGGTGGCCCCTGTCTCCATGATAAGACGCACGTAGGTGCCGATCACCGCATAGGCACCTCTGTCCCGCAGAGCCCGCGAGGGAGGTTTAGGACCGAAGGAAATCGACTAGAACCTCTCGGCTACAGGAAATGCGTGTCAAAACTACAGGGGAAATAAAGGCGAGCCCAGTGCGAAGCGTGATTTCTTGTCATGACCCAAGCAAAATAGACCTGGCTCCGGCTGGAGCAGGATTCAGCACTGGCAGGGAACAATGACACACATATATAACAATCGCTGAGTTGCAGTCTCGTCAGTCAAACTGAGCAACCATCTCCAGTCACTTTTACGGCCACGGTCTTACTCAACATGGGCCCCTGCATGGGGCATCTGAGTGAAAATCCTGTACAACATGTCTGATCTTGGAATGGAACCACATCCCTTACAGGTCCGAACAATGAGGTCCGAACACTGATCCCGTGCCAACAAGGAAAACAAACTGAATCGGAATATCTCAGGACCCCAAGAAATGCCTCCACCGTGGCACATGCAAAGATTGTCTTTGCCACGAAGCTGCAGTCCTGGAACACGAAACCTTCAAGCAGTGCAAGCAAAAGCAACCAAAGGGAACAGGGTGCTACCGACCAAGTGGATAAAGGCCGGTGAAGTCATTTCACCCAGTCCGGTCACCAATGGCGCAGATTGCTTGGCATTGGCTGGTCAGCTGGCAGCTGACTGAGCCAGAACTTGCATCGCCCAATTTGTGCTCGGCCAGGGAAGCGACAAGCTTGCTTGAATAAGAGTAGTGTTGATTGATGTATATTGGCCTGGCGGAAGCATACCCTTGTTAGGTTTGTTTCATGCGACCATCTAGGACACCAAAGTGAAACCAACCCCTTGTGAGGTCGCATATTTTTGGGACATGCACATATTCTGGGCCAATTGGGCAAGGGACACGTCATGCAGCACATGATGCGCAAGATGATCCACGCTGGCCAGTCAATGCCTAAAAATATCCTCGTCCTCCAAGGCTTCAAATAGCGAATGCTTCTGATCCTTCGGCACTTCAGGAAAGGGAAGTCGTTTCCTGTTTGTAATTGTTGCCTTGGCGCCGGAAATGGGAGGCTGCTCCTCTTTCTGAAGCACTTCTGATGTGGACGTGAGGAAAGGCTTCTTCCGGACTGGGTCCGGCACAAATGATGGATACCCAGTCCACAGCATTCCAAAAGTTCAGGTAGTCGTGGAAGATTGCCTCCGAGCTTTGCCACTCCCAGGGGTTTAAAAGCGAAGCCGTCGTCACCCTGAAGTGGAACAGGATCAGAATTCCCTTCCCTTTCCTCCTTTCTGTTTGCGAAAGCGTGTGAACCAAGCATGGCGTGTCATCCGCTAATTTGCACCAAACATGTACGCGCAGTTGTTGTGCATCTGCATTTTTGTTTAGCCAGATACCAGAACGAAGAAACGTCCGACACGCCCTTGCCTCGTAGATGCCCCGCTTGGCTGAGCGCACCACGCCGGCAAGCTCTCCTCAGCACACAATGGCTTCCCTCAACAGCTGCTCTTGAGCCTTTCTCCTCTGCAAAATGTGACCCTCGGGCATGGAAATCTCAGCTGCCAGGAACAACAAAATGTGGGCTCGGCTTTGGCCACAAGGACCACTGAGCACCACGGAATCGAGAAATCCTGGAACTTTTGCAGGAATCGCCGTGCCAGGGCTGAACAACATGTTGCGCGCAGCATTGGGGCCAGGGCGTTGCATTGAGGACTCCATAGGGCTGCCCACTGCAATTATTATGTCTCTCGACTGGAGCACTGGCAGCGAGTCTCGAACCTCGCTGAGGAAAAGAAAGAGCAGCGCTGAGAGCCAAACCACCTCGGCTGCTTCGGGCTGACACTGGTCAGCTTGGAGCGGCAACGAACCACGACAGCCGGGGATTCTGAACTGAACCAAACATCACACACTCACACACACACAGACACACTGAAATAAAGCTGCTGAGAACTGTCTTTGGCATGCGAAACAAGAAACGACTTCACCATACTTCACCCAGGGATGGCATCCAAGTAGCATCCGCCATTACCATTGCCTCGGCTACGCAGGGCTTGACGGAGTTGACTTCTAACTTGCTTGCTCAGGCTCCAGTGGGATGAATGTGGGGGGGGGGGGGGGGCACTGCTCTGATGCCTGGCAAGGATCCTACCCGCTACTCCGAACTTGTTCCCCTAAGATGCCAGACCGCATCGCTATAGAGTTTCAACTTGTGACAGTACGCACCAAGCTGGAAGCTTGTCTCCGACACCCAGCGGTACTGGCCGTGCACAGGCCCAAGCTCTGCAAGTCACCTAAACAAGTCGGATTCTGATGCTAAGAACTGAACGTATCCTGTTCAATTTCAGGTTCCGGGCGCGAAAGATAAAGCTTCTTGAAGCTGGCCCAAGCTGGCAATGGTTTACCCCTGTGGTTAACAGCAACCACTTCCAATACTTGCCCCCGTGGGCTGGTCACCCACTGCCCTGCCCAATACACTGGCATGAATGAGCATGCTCCGCGTTTATGCCAACCTCGAATGAGCCAGAATAAGTCGATGCTTCATGTATCAGGGCCCTTGCAGCAAGAAAGCTGGCACGTCCCATAAGGTGCCTAAATGGCGGTATCCAAATACCCCAAAGTGTCGCCGCCCCCATGCGCCAGGCCGCAAACTGTTCCAAGAAGTTCCCAAGCAGCCACCGCGACCATGCCGATTGCACGTGGATAAGCTGGTAGATGTGACCTGCGCCTGCAGGACAATCGGGTTGTTTTGCGTGCGCGCGCGCAGGCGTGAAATTGTATTGTGTTCTTGGTGAGTTGTTGGTGCTTGTGTGCGTGTGTTTCTTTCTGTCCTTTGCTTTCTTTCTTGTTTGCTTGCTTGCTTTGTTTGTTTTGTTTGTTTGATTGTTTGCATATTTCTTTGTTTGTATGTTTGTGCTTTTGTGATTCTGTGTGTGTGTGTGTGCGTCGTCTGTGGGGCTGCGCCCCTCAGTTGTGCTAATGCTGGGCACAAGATGCCGTCTGAAGCAACTTGCACCGGCCGTTGCGGCTGTAAAATGCTCACTTCAGTGTATCTGCATAGCCGGCAAGCGGTAAGGACTCAGCCCTCAGTGTACTTTGCATTCGCGAGCTGCATTAATGTAACATTGCAAGCATGAGTGTGTCTATTACGGGTGCGGTCACGCTGTCTGTCTTTCTGTCGCCGTTTCTTGCTGATAGACACATCCAAACAAATGGCCATTGCCCCAACCGTAGGGCAATGCAACCCTCGCTATTCTAGCCAAGAGTTGCCCGGGCAATGGCTCTGGACCTTCAAAACACCCCCACCCCCACCAAAAACTACCTCCCTCAATGCAGGTCTTGGACAGCATTTCTGCCAAAGCATCATCTTTCCCTACGGGCTGACAGTTACATTCGTTTAGGGGTGAGGTAAGCAATTATATCAAGCCACGGTTGAAGAAGAAGTTCACCGTCACCAGGGAGATCAAACCATAGTTCTGATTGTACGACACGATGCCAATCTCCACGCGCTGGGTGTACCTTTGCTCCAGCATGCCATGCGTGGAGTCTAAGCCAACAAATGGAGGCCATTCATGACACAACTGAGATTCATAGACGAGGGCAGCGATGCATATGGGCGAAGGATGTCAAAGCGCATGACCGGAAAAGAGGAGAGAAAAAGAAAACAATATAGATTCACTACAATTTGCTCAGCAGCCTTAAAAAAGAGAGCTCATCATAGGAGAGGTCACAGGCAAAAGCCTTTCTCGGGTCACTATTTTTCCCAGAGCATAGAAAGAGGACGCCCACACCTTGGAAAGCTCCGAATCTGAGCCAACGGAGGGAGGTATGCTGCTCATAAAGGCACTTTGCCAAGCAGCCACTGACCTGCTCAGTGGATTGGCCACAAACAGTTTAAAACCTGGAAACAACAAACAAGGCAACATCATGAAATCCCATAGTTGAAAGCTGAATTAAAGACATATGGCAAAACCAAATCAAGCAAGTCCAGCCTGTCAACACAACTCAAAGCAGCTCATTGTTTCCGGGTTCGCCAGGTTTAAAGCTTCTGCCCCAGCGGCTCGTCCAACCAGGGCCCTGTACAGTTGGAGTTCCTGGGCGAACGGATGACGAGGTGAGCCAACTTGGATGTTTAACCTGCTTCGCACTCAGCAAGTAGGTTGCAACCAATGGTTGCAACCTACTTGCTGAGTGCGAAGCAGGTTGAACATCCAAGGTAACCATGCCTACTTGTCAAGTATCCCCTGTTGCTGTTGTGCCACCAGCTACCTTGATTATAGCTTTTGACCTGCACGCTTGGCGGGTTGAACATCCCAGAACCCAAGAGGCCGATCCCATCCGGACGTCAAAAGGAGACACAGAAGCAAACCAACTGGAGCAGAACTGGCGAGCAGAACTGGTAAAGTCAAGAGGTGCCGCGACTGCAAAGCCAAAGCAAACCACGACATCGTCTCTCTGCATGGGGCACTTACGCCTTCAGGCTCCGACCCTCAGGTTCGGGGAATTTTGGTTCATTTGACCACTTGCTTAAGCTACCGAACATTAGGAACTGCACTGCCCTTGGTGGTGTGATTTCACCCTCTGACTTGCAAACAAACAACATGGTGCCATTCCACCCATTGCATTTTAACAAACACCGTGTGAGGGGCGGCCCACAATCAACACACATGTTGGGCAAGGTCGGATTAAACTCGCCCTACACTGAGAATCCTCCAAGCCGGTTTCAAAAGCCAAGAGCGCAGGGGCAAGTTGTGGGTGCCTGCTTGGAAGTTGCATGGGCGAAGCGGGGGGGGGGGCACATGTTTGACAGTGCCCAGCTGGCCAACCCATGTTGCCCATGTTGCTCAAAGGTGGAATTGAGCAGCCCGATTGCCCTGAACAAGGAAAACAATCGGCTCAAATTCTGCTTCAAGCAAACCCGTCCAATGCTGGTCAACAAATAGCTGAAGGCTATCCGCGCAAGCCTGATTTAGCCCCTGGCATGCTCAGGTTGGCGACCTGCAGTGATGCCGGTGATGCGCCGTTGCAAATGATGCGGGCGATAAAACAGCGTTGCAAATAATGCGGGAGATGCCCAGGCTGCAGCTTGGCGAGCAAATGATGCGGGTGAGCGTCATCTCTCTCTCTCTCTCTCTGTCTTTCCTTTCTTTGCTTTCTTTGCTTTCCTGCCTTTCTTTCCTTTCTTGTCTTTCTTTCCTTCCTTCCTTGCTTGCTCCCTTTCTTTCTCTCTTTCTTTGTTTTTTCTCTCCGTCGCTCTCTACACTTTCTTTCTTGCATCGGCCAAACTAAAGCGCCCCCCCAACTGGCTTCCAATTTAAGGCGCCCCGTGCAACCGCTCTCCAGGTCCTGGACTGCCAGTTCCATGTCCTGCGGGGTCGCAGCTTCCAACCACTTGCCACTCTGGAACCGTCCAGAACCCATCCGGCAACCCACCCACCAAAACCTTGGCTCGTGGCTGCGCTCCGGACTCCGGAGCTCTCGGGAAAAAGTTGCCAACCCCATTATCCATCACCTTTTGGTATGTTTTAGAGGCAATGGACAACTACAAATGTATTAGCTCCCAACCCGTTGAAATGGCTTTCAAGCTGCAAGCGCGACAAAGTACTCATTTGCAGGGGAGCTGCTTTGGGATCGGCTGAGGCCTGATCCAAAAACAAAGCCTGGCCCAAGGGTCCCAAAGCTGACGATTTGCTAAGCTCACAGAAATAAGTTTTTAGGTGCTACTTATGGAGGTGCTATCATTTGGACTTGGATTTTCCCTTATTTCCACTAAGATCCAGTCGTGTTGGGGAAAATGCCTGCGCCCTTGTGGCTTGTGCTGGCCGTGTGCCACTATGTCCTGGCCTGCTTGGCGGGTTCCATTAAAACCACGACTTGAACAAATAGTGCCAGCCATGTGACGTGACATCATTTGAACCCACCTGGTGAATTATGGAACTGTCAACGTGGCCCATGGGCGCGTCCCATTCCCCCCCGAGTCCTTCGGGGACTTTGGGAGCCATTCCACCCGCTGTGGGTTCACCAAGACTTCCGCGTGCCCGGCCTCCGGGGTCAGTTCCTGAGGAAGTCAGCACCCATTGATGAAGGTGACGGGAAAGGCTTCCACAACCACGGTATTTGTTTGACAAAAAGAAAACAAGAAACCAATGGTGCGATGAGAATTGTCTATTGTGCGTTCGGTCCTACCCTTGGCTGTGAAAATCCTTCTTGCGATGCCAAAGCTAACCCCCCCTCCCCCACCCCACTTTCCGCAATCGATTGAGGCAGCGCAACTCGCCGCAATTCCATGTGCCAGCCCCCCCCCCCCCCCCAATTCCACTCAGGGAGTGGGAATGAGGGGTAGATGTTTCACTCAGGCAACACAGAAATCTAGGCAACGGGTGCCAGCAAAACTGCAGCTGCAATCCAAAAAAGACAGGCACAACCAGAAAAACACGAACCTATTCTGTGTTCGCTGAACCCATGTAATGCTGCACATCATCAGTCCTTTGAAAATCCATCTCAAGGTGACAAAACCACTTGTGGGCCTCCGCGCTGGCACTCCTATGAAAGGCTTGTTAATGCAACGTGTGAGTGTTGGGATGCAACAAGGATATTTGCATGTCATGCAATCCAATGGATGGGTGCAACTTTGGAAGGGGCACTCAGTGGCCCTGAATGTGCGGCTTTCCTCTTGCGCAAAAACAGAAGGAACCTCCCAAAAGAGGTGCTTCCCCAAAAGGAGCGGCTTTACAAATGACTGAATAGCAGAACATCCGTCTAGCTCCAAGTGCTTGTCCACAACCCTCTGGTGCGCTAGCATGGCTCAAGTCGGCCAACAAGAGAAAGCTCTACTACTGTCGTCAATGCCTTGAGAGGCCCTTCAATGTTGCAGTTGGCCAAAAACATCTTCCAGCGTCTCTCAGAATTGCGTGGACCCATTTGCGATCCATTCTGCACTTCTGACGGCAAAAGGGCTTCTACCTGCCGCTGCAAAGAAATTATTTTGCCGCTGCCAAGCGTCGTAGGGTGGGTCTGCTGGCATGCAGGGCTTGCCCAGCCAGGACCGTGTCATCTGCTCTGGCACGCTGCCCGGCATTTTGCAGCCTCGAGGCTGGCGGATGTTGGGCGAAATCCCGGAAGCGCTCCCAAGATCAACTGTTCCCAGCATCTCTGAAGGAGTTCTGGCTGCAAATGCCATCTCCACACGCACAAACGCAAATACAATAAAAAGCAAAGGCAAAACCAAGTAGGAGCGAGCAAACATCACCAAATTGCCACAAACACAATAACAAATCACAAACACAAGCGCAGGCGTGCATATAAATAATATACACACAGCAAACACACATAAACACAAGCGATGAAACGCGAATACAAACAAACACGCACACACACACATACAAACAAAAAAACAAACACAGAAAGACACACACACACACAAACACAGCCAACAAACAAACACGTAAACAAACAAAGACACAAAGGAAACAAACAAGAACATGAAAACGCACAAGCAACACAGACAAAAAAACAAAACAAAAACGCAAACGCAAACACACACACAGAAATAAAGAATCAAGCAAAGAAAGGAAAACAATAAAATGCAAGCACACAAACACACAAACACACAAACACACAAACAAACAGAAACACAAACACAAACACAAACGCAAACAAATAAGCAAACCATATTCAACAAATAGACAAGAACACGCAAATGAAAACACAAACAAACAGTCAAACCAATCAAGTTTCACTCACAAACGCAAACATGCACACACACACACACACACACACACACACACACACACACACACACACACACACACACACACACACACACACACACACACACACACACACACGCACGCACGCACGCACGCACGCACGCACGCACGCACGCACGCACGCACGCACGCACGCACGCACGCACGCACGCACGCACGCACGCACGCACGCACGCACGCACGCACGCACGCACGCACGCACGCACGCACGCACGCACGCACGCACGCACGCACGCACGCACGCACGCACGCACGCACGCACGCACGCACGCACGCACGCACGCACGCACGCACGCACGCACGCACGCACGCACGCACGCACGCACGCACGCGCACGCGCACCCACACACACACACACACGCACACACAACACATATATCCATGCATGCACACACACCACACACACACACACGCAAACACACACGCATATAGATACAAATCTACGCTGATTTGAATTGAAACATGTATGTATACAACATGGATGCACAACTACAGCAAACAAGTTTACACACACACAAACACACGCATGCACCCACACGCACACGCACACACACACACGTACACGGACGCAGGCGCAGCCGCAGACACAAACAGATACAGACAAACACACACACACACAGAGACACAAACAGAAACACACAAAGACACATACACAAACAGAAACACAGGCACACACACAAGCACACACACACACACACACACAAACAGGCACACACGCACACACTAATACGCGCGCACACACGCAGAAACGGCTGCTTTGACACGCACAAATCTGCATATGCATATGAATGTAAATTCGTATAGAGAGACAGAGAGTATCTAGTTTACATTAAACAAATATAGATACTGCAATATTACACTGACGAACTCGGCCCCAAAGCAAGAATACTTGTGCGTGGCAGGAAGCTAGCCCAATCGCCTGCTGCTCGCTCTTGACGCATACGAACCCCCGCGACGATCCTGAGTGACCGGCCCTTTCGATAACATGGAGTGGTGTGCCAAAATGTATGTGAGGCGAGCCTTTTGGCATGCTTTCTCTATTTGGCTACGAAGCCACCCAACTGCCCAAGACTGCACGTCCCAGATTTGCCACGATTGAATCATGCCAAATGATGCCAAGTTCAAGTGGCCGGGTAGAGGGTCAAAGCTCCGTAACATGCAACATCAGTTAACTGGTGCGTCAAGTCTCCGATTGAAGTTGGAGAACTCGCCTTGCACCGGCAGCGTCGCCTGATGCGCTGAACGGTTGAGACATCGGACCCAAGAGGCGTCAATAGAAACCTGGTTGCATTTTAACCCAGTGCATGCCGTTGCTTCCTAAACATAATGCGTTCTGAGAGGGTACTCAACGAAGTGCATGACACCCATGATGTTTAGCTGGCTCTCCGTGTGCCCAGTTTTCTTAGTAGACAATGTAGACATCATCCGCCGACCCTCTGCCTCCCGTCCCAGCCTCCTGCAGAGGGGACCGGCGTGGGATGCAAAAACTGGAGTGAAGTGATTGCAATCCATGATAAATTTTTGGTCCCTGGGGGACACGCCCGAAAGCACAAAAAGTGGATTCCCAGGACCGGTCCCGGGACCAGTCCTGCTGGGACCGTGGTCCTGGTGATTGGTCAGCCAAAACACCCAGGACCATGGGAATGGTTCCAGGACCGGCCAGGACACCTGCGTCCAGAAAGATTTGCGCCCAAGTCACGTCAAGAAACAAGGCCATCCTCCGACAAGGACCGGGCAGGCTGGTCCCAGGACCGGTCCTAGGACCGCTCCTGGGACCAGCCTGGAGAGGGTCCCAAGTCCCGGTCCCTGCCGCGACCGGTGGACGCCCTTTCAAAGAGGCCTTGGCCTTGTTTCTAGGACCGCTCCCGGGCTCGGTTGATCCTTCTTATAAGTGGTCCCTGGGTTTGCGGACTGGCGCCCGTGTTTCAGGACTCGGCGGCAGCAGGCGGGAGCCTGGTTAATCCGGCTACGCCTCCTGGGGTAGCATGTCGCCGCTAGGCAATTAGCCTGCTAGCTTTAGCTACAGGGGCTGCACCCTGGTGCCGCCGACCCTCGCCACTTGGTCGTGATGCGCTGCCTAAATCCGGCACCTCTGCATCACCAGCTCGGGCTTGCGGTTTGGCTTGCCTGTGGGAAACCCTCGCAAAACATCGCGTATATGCAGGGTTTAGGCCATGCGGCTGACATCGCTGCCGGGCATGCCGGCGATGCTGGGACCTCGCTCTACAAAAAGCTGTAAATACCGTCAAAAACTGCTGTGCTGAGCGGTGGGCTGTTGTTCTGTCCGTTTTGCTTTTGCTGTGGCTGGCTCGCGTGCTGCGCGGTCCTTGCTTTTTTCCCGTTGGTTTTCGGCCCTTCTGGCGCGCGCGCGCGACCCCAGCCACAAAACGCTGCTATTTAATGTGTTTTGTTGCATTTGCTTTTCTGGGCTGGCTTGCGGGCTGCTCTTTTTGGGCTGCTCTTTTTGGGCTGCTCTTTCTGGGGCCTCTGGCGCGCGCGCGCGCGACCCCATGTCAGCCTTCTGGGTTGGGGCCCGGCTGGGGCCCAGAAGGCTGGCATCCCCGGCATCATCTGGGGTTGGGGTGGGCAACATGCATAACCTAACCAGCCATATCATAGCACAGGATACGTTTCTCATACAAAAAAACATGACATGACATGGCATAACTTCAAAGAGGCGTAGCCGGCTAGAGGCCGCAGGCCCAGAAAATAAATTTCAGGCAACAATGCCGCAAAACATGTGGCCCCTCTCTTCCCGTCCTGCCCCCATGGCTCATCGGGTTCAGTGCCATAATCCAGGGTGTAGTTCCTCAGCTCATGCTGGGGCTTGCGAGTGGCAGCCACCTGAAAAATGGGTTGTGCCACCTCACTTCGGACCAATCTCCCAAAGGTATTTTGTTCGGGGTTGTAGCGCTCTCTAGGTCTCTAGATCTCTGAGCCCGTCAATTGACTTTCCAGCCCATGTTGCTTCTCCACAGCTGCCGACCCCGAATGCCCCCCTCACACAATCTGCACGACCCAACATGGCAAATTTGGGGAGAAGGCCTCAAACTTGAGATCGTGCTTTGTCCGTTCTGCAAGAACATTGCCCTTCAGTGACTCGACAGGCAACTTGGAGGGCTCAAAGCCGTTTGAAGAGTTGGCTTTGATTTCCTGCCAAAAGGCTATTCACCAACTGCGAATGACAAGGATCTTCCTGAACCAAGGTTGACCTGGCCCTGGCTTTGGGCCCAAGTAGAAAAAAGTGGGTACGGACCAAGATCGAAAAGCAACATGTCCCTTGCTTTGGCTGGCGAAACGCGCGAAATCTGCGGCTATCTCGCCAGCCTTTGGCTTTGTGCGGCCAGGAATCTCAGGCAACTGGCTAAAGCTGAAGTTGGAACCGGAAGGGTACCTAAGGCCATGGCCCGTTTACAATTTCGACTCAGCATGACCCTGCTGGGGCTTGCGGAAGTCTAGCCAAATTGCGTTGCTTACCGCCTCGTTTGGAAAATAAAGGAACGGCCTTCAAAGGGGTTTTTGCACGTTTGGGTCATCATGTGCTTTGTTCCCCCAGGAGGCGGGTCAAAAGCAGATCCTGCCTTTCCTTCACTCATTGCAGGGTATGTTCGTTCAAAAAGCACGAGGTCTCCTGAGACAAACCTACCCTGGAAATTGACAAGTCACATCCGCAAAAACGGTGGCAAACTTGCAGGCTCTGATGAGCTGGAACCCTTACAGCGCAATGCTGGAAGGTCTGGACGAGGAGTGAACCGCCTCTTTACCTTCAAGCTTATCGGCAAGGCAGCAAATGCGAAATGGCCATTCTCTTCCACTGATACATCGGAATAGCTTGCACATAGGGCCCTCTAAATGGTTGGTGACAGTGCTGGTTCCCTTAGCCCGTCGAAGGCACGTCTCTAGTTCAGATGCGCAGCCAAATTGATATGAGCTTTCTGTACTTACGCGTGCTTCCCTTTCATGACTATTGGGACGAGCAAGTCTTAGATCTGCCAAGGTCACCAAGGCAGTGTACTCAACCTGCATGTAAAGAGTTTGCTCAAGTCTGGCCAGCGGCGAAACAAACATATATCGCCAATCCAAACAAAATCAATATCTCTGACCCGCGGATTGCCATGCGCGTGCTCCAACCCTTTTCGGGTTGTGCAGAGCTTTGCCTCCAACAGCAACGGCTGAGCATGAATCGCAATGCGGCTTCAGGGCCCCAGTACGTCAGACCGGCATGCCACTCCAGGTTGGCCTGCCCAACTCAACAGGACAGCCTTGCAACACACCTGGAAAGCAACGCTGGCCAAAGAATACGCCCGTAAAAACCGAGCGGCACCATCGCGGCCAGATCAAGCAAACTAATTCTCTCCTAGGTCAACCCACACATAATAATAATAATAATAATAATAATAATAATAATAATAATAATAATAAAAATAATAATAATAATAATAATAATAATAATAATAGTAATAATAATAATCATAATAATAATAACAATAATAATAACACTAATAATAGATAATAATAATAATACTAATAATAGATAATAATAGATAAAACAAAGAAAAACAATAAGCCAGCTCGTTCAATAAAATGGTTACCCTGCTTTAGGATGTCATATCCAGGCTAACTGCAGACATGCAAGCACAGGGACAGTTCAGCGGCTGACAGGCTTGCTGACTCCTCTTGTGCGATCACTCGCCAAGCTAGCAGTGCAGCAACCGTCTGCTGTGCTCGGTGGCACATGACACGCTGTCCAGCTTTCACAAATAGTCAAACGACGACGAAGCAGCGGAAGTGAAAGCTAACGGCCAAATCTATCAAACAAAGGCATACAAAGGCAAAATCCAGAAGCACCCTTGCTAAAGCTGTTCGCAGCCTCGGGCAGCTCTTGAAGACTTGACGGCTCGTTTACCTCCAAGCAATCCGGTCTTTCAGGTCTTTTGACGTGGTGGCTCCCTTGAGGCAGGCTTCAAATCCGTGCGACATCTGCTAGCTGCAACTTCATTTGTGCATCCAAAGGCTTCAATTCAAATTCCTCTTCTTTGGGCTCTGGTAGCTTCAGCCCCGCAACTTCCCACTCCCACCAGAAGCCCCCGAAACGGTCGAAGCTGCGCTTGGCCCAGCTCCTCGGAGAAGGCCCAGCTGGCGCGGGCCACCAAGGGCACGAAGCCCAGCCGCAGCCAGGACCAGAAGTCCGCCATGGAGTTCACGTCGTAGAGCTGAGGCGCCGCCCCGCTGCCCCCCGTGCCCCCGGTGCCCCCGGTGACCGGCGGATACACTGCGGGTGATTGATTCCGTTTCCTATGGAGGGTAACCAAGAGAAACACACTTCGAAGACACCCACAAAACGGGGAGATAAAAGGGAGGCGCCGCTGTGTTTTGCGCACAAGCGCGGGAAGTAACAAAGGTCGGCTTTGGGCACTGAGGGTTTCCTGAAAACAGCAAACATCGCAATGCATCAGCCTAGCGAACCAGAAAGACAGCACACAGCAAGGTTCAGGTTGGCCAAAGCGTGATTGCAAGGAACAAGCCACGGCGTGAGGGTAGCAGAATCGCAATGAGGTATTTCTTAAACAGCACAACAAAGACAACGCGCATTCTGGAGAAACTACCACGTCACGTGAGCAAGCCAAGTCAGGATGTGGATTTGTGCATGGTTGAAACAAGGCCAATGTCTTCTGTTGATTAGAACGCCCGGTACGACTGCATCAAGCTCGCATTCAATATTCACATCAGCTTTCTCGTTGCTGCTCCCTGCTGATCTTTGACGGGATACAGTGTTGCTTGGCACTCTGCAGCTGCGTGTGAAGATTTGGGGTGAATCTCCTCCAAGGGTTGGTGTCCGTTTGGCTTTCTTCCCCAAACTCCGAAAGTGACGCCCTGGTTCATATAGAATCACAGCAGACACTATCTTTGGCAATCTGGTTTATTGGTTTGGAGCCTGGGGAGGAAAACGGGTCCGGAGCATCAGATGGGCCCCCCGCTTGCCCCCGCAAAGCTTTGTTTCAGCATCTTCAGCTAAGAGCCAGTCCAACGTGCCTTGCTTTGCCGACACCTGATTCAAGGTAGCCAGCGGACCCCGAGGCATCAGGAAAGGAATCCCCAAGTCAAAAGAAGCTGGCCTGGGCTCGCTTAGTTTTGCTGGCGACACATTGAAATGACATCCTGGTGTGCTTCCCACCACTGTCCAAGTGTAGCACCTTGCATGGCGCGGCGCCAAGAACTCGCCACGCGAAACAATCAACAGGCCAAGGCACCGACTTGTGGCCGAAGTTTAGGGTCCAAGCGAAGTTGGCGTTCCTATGCACGGGAAGAACATGACGTGATTCACACCCGGCTGCAGTCCGAGGCTTGGAACCAAAGGGAATCCTCAGCTAAAGGGGGCGGGGAAGGTTGCACTAAGAAATACGCAGTGCAGGGAACAAAGTGAATGGGTTGCCCCAGAGCTGCTCTTTGAAACACCTACCAAGAAGGCAGCGACGTGCTGAGGTGCACACGCAGCCAAAAAAAATCGAGCCTGTTTAAGGCATGGCAAAATTCAGGGCTCCCTCCGAACAAGATCTGAGATCCCCCAAGTGCCAGCTGGTTTCTCTTAGCCTGTGAGTCTTGGTCTGGGAAGAGGGTCCCAAAGATTTTGATGCGGCGTTCTCTCCCGGGACGTCCAGCGTACACAATTTGCAAAACTGCAGTCGTTGGCTCATGGCGAGCTATGGCCACATGTTCTACTGATGAGGCTGGGATGGCGCTGGCTTATCTCTACCTGAAGAGTCTTCCAAGCACACTGGCGAGTTTGTGTGAATCACTTGGCGCGGTAACAGTAGTGCAAGCCGTAACCGGGAGATGGATAGCCGTGCAGCACCAGCCGCCCCTCATCATGCACATTGGGGGCCCTTTGATGCCGAAGTGGGGTGGGCTGTATGACTTCACGGGGTCTTAGGATGAAGGCCCGCAGCCGGCTTTACTTTGGGGCAGTCTGGGCCAATGAGAGCTAACATGTTGGAGAGCAGCAATCAATCAAACCCTTCGTAGGGACCTTGCATGCAACTCCCAATCCGGGACGACAACATCGAAAGCCTCATGGATTGAACAACATCTCTCGCACTCTCCCTCTTGACGGGGCGCTGTTCAATATCCTCCTTCCAGGCCATCTCCACCACATAGGTGTCATGTTGCTTGAGGTGCAGCAAGGCAAAAACCTTCGGCTTAAACAGGTCTCACTTGCAACCCAATTCACCCCCACTGACGCAAACACCCCCTCCAACACACCTCACCATAGGACAGACTATAATAGACCATTTGTGAAGGCGTGTTTGGGGGAGTGTTGTGTGTGTGTGGGGGGGGGGGGGGTTAACAAGTTCTATTGCAGCAGTAAATTGCAGTAGTAAATTTGCAACTTGCGAACAGGGAGGCAATGCAGAACAAACAATCGGAATCCCAGGGTCGTCCTTTTGAGGCCACAGTAGCCTTGAACTCTCCGAGGCCAAAAGGGCGAGGCAGCAGGCTCCGCAAGCCAATGTTCTGCCAAAGCTTGAAAACAGTACACAGGCCAATGCGCGTTCAGGAGCAACATGCATTCTCATGCATTCAATGCAGCAAGCCTATCTTTGAAGTAAACCCAGAAAGGCTCCAGAAAATATCCATGCAAGAACCTCATCGCGGCGAACACCCAACCACTTGTTGTGGTAAATGGGAGGCGGCATCACTGAAGCTGTCCTGACCCGCCCTCGACGCATATATCCCCGCCGGTTACTCCGCTTCCAGGGGACGGAGAAGGAGATGAGAACCAGCAGGGTGAAGGGCAGTTCCAAGCCTCCAGATCCGCAGGCCAACGCAGGCCAACGAGCTACGGTTTGTGCAGCCTTTGGGATAGTCAAGGGCATTGGCTTGACTTCGGGCTTATACTCAACTATGTATTTTAAACGAATCGGTAGCTGGAGCCATTAGAGCTGGGCTCGAAAGCATTGCACACACTCCCATAGAAAAGCGGCTGTGCCACAATGATACACTTCATCATATATCTTGCAAACAACCAAGGCAACAGTGAGTTTCCCATCTTGCGGCTCAATGCGTGAACGACTGCAGGTTGTAATTGGCGCAAACACGGTGAAAGTCGCAAAACCAACGAGTTGCTGCTAGGCTGGCCCCCATGAGGGTTGCATAGGCAAAGTGCAACAACGCGCGTCGAGCATCCAAATGTCAGCGGCTGCAATAGGAAAGTTCAAAGCCCGGATTTCAGGCGCGAATGGTTCATCATTTGGTGAGCAATTGGCTGCAATTGTTTTCGCACCATGTCGTGCTAACACTGGCCGCAGGCTTGCTTGTCAGAGGCGGCCTTCCTACTCGAGACTATAGCGAATGCTTGGAATCAAACATGCCTAGTCCGTTGGTGATCTCTTACACGTTGGCCCACGCGCTGCAAAGTCCATCGAGGTTGGGAACGTACCTGAATTCACTAGCACTTGTGGCTCGCAAGGCCACATCACTCACCGACCAAACATGCTATCAATCCGATTTGGCACTCCTTTGAGAACGTGACATTCACTCTGCAGATCAAAAAGCGCACTTGGGTCCTCCTGCATGTTGCGACATTGTCTAGTAGATTGGTCCAACGTATGCCGCGAGTTGGCAGTATCATCTAGCAAAAGTAGCAAGACTCTTTGCTGTTGCTTCGGCCCTGGCATGCGTTCTCGTTGTCCAGCTCGTTCTTCACATAGGACAGGTAGATGCCAAGCTGCACGCCATCCTGGGACACTGATGGATTTGGATCTTTTGGTGACTGACCCTTGGCGCGGACACAGACACTGAGGATCCAAGTTGGGAGCTGGGCCATCAGAGAAAGTGGCCAGCTTGAGTCAAGGAGTCAAGGAAGGCGTATGCAAAGGCTATCTTTACGCATAGCTGAAGGACCACTCCCTGATTGAGTTTCGCAAATGACGTAACCACCTGACGCAACTAGACAACCGCCAGCAAAGGAACTGTCATCACGGGCGAGGACCTTCCCCCTAGCGGCCCTAGCGAGGATCCTGGATGCATATCCGTTCATCAAGCAAACGACGCGACCACCTTCAAAGGAAACAAGGCAGCGAGGAAGGCTTGCCGAGAGCTTTTCGTGGTGACCGGCCTCAGCACGGCAACAAAACCAAAGCCGGCGGACAAAATAAGCATTCTCAAAGCCACCCCTCCTCTTGCAAAATTGGGTGGGTTGCAGGGAAAATGAAACTGCCCCCGCTTCTGCCTTTAAGCAACCCAAAGAAAATCGGAGGCTGCGCGTTCGCACGCTCTTGACTGGACACGGGCCTTGTTGCTCGGCTTCTCTGGCTCGTCCTTGGTGAAATGTTCACGGCGGATTCATCGGACGAAGACCCCAAATCACTCAAGAGCCATCCCTGCAACACAAATAGCAAATAGGAGGCCATGTGTGTAAATGAAGGGAGGGTAGTGGTGCTGAACTCCACCTATGGGTGGCTTGCCATTTAGCTTCCTGTAGACAAAACTAAACAGGTACCCGGAAAACACACACAGCAAGACAGACACAGACACAGACGCAGGCAAACACACAGACAGAGACGGAGACGCACGCACAGACATGGACACAGACACAGACACAGACATGGACACAGACACAGACACACACACAATCACAAAAACAAACAAACAAACAAACAAACAAACAAACAAACACAAACAAACAAACAAGCAAGCAAACAAACAAACAAACAAACAAACAAACACACACACACACACCACACACACACACCTGCACACAAACAAACAAAGAAACAAACAAACAAACAAACAAAGAAGCAGAGAAACAATTAAAATAAACAAACAAACAAACAAACAAACAAACAAACAAACAACCACACAAACAAACAAACAAACAAACAAACAAACAAACAAACAAACAAACAAACACACACACACACACACCCCACACAGACACACACCTGCACACAAACAAACAAACAAACAAACAAACAAACAAACAAACAAACAAACAAACAAACAAGCAGAGAAACAATCAAACAAACAAACAAACAAACACAAACACACAGAAATACACAAACACACACACATACACAAACACACCCGCCCACCCACACCCACCCACACACACACACACACGCGCGCGCACGCGCCCACACGCACACAAAGTCACAAAGACACACACACACAGACACACACACACACAAACTCACACACAAACACACACACACACACAAACACACACACACACAAACACACACACACACACAAACACACACACACACAAACACAAACACAAACACAGGCGCGCACACACACACACAGGCACACACACACAGGCACAGACAGACAAACAGACAGACAAACAGGCAGACAGACAGACAGACAGACGGACGGACAATGACAGATAGACAGGGACAGACAGACAACAACAGACAGACGATAAGAGACAGACAGACAGACAATGGCTGACAGAGCATGACAGACAGGCAATGACAGACAGACATTGGCTGACCGAGCATGACAGACAGGCAATGACAGACAGACAATGACAGACAGACAGTAACAAACAAACGGTGGCAGACAGACAATGAAAGACAGATAGCAGCAGACAGACAGTGGCAGACAGACAGTGGCAGATAGACCCAGACAGGCAGACAGGCAGACAGACCGACGGACAGAGACAGACAGAAACAAACAGAAACCAGCACGCGCACAAACACAAACACACGCACACACAAAACAAACCGCACGCACTCACACGCACCCACACGCACACACACACACAATCACTCGCACACACACACACACACTGACAGATACACACACGCACAAACAAACAAAAACACAAACACAAATATACACTCTCGCACTCACGCACGCACGCATGCACGCGCACAGGCACAGGCACAGGCACAGGCACAGGCACAGGCACACGCACAGGCACACGCACGCACGCACGCACGCACGCACGCACGCACAAACAAACAAACAAACAAACAAACAAACACACAAACAAACAGAACACACACACACACACACGCACGCACGACGCGCACACACACACACACACATGTCGAACGACGAGAAAAAGGTTTGCTCCGAGCCAAGCCGCCACCAGGAAAGGCTTTTTGCCTTGCACCATCACGCCATGCCGGCAAGGAGAGGGAAGCCGCTGCGTGACACCGTGGCAAGCAACGAAGACGCGGACCGACCCGAGGTAAGCTTCACGCCTTGTTGCTGTTTTGTTTCATAAAGGGGGAACTCGCAGCTTCGTCCGTCACTAACGCACCCCGATCCAGAAGCTTCTGGCCAAAAGTCCAATGCCAAAAAGATGCTCGTAACAAGCCCAACAAGTTGCCTGAACTGCATGCCTTTCACTTCTTGAACGCATCATGCTAAACGAACCTTGCGGGGCGAGTCTTTCGCCCACGGCTCCTTGGCGCAAGCTCGTCTTTGGAGGCGCCCTTCTGCGAGCCCGAAGCAATCGCCGGCTTTCACTTGTCACTAACGCCAACGATCGCGCTTCCTCAGCTGCTCGACCACGCGAGTCTAGCCATCATATTGCCAATATTGCTTATGCCCCGGAGGTGAACTGCTTCCCACGTCTCAACAAGAAATGAACAATTCCTTCTAAGGCTTAGAAGCTGAGATGCTCAAGGGTTGCGGCAAGTAGCGACATCAAACCACCAAGAGTCAACTGAAACACTTCTGTTGAAAGCGGGGCCATCTCAGCTCAGCGCTACTCCCTGGTGCTTGTGCGCTCGCAACAGGCAAACGTCGCCCAGTCTGAGACCCCGCTCCGCCTCTGCGTGCTGCATGCGTTTCCCGAGTTTTGTTTGGCTCCCGATCCCATCGAAGGTCCACCCTTCCAGCTTGGAGGGCGTCCGCGGATTGGGAATACCTCCAATGAATTCAAATTACGTGCTCCTCCTGGGGTACAAACACCAGGTTCAGGTGATCCAGACTCAGAGGGCAGCTATCTGGGTTCCGATTAGTCAAGACCTCCAGGGTTCTAAACGGACGCAAAAAAAACATGCGATGCTGCCATGAGCAGGACAAAACATTTTGATTTGGCGAGCCCAGCACCAAACAGGTGTTTGCAAAAAAACATCGCAATCATGATTGGAGCTCCTCGTTGCCTGCTTGCCTGAAGTGGGCACGTCTCTCATTACAAATCAAGGGTGATACTTCTGCTCCTGCGAAGTTGAGCGGTTTGCAGGGTAATCGCAGTCCCTACAGGGAATTCAAGACAGCCAACAAGCTCCTGCAACATAGATTGAATACGGCACTAGCTTCGGGTCAGGGTTGCGTTAGTGCCTTTCCGGCTCTGGCTCAAACAATTACAATCGTGAATTCAGGACGGAAATAGGTAGGTTGGTGACTCAACATTGCGTGGATGAATGTGCCAAGGATGCCGCGGTGCCAAATCTGACCCATCTGGTGCTTGGAAACCTCATGTTTAGCTGCCGGTGCTCGTCCCAAGCCCAGTTCGTAGCTCCCATTTCCAGCCTTTGTAGGGTCGATCTTGCCGCAAAGCACGTCATGTTCCTTCCGCCTGGAATTCATTGGCAAGGACGCGCTGCGCGCACCTGTCTGACCCTCCAACAAGTAAAAGAGGGCCCAAAGTGTGACTGCAAAGGGCCAACACTGTGGGGAAGGGGACGAGGGATGCTTGTATCTGGGCAGGAGCACCATCCAACTGTCTTAAATGAAGGCACGGCCTCAATGACAATGAATGATAAGCGTACACCATTTGCGCGTGGCCAAAGCCAAAGCTTTTGCCCATGTCGATTTCTCGCTGCAACCATTGGTGTCCCGAACATGATGGCAAGCTAGCCAGCTGTGGAGTATAAGATGCAGGACCCCTTATATATTGGGGGTAGCCTCCCTTATGTACATTACGCAGGGGAGTCATGGCTCCGATGCATGAGCCTTGAAACAAACATCGGCACATGTCCATCCTTGATGGCTTCAAGCCAGCACCCATTTCTGTCTTGAGTTCACTGCCGTGTGGGAAGAATGACAAAAAAAACTCCTGTCACGGCACCCCATCCAAGAACGCGCTTTGCTTTGACGGGTCTCGCGCGGTCCCGTGTGGCAATCTCGACTGCTTCCACTTCCCGTGTGGCAATCTCGACTGCTTCCACTTCCACATCAGCCGAAGCTGCCCTCCTACCACAATAAGCCCTGGAATCACTTTTCGAATGTAAGGGAGGGCGAGCAACGTGAAACAGCACCAGAAGGTCGTGCTGGCACAAGGGGGCACTGGCCCAGAGAAATAGGATATTAAGAAGAGGAGGAAGAGAAAGAAGAACAAACAGGAAAACACGAACGCGCACACACACACACACATTGCAGCAGACACATGACCACAAAAACTCAAACCAAAGCACAAACACCCACAAGCGCATGCACACGCGTCACGCACGCACGCGCGTGCCCAGCATGCAAGCGAGCTGCATCCATCCCCCCCCCCCCCGCCGCCCCCTCTGGGCACCCCAAAGCACATCCGCGGCAGCAGGTGTCGAAGGGCTTGCCGTGACGGGTCACCCCAGGCCTCGGGTCATCAGCTAGCGAATGGCTCAGCATTTCGAACGAACCGCACTTGCTGATTCTCATCAGGGAATGACCGTCCCCTATGGTTTCTCTTCAGGGAATCCCGAGGTTCATTCCAAAACCCTGGGTCATTCCCTACTGAGCACCAGCAAGCTTAGCTTTGATATGCACTCATGTTTCTGGTGGACCGAATGGAAAACACTTGTTGCCGAACAACTCCGCTGGAAGAAGCTTTGGCTCGGTGAAGGAATGAAATATTTGTGTCGCAGTCATTTGCGGTGGAGGTGATTGGGGTGGCCCCTCAAATTTGTTCACTTGCCAATGCGAACCTCAGAGGCTTCCTCCAGAGGGTGAAGGAATGGCGCTGCCTCTTCTTGGTTTTCACAAGAAGGCTGAGCAAAAACTAGCAAACGACCTTCAACTCCTGAAGGTCTAGGCTTTGACCAACTCCACTCTCAGCTTGCCGCGCCACTTGTCGCTTGCAGCCAATGCGGCCTCATTCTTTTCGGGGCCAGGCTTCAGACAGCTACTTGACCTATGATCAACAAAAAGCCGAGGTTGTTTCAGGCCTTTCAGGACTGGCGAAGGAAACACAGGACAAATCCAATGTCGGTAAGGGAGGCAAAGAGCGGACACGGCCAACAACTCCGGTGCTCAAGAAGTTTACCCAACACCGAGCAAGCCACGAATCAACAGGCCGGCACCTTTTCAACGTTAGGGCGGTCCCCTGGCCTTCCACTGTCAAGGTGTTGCTTCCCTGGACAAAATAGTCTGCCTGGTTTCTCACGGTTTTTACAGGGACTAGGGTTGCCCCCCCCGAGTCAACAGTGACTCATCTAAAAATGCACCTGGCTGAATCAGATACTTTGCATGACCTAGTGATTTCCAGCCTTCCGCGAGCAAATGTGTTTTGGGGCTGGAGAAGTCATCCCACTCTCATTCCAGGCTCAGGGCAGACTGCGAATATCTGCTATGTTCTAACTAACTTCCAACTCTGGAACTGAGGCTTTCCAAAAAGAGCCTTCAACATGGGTAAGCTCCAGGTCCAGCCGGCGCAGGCCGACGCTAGCCGACGCTCGGGTCTCTCAGCACCGGGCAAAGGGGCACTCGACCTTCATGGCCTTGTCCGGGTGGGTTAGGGGCAATTGGGAACTCTGATGTCCCTCTTTTCCCTTCCAAGCGGGTCGCAAAGGCCCAACAAAGTGAAGCCCTTCTTGAACAATCCTCCATGTCCTGGCAATTCAAATCGGTAACTTCCATCGTGAAGATTCCTTTTCAATAACGTAAGCAGGAGAGCCCTTCATGGGGTCGAGCAGATTCCCCATTAACAGAAACACTGCCACTCAACCACCGCTTTCTTTTGCGCAGGGCCTAGGAGCTGGGAGTTACAATAGCAAGTCTGCACACTTGACAGATATGATGCCCCTGAGCAAAAATGCCCGCAGTCCCTTGTCCCAAGGGGAGCGAATCATTTGCCCAGAATCTTTGCAGGGCACGATGAGACCAAGCATTGCCCTGGATCTCGTTTTGCTCTGAGCCGACGCTCGAAGAGCAAGCAGGATAGGGCAAGGCAGCCTGACTGCTGGCAACTTGACCCCGACTTTCCGATAAATGCATACAATGTTGTCATGTTTAATTGCGGCAATTACTGACATCACCTCAGGATGCACCCCGCCAAATTTCCACCAACACAAAGGTATCAAGATGCGTTATGCTTCCCTCATTAAGTCTCACCCCACAAACGCCCTCAGGTACATCGGCTGTCTTTAACAGAAGGCTATTCTTAGTCGAAGGCACTTGGGCATGTCCTGTGAACGACCGCCGAAACTGGCTGGGCTCCTGTTGATCACCCACTTCGCTGCAACCAGGGCAAGACACAAATGAGCAGACTGACGTTGAACCGCGGCTTTGTCTGTACTGATCAGCTTGTAGATCAAACATGCCGCCACATGCTTCAGGGTAGAAACGGGCAGCCCTATGCTACAGCCGGATGCTCGAAGATCACACAAAGGATAGTTCTGACTTGTGAAAGCCCTTTGCCCTCACATCATGAGCCACCCGCTATGAGGGAACATTGTGGGGACCTCCTTTGTCATTTGAGCATGTGGTAGGACATGTGCCCACCGGCCAAAAGCCACGCACGTGTTTGCGGACGGCGAAAAAACCCTATGCCACAAGCCAGGACATGCAGAAACCGTTCCAAAACAGCGGTATATAGCTTCCAAGCAAAACTCTGTCACCTGCAGGAAACTGCCAATTGTTGAACTTTCCCGCCCAACTGCGAACATCTGCCAGCTGAGTGTCAGAGAGGCCGGGCAGGCATCGCGCCTGGGAGGCAGCTTTTTTGTGCAACCCAGGCGCGGGACATTTGACTCATTTGACACGTTGCGTGGGCCAAGGTTCCATGATGCACCCAAGGAGCACAATCGACAGCCTGGTGCAATTACCTCCCCCAGTCTCGCGCTGGCTTCGAGGCGTTTCCATATGGGGGAAGGCTGGCAAGGGTGCTGACTTGGCTATGCCAAAATATGCCAGAAGGAGCTGTTGGTGGAAACATCCCGCTTGCACCGCCTAGGAAAATCTTTGCTGTTGGATGTTCCTTTGGGGTGGTATAGCGACCCGCTTCCAACTGCACACTCCGGGGGAAATGCGCATCTTTAGTCAGCGCAGAGACTTTCAGAACGATCACCGCTAACTTGCCGTTTCTCAGGGAGAGTCACTATAGGTCACTCAGTGAGGGAAGGGTGCCAAGTGACTGATCAAAACTTTCTCTGAACAACCAGTCAGACACGCAGGTCAAGCACCAGGCCCGGTCCAGCCTCCAAGACCTTTGCCTTTGCCCTTTGCGTGGCCTGTGATTACCTGCAAACAAAGCGAAGAATGGGCAAGAACTAGCCGTTCCATGTCACAAACAAGCAAACAGCAGCTCTTCAAGCCTTCGAATGCTTCTTTCCATCCTCATCTTCTTCCGAAGCCTTTCTCACTGCCTCCTCTTCTGCAGCTTTTCTGGCTGCCTCCTCCGCTACAGCTTTTCTGGCTGCCTCCTCCTCTGCAGCTTTTCTGGCTGCCTCCTCCGCTGCAGCTTTTCTGGCTGCCTCCTCCTCTGCAGCTTTTCTGGCTGTCTCCTCCTCTGCAGCTTTTCTGGCTGCCTCCTCTGCAGCTTTTCTGGCTGCCTCCTCCTCTGCAGCTTTTCTGGCTGCCTCCTCCTCTGCAGCTTTTCTGGCCGCCTCCTCCTCTGCAGCTTTTCTCGTTGCCTCCTCCTCTGCAGCTCTTCTTGCAGCCTCTTCCTCTGCAACTTTTCTTGCTGCCTCCTCTTCTGCAGCTTTTCTTGCTGCCTCCTCCTCTGCAGCTTTTCTGGCTGCCTCCTCCTCTGCAGCTTTTCTGGCCGCCTCCTCCTCTGCAGCTTTTCTTGCTGCCTCCTCTTCTGCAGCTTTTCTTGCCTCCTCCTCCTCTGCAGCTTTTCTTGCTGCCTCCTCCTCCTCTGCAGCTTTTCTCGCTGCCTCCTCCTCCTCTGCAGCTTTTCTCGCTGCCTCCTTCTCCTCTGCAGCTTTTCTCGCTGCCTCCTCCTGCACAGCTTTTCTTGCAGCCTCCTCTTCGGCCGCAGCTTTTCTTGCTGCCTCCTCCGATCCCCCCAAGGCTGAAGCCGCTGCAGTTGCTGCCGCTGCTGCGGCTGCTCCGACAACGGCGCTTGCTGCACCTAAGCGTGCAGTGCATTTTGTCACACAAAAGGAGTTCATCACACCATTGCTGCACATGCCATGCATGTAATCATGGCACCACTGCTTCAATGGCTTCAACATGTGCCTGAGGTTTTTGTTTTCTAGTAGCTCAGATATGTGCTGTTGTTCTCCGGCCCCAGGCGACAAAAGCAGGGTGGGTCGTTCTAAGCGGATTGCCGCGCATCCGGGCCAAACATGGCGGCACCTTTTGTCAAAGCCCTTATGACTACGCGGGAATCACATTGTCGAGAACCACACCTGCTCAAGAGCATCCACGCAGGAACGCCAAGTGGTTAGAAGCGTGCTAGCCAAGTGCCACCCCTTTCAGTTGATTCACAGGCGTTTATGTTCATTTTCGTTGGGATTCTTCACTTTCTTAGGCGCCGTTCCATGAATCTGCCAGCTTTCTCGAAATCTGGGATTTACTCCGCAACCCAGTGATACCAACCTCGCTCTGCACAGCGCACCTCCAGCTGCCTCCTGCGCCAGGGCCTGCAAACTCGCAAGCGCAACGCCCGCAAACTCGTTGCACTCGCTCGGGGAAGGGGGCAAACCAAAAAGAGACGCCGGACCTCAGCAGGGGAGCCAACCGAACAAAAAAAAGGGAATCCCGACCGACCGAAAAGGGAAAGCCACCCCAACAAAAATGGAAACAAAAGGGAAGCGGACCGGAAAACGGGCAAGGCAGCCCTTCTCAGAACAAACAAAGAACACAAAAAGGGACGAGCAAACCGAGTCCTGTTTGAGGCATCAACCCGCTCACTCCGCCTGGCGCTCGGCCTCCTGCGCCTTGCGCAATGCCGCGCCTGGAGCACTTCCCTAGGGAAAGATCGGATGAGCCTTCATGCTATAACGGCTTTTTCAGACAAGACACAAAATTCGCGAATGACTTGGTGCCTAGACCGTTCCCCTGAATCTCATGTTTCCTTGGGTGGCTGACTCCTAATCACAATCCGCAATCCGCTTAACCCGCGTTTTAGCTGGTAAACCCCCTAATCCGTAATCCGCTCAGTACCAGGCATCCACGACTCCATACTGGAAAAGTGACCCCACTGGGCTCTTTCAAATGCCCTACCCTAAGCATCCAAATTGCTTTGGGGGTGTCACCGGACTCCGGGGTGTCGGGGATGGCTCGCTGGAGCCCCACAAGCACCCGGGGCGTCGTCCTGAAGACCCCAAGCCCCAACTGGGAGGAGACGCGACATACATTTACTTGTGCAATTAAAACCACTTAACTACTAGACAGTCAAGCTGATAGTTAGCCTAACTCATTTGCCTTGAAAACCGATACAGAGTCTAAGTGGCCGTAAGTTGGCAATCATCATGCTGGACTAGTTATTGCTGAAACAAAGCCTGGCTTTTGTGTCAGTTACTGCGGTTCCTAGCCTGAAAAACGAACCAGACACAAACGTGTGTGTTCACAGTTCAAATACACTTCAAAAAACATGACACTTGCAGTTTTGACTCTTTTGAACCTTGCAATGCCAGCAGCGAGCATTAGCTGCCACAACGAACACCCCGGTACACTGCGTGCACTGCAGGGGCCGTTTTGTCAAACTGGGCCGTGCCAGAAGTCCTTGCAAAAGATCTGGGCGACGTTCTTGCTGTGCGCCAAGCTCTGGTGACTTTTGTTTGGCCGCTGGAAGGTCTCCCCTATTTCAACATAGTTTCCTTTACAGCTGGGATCAACGGCCGGCAGCTACTTCCACAGGTTTAAGATTTGCAGCACCATTTAACAACTTCAAACATGCACAACCAGTCCTTGTGGCTTGACATAGATGGGTTAAACTCTTGAAATTCCCTGTCAAACAGTTCACGTTTTGACTTTGGGTTTGTAAGGATTTGTCCATGGCTTGGAACTACGATAATTTCGAAAACAACCGACCATGAATAATTTGCCGTTGTGGCTTGACCCAACTCCATATTTTGGTTTTGATGGGCTTAGATAGTCCCAATGGTTTGCAAACGTTGGCAACCCACACAGTTTAACCAAAACAACAACTTAGCCACTTGTGGCTTGACAGAGTGGGGTTCACTTTTGCAATCCAACTCCGGAAGTGTCAAACACATGCTTTTGTTGGCTGTCTGTGTTTTGGCGTTGTTGGGCTTCACAAGCTGGAAGCCCATAACAAAAGTCGACCGTGAACAATGTGTCGTTGTAGCTTGACAGATTTGGGGGCTAAACTCTTCAACTTATTTGCCTTGAGCGTGTCAACGCATGGTGTTGGATCACTGGTCTTGTTTGCTTCATGTTGGGGTTCTAATTCAGGTTCTTGGTATGATATTATATCAGTCTGTATCAATTGCTATAAGTCAAAGTCACATGTGGTATTTACTGAAAACTGATGCAATAAATCCGTAGATCCGTTGCCATCGGTTCATCAGCTGTCATCAGTAAATGTGTGTATGTAAGGCAAACTGACCAGTGACAACTGGTTCATTGTACCAGCCATCATCAGACTAGCTCAAACTCAACTAATGCGTACTCGTATAAACTGAAACAAATGCGACGGCCGAGTTTCATAAACGAGCTCAAATCACAGTGACAACTAATCCCGACTGGTTGAGGGGCGCCTGTTGTTAGATAATTACGCGTGCAATAAGTTTCATACATATGTGGATTGCCACTCCGCTGAGAGTGTGTACAACTAAATCACATTGCGCAGCGAAAGAGAGCAGCGATTCAACGATTTGGCCCTGTCATGTTCGGAAATGGTCATTCCAAGGGCTTAGCCCAAATCAGTGAAGCCACAACAGCAAGGTGTTGATGTTTGGTTGTTTTCACGGGTTTCTAGACTTACCCCGCTATGGAATGTTCCTTTTGAACCCATCAACAACAACACATTGACAGTAAACAACAAACAACATGATTTTTAGCCCAACTCTGGCAAACCACATCGTCCATTGGTATGTTTGGTTGTGCGCATGGCTACCCAGATTCTCAAAACCATACAGTTCACCTGTAAAACCCATCCAAACCAAATTAGTAGTGAACTGTGATCAAGCACATGGTTTGGCACTTTCGGAGTCAGAAATTTCAAGAGTTCAGTTCAACCCTGTTAACCCACAAAGGCTAGTTGCTCGTGTTTCGTGTCGCGAAGTGGTGTTTTAAGTCTTCCAAACTGTGGCAATAGCTGCCGGCTGTTGATCCCAATTGTACAGGACGCTATGCTTGGACAAACGAAACCTGTCAACGGGCAACACATGTCACCAGAGCTTGGCACAAAGCAAGACGTGTCGCACAGTGCTTCTTCGAGGATCTTGGCATTTGCCTTGGCTACCTTTTGGCAGGGCCTAGTTTGACGAAACGGCTTCGGCAGAGCGCGTTGTTCGGAGGTAGTCTGTAAATTCAGCATGCAAGCAGGTGGACCAAGCAGCTTGAACAAGCGTGCTCAAAAGCAAACACAACCCGCAAAACCAGCCACCGTAACCATTGCATAGCATTTCGCAGTTGCTGCTTAAACTCGTCAGTTCTGGTTTGCTAAACGCGTGATTTTGCAGAACCAAAACCGCGGAGCAGTCACATGCAGCACGTGTAAGCAGGCGCATGCTGTTTTGCGAGCTATTCAAAGTTATTGCAAGTTCCAGATAGGCTTCGCCGGCAAACTATCAATACAACATGGTTGGATTTAATAAGTCCAACCCAGGCAGGGTGAACTTACCGGATGTGTGCATAATAAACCTATCATAATATAATGTCATAGGCGCCTTACAAGCAGAGCTTAGGAGAGCTTTGTAAGTCCCCTAAGTTCAGCGTCTCCTCTTAAAAGTGGAAAGTTGCAAGCGCAAGCTCCAAAGTTCAACCTTTTGAACGTGCCATGTGGCACCACCTACCGCATGGAAACCGCAAAGCCTCAAGCGTATTTGATTTTGTCGGACTACTTGCAAAGACTGGCTACCACGGAGGTATTAGGACAAGCACCGCCCGACCCAGTTTGCTTGCAGCGGGTGTCCCGTTCAATGTTTCTACAGTTGTACAGCATCAAAAGCCAGATAACAGCTTGAATGAAGCACTGGTGGGGCGCTCACAGCGAGTAATTATTTATATGGCACAGTTTGAAGCCAGTGGGTTTAACTGCAGGCTAGGCTTTTGCAATTTATAAGCCAGTTTGCGCAGCGTTGAAACATGCAGCTCCGTACCAACAACAGCACCGACATGCACATTGGCACTGCGAGCTCGCCAGCCTTGTAGTAGCTGGTGGCACTGCACCCCCCCACACACACAACTCTGCCTATGGCTGCTCAAACTAAAGGGGGCTTACACACCTCTTTTTGCTGCTTTCTTCGATGTGCACAAGACTGTGTTGGTCGCCCGGGCGAATAGTCACCAAGGATCGCTGCTTTAAACCTTTCGACCTGGCCGTTGGATATTTGACGACTCTTTTGCCGCGCCTCAAGACACAGCGTAATACTGCAACACCAGGCTGTTAGCTGTGGGCCGTAGGCCCTGTTGCCAATCACCGCACAAGCCGCGCTGCATACAGCAACATGTCCAGACAAGGATGGGTGCAAAGCGGCCTGCAGGGGCTCTCAGTTCGAGCACTTCCACAGAACACCTGACAGGAGAAAACAAAACTTCAGGCAATTTTAAGCACATCTTAGTTTTGAAAGGCCACGGAATGTTTACAAACTAGGCATCGCAAAGGACGCACGAAAGCAAGCGGCAGAACTCGTCCCAAGACACTACGCCGGACCATGGTTTTCAACCCTTTCCGCAGATTTTCCGAACGTTGCGAGGCCTGCACTGAAATGCTTTCCGATGCTTTCCGATGCTTTCCGATGGCCGGGGCGTCGCGGGGCGTCAAACCCTTGCAATTTTGACACCCCCTTTCCGACGTTTCCGACGCTTTCCGACGCTCCTAACGCTTTCCGACGCAAATGCTCGATGGCCCTCACAGCCCCACTAAGCAGAGACGCTGAACTTAGGGGACTTACAATCTCTCGAAAGCTCTGCTTATAAGACATCAACAACATTGTGTATTACGTATACATCCGCTAAGTTCACTCTGCTTGGGTTGGATTTATTAAGTCCAGCTATGTTGTATTAATACTTGCGCCGGCGAAGCCTATCTGGAACTTGCAATAACTTTGAACAACTCACAAACAAGCTGCACACATTTTTGCACGTGCTGCGCTGCAAGCGACTGGTCCGCGGTTTTGGTTCTGCAAAATGACGTCTTTGGCGAACCAGAACTGAGGAACTTGATCAGACATTGCCAAATGCTATGCAATGACTACGGTGACTGGTTTGTGTGTGTTGTGTTTGATCTTGCGCGCAGTTCGTAGAAGATTCGGGCGACGCATTCTTGATTGCTCCAAGCTCTGGCAACTTCTGTTTGCAAGCGTACTGTCCTTTACAGTTGGGATCAACAGCCGGCAACTAGTTCGACTGGTTGAAAGAATTGAAGCACCAATTCGCAACACAAAACACAAAGCAACTAGCCTTTGCGGGTTAACAGGGTTGGACTGAACTCTTGAAATTCCAAACTCCGAAAGTGCCAAACCATGTGCTTGAACACCGCTCATTATTTATTTGGTTTGGGTGGCTTTTACAGGTGAACTTTATGGTTTCGAGAATCTGGATACCCGAGCACACAGCCAAACATCAACAATGTGCCGATGTGGTTTGACAGAGTTGGTCTAAACTCTTGCACTCCCAATTCTGAAAGTGTCAAACATATCATGGTGTTTACTGTTAATGTGTTGTTGCTGATGGGTTTGAAAAGGGAAATCCGTGGTTGGGAAAATCTAGAAACCCGCGAAAATAGTCAAAGATCAACAATTTGCTGTTGTGGTTTGACTGAGTTGGGTAAAACACTTAACGCCATAGTTGTCGGGCCACTGCTCCTTTCGCAGCGCAATGGCATCCAATTGTACTTACTCTCAGCGAAGGGGCAATCCAAGCACGCGATTGCACGCGTATTTGACAGGTGTCCCCCAACCTGTTGTGATTAGTTTTCACTGTGCTTTGCACTGGCTCGGCCGTCACACCTGATCATTTTGAAAGTTGTGTCAATTTGCGTCCGGTTGCATCAGTTTGCATCACTATATATCAGCATGTATCAGCTGAACTTGAGCTGGCCATATTTTTTGCTGACACTATTGGTTTGTTGTAACTGTCTGTGTTCCTTACATACACATATACCGATGACAGCTGATGCATTCTCTATCATGATCTCAGCTGTCATCACTTGGTACCACGTGCGACTGATGACAACTGATATAGATTGACACAAACTGATACTAAGAAGGCAACCAACAGCATGTATCCCAAACAAATGATTCTGACACGTTTGGAAATGACCATTCCAGGAATTTAGCCCAACTTAGTCAAACCACAACAGCAAATTGTTGATCTTTGACTATTTTCGCGGGTTTCTAGATTTTCCCAACCACGGATTTCCCTTTTCAAACCCATCAGCAACAACACATTAACAGTAAACACCATGATATGTTTGACACTTTCAGAATTGGGAGTGCAAGAGTTTAGACCAACTCTGTCAAACCACATCGGCACATTGTTGATGTTTGGCTGTGTGCTCGGGTATCCAGATTCTCGAAACCATAAAGTTCACCTGTAAAAGCCATCCAAACCAAATAAAGAATGAGCGGTGTTCAAGCGCATGGTTTGGCACTTTCGGAGTCTGGAATTTCAAGAGTTCAGTCCAACGCGAAGCGGTGATTCAAATCTTTCAAATAGTGGAAATAGTTTCCGGCTGTTGATCCCAAACGTCAAGGACACTACCAAATTCGGACAAAGGGAACCTTTCAGTAGGCAAACGTTACTAGCACGAGCTCGGCTCGCGCATTTCATTCAGACTGCTGTAGCTGCTGCGAGAGTTTTGCAGCTTTTGCCTGGCAAGCTCCTCACAGAAAATTGTTGGCAAGACGGCTCCTGAAGTGAATGGGTTGCGTTGCTGCTGCTGAAGTTTTGCTGCGTGTTCTCGGAAAGGTCATCTTCGTCTCAGAAGAAAATAGAGCGGGATTGCTTGTTTCAATTTCTGAACGCACACACACGCACTCACACAACGACACCACTCTTGTTTTGTTTAGATCTGCTGTTGGGGCTCGGGGCAGCTCTAAAAGCATACGCGCAGCCAATATTGCCTAAAAAATAAATGTTGAACATACTTCAGCATATGTCTACAGCAAACAAAGTGCAACTTAGAGCATTCACATTGAATCGCATTGACTTGTAATTAAACCAAGTACAACTAGTATGCCAACGGGTAACTGTAAATGCAAAAAGCCCAACGATGTAGAATGTCTTCTCTCTGTATAGCCACCAAAGAGACACACATATAACATAGATATTGACTTTTGCCCTGTCCGTGCTCCACACTATGTGGTTGCCAACACTATTGACAAACGCATTTGGGCATGGCTACGTCACACCTTGAAAACGGTGCACTCCATCATGAGCATGGTATGCGCTGAAGTGGTGCAAGAGTAAGTGTCCTGTGGTTTTTGCTTTGTTTGCTGGATGCTCGAGTTTGCTCCTGTTCTATAGATGTTGGACCAGTGGGCTGGAGCTGGCTATGCTTCCTGTGTTCCATGAATATTCCCAACCAAGAAAACTGAAAGTAGACGGCCGTGGCAGGGACAAGGTCCAGCGACCTGGGGATCGTCATGAACATGAGCATTTAAGCCGGTGGGCAAGGTGAAGCAACGCGTAAACTCGGGACATTCAACTGTGTGTGTGTGTTTGCGCGGGTGTGCGCGCGTATCGGTCTTCGCAAACATAGGCAAGGTCTGGGGGTGCCTCAATGGAACAAATTCCTGTCGCAAAGGGCGCAGGGCGCATGCAAAGCATCAGAAAGTCTCGGAAAACAAACTGGAAAGCATATGTTGACAAGCATCGGAAAGCGTTGGACAGAAAGCGCCGGAGAGTGTCGGAAAACCTCGGAAAGCGACGTAAGGTGTTGGAAGGCGTGAAATTAGTGTCGGAAAGCTTTGGAAGGCATCCAAAAAAACGTCAACACGGATAGGCCGAACAAATGAATCGTGAAGAGAGGTAAGCACTGAATGACAAGGAGGGGCCAGAGCCCGAGGAGGGTTCAGAAAGGGAATGCTGATACTGTAGCCAGAAGCCCAGCAGCAAGGAAAGTCGGCAGGGCGATCGACGGCCAGGCTGGCAAATGTTGGGAGAGCGTAGAAAACCATCGAACATCATGCACAAGAATCGGAGATGGCCGGAAGGCATTATAACAGTGATGGAAGCCGTCCAAAAGCGTCGGTTAAAAACGGGCGCTGCCGATTGAGTTCAAGTTCACGAGCTGAGGTCCGGGGCTGTAAGTTGTTTTGTGCGACCTTGGGCGAACATGTGCGAACCATCCTTTGGGGTGTCGGGTCTTTGCCCCTTGAGCCTCAGGGCTGTCAGAGGGATGGGCTTTGAGCCCGGGATTTGCAATGCGCAGTCCGGTGTTCGCATTGCCTCGCGCATGCCCAAGATTCTTAGGGGTGTGTGTGGTTGAGCATGGCTGGTGTCTCTATGATATGCAGCGCGCTGTTTCGTTTCATGCCTTTTGCCACCTTTGGGGCCTCGGGGCGTCAGCGAAGTGTCCCTGACACCCCCGGGGTCTCACAGGCATAGTATTTAGGCCCGGGTTGTGCATTGCACAGCCCGGTGTGCTCAATGCACACACCCAAGATGCTTAGGGTAGTGTAATTTTCGTCATTTTCGGGCTGCCGAGCGTGTTGTTCTAAGGCACTTCTCAGCCATGTTGCACACCATCAGCGAGCGGATGGCTGGCATGCCGAAATCGCCCACATGCAGCGAAGCGAGCCACACGCTGCCAACTTTAATTCCCAAACGTTTCAGCTGCAGCTGGAGGCAGCCAGTGCTGTGCATTTACGCGCTGTGCTCAACCCTAGGGAGACATGGGAAGGCTCTCGATTAAGAGATACACCTTTATATATATATATATATGTATGTGTATATATATTTTCATATTCATTTTGCCGGACCCCATGTCTCCAAATACTACATTGGAATAGCAGCTCAAAACGAGAGCATTTCCCGCTGACCCTGCACTCCAGTCTTATTTGAGGAAATAGTAGTAGGACGGTTTTTTGGCAGGTCCCTAGCCATGCAGGAAAAATCTTCGACACCGAGAAGCCACAGGTCAAACGGAAGGGGTGGGGGTGAGAACACCGAGCCAGAAACGGTCACCTGAACCAAGCCGAACTGGCGCCTCCTCTGCCATCCCTCAGACCACTTGCCACGCCTAAGCCAAGGTCCTTGAGCACTTGTTCAACGGACTCGCAGGCATTCCGGCCTTAGGGTGGGTGACATGGCCCTCCAACCGTTTTTGACTGGCACATCACGACTTTGCACAAAAGATCAGCACACTGATCCAAGAAACCGCGTCCGACATGTCAAGTGGTTGCCTGCAGCGAGGGGCCACACCACACCGCACAACACCACACAGACACGCAGACACGCAAACACACAGACACTCAGAAACCCGAAGCACTCAAACACACAGACACACAGACACGCAGACACACACACACACACTCAGAAACGCAAGACACACAAACACACAGACACGCAGACGCGCAGACACACAAACACTCAGAAACGCAAGACACACACAAACACACAGACACGCAGACACGCAGACAGACAGACACACAGACACGCAGACACGCAGACACACAAACACACAGACACACACACACAGACACGCAGACACACAGACGCACAGACGCACAGACACACAGACACACAGAGACACACACGCAGAGACACCCAGACACAGACACACAACCACATAGACACACTAACACGCAGACACACAGACACGCAGACACGCAGACGTACAGACACGCAGGCATACAGACACACAAACGCACAGACACGCAGACACAGAAACACGCAGACATACAGACGCACAAACACACAAACACACAGACACGCAGACACACAGACGCACAGACACAAAAACACACAGACACACAGACGCACAAAGACACAGACACACAGACACACAAGAGCACAGACACGCAGACACGGACACACAAACACACAGACACACACAGACACAGAGACACGCAAACACGCATACACACAAACACACAAACATGCAGACGACACACACACACACAAACACACGCAAACACAGAAACACGCGACCGCGAAAACACGCAAACACACAAAGACGCAAAGACGCAAACACACAACACGCAAACACACAAACTCACAAACGCACAAACTCACACACACACACACCGACACACACACACACACCAACACACACAAACACAAACACAAACGCAAACACAAACAAAACACAAACACAAACACAAACACAAACACAAACACAAACACAAACACACACACAAACACACACAAACACACACACACACACACACACACACACACACACACACACACACACACACACACACACACACACACACACACACACACACACACACACACACACACACACCCACGCACACACACACACACACACACCAACCCTTGCACGGACGCACGCACGCACGCACACACACACACACACACAAAGACGCAAAAATGCAAAGACACACGCGCAAACACTCACACACACACACACACGCCAACCCTTGCACGGACGCACGCACACTCGTCACCGTACACACCAAAACCCACACCCAAAACCACAACCACAAGCATAACTACGGGAACACACACACACAAACACGCACGCACGCAATCACACAAGCACACAAACACAAACAGAAGAACCCTACTCACGGGCGAGATAAAAGTACACAAGCACAACTAGCACTCAAAACACACACACACACACAAACACACACACACACTCACACACACACACACACATGGCGCGCAAGCACTGACAGATTCACAGAAACTTTGCAATACATAAACTCGCAAGCACGCAAACATACAAGCACACAAACAAACAAACACACAGCACAAGCACACAAGTACAAAGCACACCAGACACACACACACACAACGCAAACATCAACACACATCACGTACACCCACCCACACACACACAAAACACAATTAAAAAACGGGGCAAGCACAAACACGCAAACTTAGCACAGGACAGACTCCGCAACGCAGCGCTGAGTGCATGGGCACGCGACTCCGTGTCCAAGGGTAGGGGAAAAATAACGCAGAACCCGTTGACTGGCCTGTTTGCCCCCACTTCTTCCAGCTGGCTTTGCTTCTGACTGCATGCTCGGAACAGCTCGGCCACGCTGCTAATCGTCCATACCTTCTGAGCAACGTGCCTTCTTGGCCAGGAGCCCTCGTGTGAGTCCCGCGGCGGGGATCGAGCTTGCCACAGGCGTTGCATTTTCCGCACCGATTCTTGGCGAACTTAATTGTTTCCCTCCCACTACGGTCCCGCAGCCATCAGGGCAGCCAACAGGAGCGTTGTTAGGCCACGTTTCATGGGGCCAATGCTGGCGCGAGCGTGGCAGCAGCGCGAGAAAACACACAGCTGTCGTAGCCAGGAGGAGTGAGCCTCGCACCAGCACGCGACGCCAAATGCCAAACGCACAAAGACGCAAACCCTAAAGAGCGAACATGCGACATGCCGCGCATGCAGGCCCGGCGTGAACTTCTTGGGAGGGGGCGTTGCCTAGTTCCACACTTCCTGTGCCGACCAACCAAGCCAGGGCAGCCAGGCAGCGAGCAAACCAGCCGCAGCTGACTACAAATCATGAGGCCCAGCATCTAGATGGGCCCTCAAAAAGCCTCAAACGGTGTGAGTTTTGCTGGCCAAGCCAAACATGCCCAACCGGCATCACCGGCTCTCAATGTGCAAGCTTTCACGCCAGTCATCCACATCTAGTATGTCATTCAAGGATACTCGGAAAACACAGCTGTCAGCACATGGGCACCAATTTATGTGCTGCCGCCTGCTGGTTGGCACCGCCCCATCTGTGCATTTGCCCTGCCCAGGCCCCCATGCAACCTTGCAATCGGAGGTCACCAGCACGATCTGGCGAAAGCCTGTCAGATTTTGCTAGCCCGCAGACTTCAATGCTGAGGAATTCCTAGCCGTTCTGGTTCTCGAGGCATTTTAAGAGATTTAGGTTTGTTGCGTATTCGTGCGTTTGTTTCGAGCTTTTGCCTCTTTTGTGCAGGGGTTTTGCACTATATAATTTGCGGGTGTTTGCCTGCCGAGAAATACTAGGAATTCCTTGACGTTGGAGTCTCCACGAAGCTGCGTTTACCATCACCCCCAACTCGATACTGTTGCTTTGGTGTGTGTGTGTGTGTTGGCAAAGGCAGAGTGGTGCAGGTGTTGTCCTTGAAAGCCTGGTTGCTCTGGTAGCTGCATTGGTGGGTGAAAGTGCCATTCAGAAATTTTAACATCCTCTGCCCTACACTTCTCAGCTCTCGATCCCGGCGTTGGTGTCTCAATGTCTCAACCCCAAGTCCACACAGTCCCTGTCAGTGGGCCAAAACTGTGGAGCATGCTTTTGATTGTGCTGAATGGCGCGGACCCAAGTAAAATCCCAACGGAATCTACCAAACCTTTGCCCTGCCTCAGTGCATCCAGCACTGCCCGAATCTTGGCAGTCCGAAAGCAGCTTCCGCCTGCCAGCAACTTAGCTATCAGAGCTGACGCTGACTGTTTCCCTCTTGAAGCATTCTTTTTCAGCAGCTAGGCACATGGGAGATGTTGACCCGAAGTCTCGTTCGATCAGGGGTTGGCGGAACTGCAGGCTAAACAAGTAATTGTTACATGCTGGGTTTGACTTAGATCTTATCCCCAGCACTGCTTCATTCAACGTAGCCGCTCAGAATTCTCTATGATGTTCTGCACTATTTGTGAACCACAGGGATACTAAAAGAACTGGCCTAGAAGACCTGACAGACTCAGATCTCTAGAAGAATCAGCGGGGTCACGGGAGAGCGCAACATAAGAAAGGTTGCCCCAATCCTCACAACGTGACCCTCAGGGCTGGAAGAACAAACAGCGGAGCACGTTGGAACGACTGAAGGAAACGTCATAGCCACTGGCCGAGGCCCAATGGCTTCCCTTGTTAGATTGAACGAGGAGAATTGGGCTTCCCTCAGCTTCGGAGACTGCGAACAAGGCCCCTAGATTTCTTCCGGGAGAGTGTGAACTTGACAGCAGAGCTCGACTGAAAAGACGCTTGATGATCGGGTGGCTGTGTGTTAACCCCTTGGACACTTGAAAATTGCCGGCTCCCTGATGCAATTCCTTCCCAAAGGGCTCCTAGCTTTGACGCATATTCAGGTACCCCTGTGAGTCTGGCTGAAGCCCCGCCAAATGGCTGAGACGACGGATTACAGACCTGTGAAGCACAACCCCGACCCAAATCAGCGTCAAGGATTTTGCGCATCTACTCTCCTACATGTTGGTAAGCCAAAATAGACGAGACGGAGCTCCAAAACTGAGCCCACTGGAAAGGCATCGGATTTGGAGGACCCTCCTGGACCAGGGCTTCATGCTGGTTTTGGAGGACCATTGGTTTGCAGTATGCTGGCTAAGGTCCCCAATAGGGAAACTGGGTCATTTCCTTTACAAGCACTAAGCCGTCTGACGCCGCCCGCGCGTGTGAACAGAAGGAACCGAACAAACCCTTCCGCAGACTCCATTCCTCTGACCATGTGTTTGTGGGTTCCGTCTCCTCCCAGCCGCCCCATGCCAGACTCGCTCAGGGCCCAGCCGAAAACCTCCTGGAGCAATTCCCGGCTCACGGACATCAAGGATGCTGTCATCACGTCCCTGGCCTGGCCGCCCCATGGGCACCTTGGGTGTCCCCTTGTTGACCCTTGGGTCCAAAGTAGGCTTCTGAAATTACAGGATCTGGACATGTCAAGCCAGTTGCCTTTTGGTATCTGGACTGAACGGCCACTGGAAGAACAGCTGATCAAAAGATTGGCTAGGAGAAGCTGAGCTAGGGGTCGTTTTATTGTGGACGACCAAAGGAAAGGGGGATCACAAAGTTTGACACAAAGCCATTCCTCCCTTTCAATTGCAAGACCCATGCCGCCCGTGCCCAAAATGTCTAACCTTTATGGAGGGATCGACGGCAGTATGGATTACATATTGGCATACTGGATTGTAACAAGCTTCACTTGGAGCACGTAGCTGACAAGATGGCACGGACGGCGAGCTGAAGACTGAACAGAAAAGGGCATCACATTCTTACAGCGAAGGGTGATTCAAGCAACGCCGGGCCTTTGATTCGAGCGGATCCTGTTTCAATGCTCTCACGATGTACATTGCTCATTCTGACAGGCCACCACTTCAGCTCCATGGCAAGCACCACCAATACCAAAACCACGTACACAGCGACGCATTGGCCAGCTATGCACCACGCTAGCGTCGACAAGCAGCAATCCCTTTTCTCCTGTGCCAAGCTCGGATTAGGCTCCTGCAAGCTATCCGTAGCACAGTTGCTTTTCCTGCGCCAAGTTCGGATTAGGCTGCTGTAAGCTATCCGTAGCACAGTTTTCCCAGCCATTGCAAGGGCGTCTTCTGCTCGCGCTCCATCTCACGCTTCCACGCCTTGGACATGCCATTCTAAAAAATACGGGCACATGCAAAGCTGTCCCAAGATACCCTGCCCAAACCATGCCTTCTGAAGGTCTGAAACTTTCCACTTAGGCAAAGGTGATTCGAGCCTCCACTCCTACTGCTTGCATGGCAAAGTCTTGCAAGCACGAAGGAGCAGCAGCTCGTTTGGAAACACAGATTGGCAGCTATTCAAGGTCGGAGTTCTGCTGGAACACACCCCTAAGAAAGTTTAAACTCTGAATACGCCGGGAAGTGAGCATATTCTGAGGACGACTTGAGGGCACATACCCAATTAGCCCAGAGGCGTCTAGGTGCACCCTTGCGGTCTTGGCCTTGTCATCATCGAAGGCCTTCCAGCAACCAAGGCACACAATGCCACGACCAGATCATCCTATTGCCTTCAGGTCCAGATATATATGTCTGGCGAAAGGAAAAGGGCAAGAATGGCAAGAATCCGTTTGAGCTACAGTACTTGCCAGTACTTGCCAGTGCCGTAAGCGTTCTCAGCGAGGGCATTTCAAACGAGAGCTGCAGTTTGGCTACCTCAGCTTTTGCCCCCAACCGAAACTGTGTAATGCTTCTTGTTCTGAGGCAAATAACCAACAACTTGGAACAAGACCCCAACGCGCCATGGGGTCGTCAAGTCTGGCCTTTTTCGTGGCCTTGGCAGTTGCCTCATCCACCAGAACTAGTGGAAGCTGCGTTGACATTGCCAGCACCTGCACCTGCGCCGCCCGCTCCAAATAGTAGAGATCGTCCTGGGTCCCGAAAAACGAACAAGCAGGCAATGAGTTGGCCGTGCAAATGCATATGGAGAAATGATACTATACCTATATAAGCCTATATAAAAAGTCAAGGAATAAAGGAACACACGAATGGCTGGATGAACGAATGAATGACTAAATGAATGAAAAGACGAACAAATGATAAACCACTAAAATAAATAAGTACATCAATACATGAAACTAAACACAAACATAAATCGATAAATAAGAAAATCAGTAGGAATAATAAGCAACACTATGCACAAGAATAAGCAAACAAACTACTAAATAAACAAAGCAATGGATACACACATACACAAATACATGAACAAATGAAGAAGTAAACAACCAAATAAACCACAACTAACTACTACCTAACTAACTAACTAACTAACTAACCAACTAACTAACTAACTAACTAACTAACTGGCTAACTAACTAACTAACTGGCTAGCTCACTAGCTGCTAACTAGCTACAAATTAACTAAACCAGTAAATAAATCAACACAAATAAACATACACCACATTTCCAAATAACTATGTAACTCGAGAAGTAAATGTATGCATAGATAAACAAGTAACACAACTAGTACACAAATACATACGTCAACAAGAAAACAACACATAAATGAACAAAAAAGTACATAACTAAGTAAATATCGGATACACACACATTTAAAAAAAAAAGAACGCCACAACAAGTAAATAAGTCTGGCTAAACAAATAAATCAATAAACAAACACATATACAACTAAACACATGTATGTGTACGTGTGTGTACCATTGTCACCTCCCTTTCGACTCTCTCCTCCCCTCCCCTGCAAACCAAAACCGCTGAGCCCCACCGTGTTGGAATTTACAAGGAGTGCGCGCCCCATACCATCGCAACAGCTCCCAATGAAGGTACATCTCCCAACCGTCAACCCGCCTCCTTTTCTCGACGTTGGATTGACCCTCAAACTCTGCACACCACTGCACATTGATAGTCTTGAATGAGGCTGCTCGGTATACTTACTTTTCAGCACCATCTGTGGTTCCTTGTGACCCCACCCCCCAATTGAAAGGATAAAGAGGTAGCCTGAAAGGTGCAAAGGCACTTTCAGACTTTCAGGAGGGCTGTCTTTATTTCCACTCCCCTCCACCCAACCACAAACAAAGTCCACAGGTGCGCCAAATGAGCTTGAGTCGCAAAGGCCTCTGCCACGGAGCGGCCACAAACAATGACCCCGTGGTTCCTGTGCAGCAGTACCAGCTTCCCGTTCAGCGCAGCTGCTAGACGTTGGCCCTCCTCGCAAAGGCACAGCTTTCAGGTGCTGCGCGACTCCGGCCACAGTTGTCACAGTTCTGCTTTTCAACTACGGGCCTACGGGCGTTCAAAGTGGGAGCTACTCAAGGTTGTCGGAGCGTTGGCTGCATGAATATCCCGCACTTGCAAGCCAGACTGATTTTCACTCCAACTTGCTTGGAATGGCCCTTGGGGTCTGGAATCCCCATGCAGCAATGTGTCTGCAGCTCAATCAAGACTGCCCCACTCTGCGCCCAACGGGTGCCGCCAGCAAGAGCAAGACATGTGCCCGCCCACGCCTAGGAGAGACCTCCCTCTCGACTCTTAACCTTGATAATCCAACAAACAATTGATGGTAGGGGGGTTCTGTCAAAAAGTGTTGTGTGTGAAGGGGCCAGGGTTCAACTTAGGTGGCAAGTGGCAACTATACGGTCTTTACGCAAAACAACATGCCAATCGCATCTGGCAATCTCTAGGTGCCAGGCTACCTCGGCAGGATATGTTATTTTCTTGCAGTGGAACTGACATCATCTGAATGAAACCGGTGGAGAACCAAGCATGCAACAACATTCCGTGATCGAGGCTCGCAAAGTTTGCCGAGAAGGCAGGTGCTTTTGTTCCCTCCGATGCCCCAGAAGGCAAGCACGCCTCTCCTTGGGGTTGTGAACAAGCCCGTTGAATGCAGGGTCATAAGCGACGTCGTCCCAGAATCTCAAGCTGTTCTGGTGGCACATTTGCAGAGGAAGCCCTGACGAGTTCTGCCTGGCAGTCACAGCGCATTGACGGATGCACACATTGGCACAAACCAGGAAGGGGGAGGAGGTGGAGGAGGAGGAGGAGGTGCATGATACAAATGAGGAAAAGAAGACTGCAGATCCGATTCAAACATGATAGCTTTAAGCTGCAAAAAGGCCCCAGCACCTGTGCCACTGCCAGGTTTCAACCAAATACCGAAAATATGTTTGCCCGCAGGGCTTTTGGTGGGCTGAGCAATTATGAGCTATTTAGACCTATTTCGGCTCAGGGGTTCTTGTGCCACCTCCTGGCATGTTGACGAGGTGCACGCAGCAAAGGGCAGTACTGTAGGGCATGTGGGTGTGAAGGACAACTGCGTACCTCTGCGGATCAGCCAGGTGAATGGCTCGATGGATCTCAAACGCAGTGATCTCCACCTCGCCCTTGCCCGCCAAAATCTTACCTCAGCCCAGCAGCTCGGAGCGGTCGGAAAATTGGAGTGGGGTGAAGTGGTGAGTCAGGTGGAAGTGTGGTGGGGTGGAGTGGGTGCAAGGTGCAGGGTTGAGTGCGGTGAAACAAACTTTCGGTTGGCCCAATCTGCAGTTGTAGGGGAGGGGTGTGTTGAGAATGTGGTGGCATTGATTTGCGGCAACCGGCCAAGTCACAATGATTGCCTGACCTCCCGATCACTAAACCAAGCATGCTCCAAGCCAAAGCCAACCCTTACGCTAAGCCTCCCACAAGATGTCAACCCAACAGCCAAACTCCACAATGCCTGAGCGTTGCTGGCCTCACAACTGCCTGTGTGCCAGCCAGCCAACAGCAACCAAACTCCTACCGGCCTGCCTACTTAGCCTATTTGGCTGCCTGCCCACCTTGCTATCTACCTTTTCTGGCCGGCCGAATCGGCCCGAGCTAGCGCTAAGCCGCTAAGCATCGCTTGCCCAGCTCTGCAAAACGCATCCTAACTTCCTAACGCCTTGAGATGAAAAGCGTGGCCCCGGCACGGCCCCGGCTGTCCTTTTCTTCACTCCAGGCCTCCGGAGTCCACCAGCAGCAGCTTCTCCGAGGTAACCTCGGACCAAAGCAGGCCGTAGGGGATGACCAGAAACCTCGGCCGACTCGGTCTCCGGCGCAAAACAAGCGATAGAGACCCCCGGCTTTGCAAAAGCAAAAGCGAACAACAGTTTGAGCGAAAGCAAGATGACCCTAGGCTATTGGCGTGAAAGATAAGATGGCGGTGCTGCAATATGTTGTTGATGAATGTGCCAGGGGCCTCTTTCACCCTCGCTCTTTCAGCTTTCAGGATGGTCTCTGAAAATCTGAAACGCTGCGAGGACAGGGCCGAATCTTGGCTTCTCATGCTTAATTGCTAGTCCTGCGAACTGCGGCAGACTCAAAAACATATCACCTGATGGCGTTGCACATTTGTTGCACTGTCCAATGCCCAGCCACCTGCGCCATACGCGTAGTCGTTGTTTCTACTTGCCATGTTCAAATGCTTTCCGATTTCTGCCGTGGTACTGATCATGTCTGCCTGGAATAAGGGCGGTCAGGTGGTTGCACACGCCTGCCGCAACGAGCACTGAGCTCGAAGAATCTCAGGGCCAACACAACTTTCCTTCGTCTATGACCAGCAAGCAGGGCAACTCCTGCCAAATGTTTCCTCAAATGAAGGCCCTGCAGAGTGCAACTCTTTGAAAATTTGGCTAGTGGTACAACTCATCCGCTCATGTGTTCATCCTTGACGGCCAGCCAGTCAGCCGTCAACCAACGATTTCCCGGCAAAGCTGCGACCGCTTAGGCAAGCCAAAGGGCTCCTACACAATGCATCGACGCGAATAGCAAGGCTGCCTGACTGTTCCCACAACAAATTAGAGTTGGGACGAAAACGCTGTGGGCTCGGCAAGGCTCAAGATAACGGCTAGAAGTTAAGAAGACGGCCTTCGGCTCGACAAAGAAGCGATCAACCTCACTACAAACAAAACTGGAGACATCAATCTGGGCAAGCCATTACACTTCACAAACCAAAAGCAAGACATCTCCAAGTAAAGGGCCTTCATTGTGGTTTGAGCTCGTTTCGCGCCACTGGCTTGACCATCATCTTCATTGTGATGGTCAGGGGAGACAATTTTGTGCAGATCAATGAGAAGCATGGCCTTCATTAAAGCCCAGCTTGTGGCAAAGCCGGTACGTCAACGCGAGGTCTTCCCGCACCGCAGCTTCCGACAGAACCATGGCGAGTCGAATCACAGGCCGACGGGCAACCACCCAGACAGCCCGAACTTGAGCCATAAAAGCCACAAGACTTCAAAGGTACAGCGGGTTTTTGAATGAAGAGGGAACAAGGAGAACACCTGTCATTAGCATCTGAGATGATTGCAGCAAACTGAACGGGAAGCTATGCTAAGCCTCTGTGGTAATTATCTGGTCGCATTTGGGTGTACACAAAATCAAACATTTTGGGGGCCGAACTCCCATCTTTGGAAACGCCCGTTTGGGAGAGCCAGCCCTGAATGGGGTGTCAGTGAAGCAAAGGGGCAAACACATCAGGCAGAACAAACTGAAGGCGCAATCCTCAGGCCAGACACGCGCGAAGTGTGCCTGCTCCAGAACCTTCAACAAGTTGATCTCCGCCGACCTCACGCCATGCGCGTTCCACTGAGAAAAAAACAAATGCGCGATGCTTCACTTGCAGCCAAAAAAAGGTTCCGAGACAAGATGCCACCATTCCCACCTGATTTAGAGGATCCCCTTGCAATCGTGGTTTTTGGATGTATCCTGTTTGGAACCCTGCCCATTGGGAAGTGGCAAAGCAGCTGGCCTCTGCTGAGCCCAAGGTTTGGGGAAGGAACGCACGTTGGCAGTAGTTTGCAGCTTTGCAGCCTGAGCAAACCAACCAACACCTTTTGGCATGAAACCCAAACAGCTTTCAGCTGTTGCACACACACACACACCATGAAGCGTCGGTGAGAGCACAGGCTGACAGGGACCGGGGCCCGCGCTCGAGCTTCACCCGACTCGTGCAGGTCTCAACTCGCCTGTCGCCGGAGGGAAGTTCAACAAGTTCTCAATATCTCGAGGGAATAGTCTATTTTTTGCAGAATCAAGAGCACTGAGCTGTCCACTAGGACATTTTGGCGGTATGTTTCGTGCTTGGTTCTCAAGTTTCGGAAGGGGACCCCCCGATTTCAGGCCAAACTGGGCCAGGAATGCCCACGTGTCTATTGGGAGGGAGTTTTGGCTAGGCGGCTACGCACCGTTTTCGGAATCCAACAACATTGCTCGGCGCAGCCCTTACGCGCTCATGAACTACATGGCTGAGGGGGGGAAGCAATGGCCGCTATCTGGATAACAAATGGGGCAGGCACGGCTCAGTCGTCCGACTTTTGCTGCATGTGGTGGCATGCAGGTGGCCCAAGCGATGTGGAATAGAGTTTGTGATGCTGAAGGGCCGGTTGCCACCGTACATGTGTACATATACATACACACGTGTGTATGCATATATATAAATACGTGTGTCCTGGATCTACTCAAAACTCATCCGCGCGGTTCCTAATGGAGTCCAGGGTGCAGCCCTGCAAATCAAGACCCAATCGGCTCGGCTACAAGTGAAAAAGCTCAGGGCCGGGCCTGTAAGCCACCTCCATCTGTGCGAGCATGCGGTCAACGCCTGGCATCGGATCACGTCGAGGCAGCGCAAACAACAAGACATCATTCAATGTTTAACTGCACCACAATGGCTTGGCGCGGCCAACAACTTGAGGGCAAGTTATATGGGAAGCCTGGAACTTGGTTGCAGTTGGGCTAGCCTGGGTTACCCAAAGCAAGTAGGTAAGAGGCTGCAAAGAAAAGGAATAAGTGTACAACAAGCAACGCTGCCTGGACGCTTAACTCTTGAGGTAAATCCCCTGCCGCCAGGCTGTCTTGCATATGTCGGTGGTCCGTGGTGCCAAGTGAACATATCTGCAAATGGCATGAGCCAGTTGCAAGTGTTTCGGCTTGAAGAACACACCACCCCGAATCCTGCACAAGCCAGCGGCAAGTTTTTCTTCTATCAGCGGCTTCAGCCCAGATAAGGCAAGGTTCCGGAGGTTCCGGGGTGGCCTGGCGCAGGCCACGTGCAAGGTTCAAGGAAGGTTCCGGAGGTTTTGCAGGCCGGTGTAAGGTTCACGCAAGGGTCCGGAGGTTCCGGTCTGGCACAGGCAGGTGTAAGGTTCAAGGAAGGTCACGGAAGTGCTCTGGCACAGGCCAGGCAATGGTTCAAGGAAGGAACCTTACACCAGGCCAGCCTGCGGAACTTGCTGTAACCTTACACCTGCAGCGTTTGGCCGCCCGTTCTGTAACAGGCCGGTGTAAGGTTCAAGGAAGGTTCTGGAGGTTTCGGGGTGGTCTGGTGCAGGCAAGGTGTGAGGTTCAAGGAGGGTTCTGGAGGTTCCGGATGTTCCAGAGGTTGAGGATGGACCAAGGCCAGGTTTGGTTTGGGGTCCTCGTGTGAGGCCCGAGCAGGGTTCTGGAGTAACAGGCTTTGGAGGTTTGGAGGTGTCGGGGTAGTCCGGGAGGCTCCGAGGTAAGGTTCAGCAGAGGGTTCCGCAGCATTTGGGCAGGGTTCCTGCAAAGTTCTGCGAGGGGTCAGGGCTCTGCGATAAGGTTCAGCAGGGGTTCTGAGGTAAGGCTTCGCAGGGTTCCACGAGGGTCGAAAAAGAGGGCCGTGTGCTGTTGGGGATATCACCTGAGCTCATTTAAATAAATAGGGGCGGAATGGCCTGGAAATAAATTCAGCTTTCAAGACCAAATGGTTGGCAGCCAGCCACGGTTCGAAGTCGCTCCCCGCCTCCCTTTCCTTCGGAACTTTTCGGAACCGCTCGGGCCTTCAGGCGTGGGATCCATGAAGTGCTCTCAATCCAGCCCGCGGAACGGGCGGAAAACGGCCCTGTGGTTTGTTTAAGTCGTGCTTTGGATTGGCGAGAGTTGAGCCTCCGGTCACTGGTTGCTGACTCCATGAGCGGCAAGCCACCAGTCCGAATTATTCCTCCTGTTACAAACAAATGACTGTTGAATTTGGCATCCGCATGCCAAATTCAGCAATGCTGAGAGTCTCGCTGGCTATGATGCCGTTGTGGGCAGATGCTTGGTGTGCTGCGTGCTGAGTCTGTCGTTGTTCCTTCGCAATGCAGCATGTTAAGGGAGCCATTCATGATGTGATCAAGTTGCAGGCCGAACACCCTGCAGCGCCAGCCACTGCAAATTTGGATGTGCAGTCACTTGACGCAAAAAGGTGCTTGAGCCTTTTGGTGCTGCCAAGGGGTCTCACAGCACAGCCAATCAGCACAGCGCGGACGATAAAGGGTTGGCCAACCAGGAAGATTTGTTCGGGCGCAGGACTGCTTTGTTCAGCGAGTTGCCAGAACAACATTGCCGGTTTCCGGGGCTTGCATGCCACAGTGGAACTGTTCGTAACGGCTGCTGCCAAGACGCATTTGAGGGTGCAACTAGCGCATACGTTGCATACACCACCTCTCAGACAGCAGCGGCCAAGAATGAAAAGAAAGAAAGCAGGCAAGACCGCACAAAAGCAAGAAAGTAAACCGCAACGAATTCGGGAATGTGTGAACAACGCCAGGCAACATCTGCCAGAAAGGTAACACATCAACCGCTAAGCCGCTAAGCATCAACTCGATGCTTAGCAACGGAAGCCCTTTTCAATATCAGCTGACCGTGTCCTGGCGAATGCCTGTTTGTCCAGCAACTAATTCGGAATGCGTCCGCTAAAGGGCTCCCGATGCGAGCAACCTGGTACATCTGCTGTCCAGCTGCGCTGGCAGTGGAACGAATGCTTTTCTGAAGGGCTTCTACATGTGTCCCTTCAAAGGCAACCGGCCACAGGAACATCTGCAAGCGCTGAAGAAGGTGTCTGTAATTTTCTTCTCTGGCTTCTTGATTCAAACCTGTCTGGATTCAACGCATGCCAGCACCCATCCGCCCATTCGGCAATGGTTTTGCTCTCCGCTGCCAGCTCCACTTCCTGGCAAGAGATGGGTGAAGAGCAAGGGCCGCAACCAACGATTCCTGGTTAACTTGGGGGGGGCAACGTATCTATGCGGTAACATGTGATAGCTTCCATTGAGGCAGGGGGTGTTTGGTCACTCTTCCGCCAACCAGCTTCAGCGCACTGCTCCAATCCAAATCCAAGCGAACACATTTGCTCGCTCACCCAGTGCCAACGGCATGCAGAAAGGGATCCGGAGAACATTATATTACCCTGGCAACAACCAGAAACCCTCAAGTGGGAACTGGGTTCGGAGCCTTTCTCTGGAAGTTGCGCTTGACTAAGTGTTGCAATTATTGGTGTGCAGAAGAAAATATGTATGCTCCGAAACTCTTGCAATACAAATCAACGGCAATGAAGCTTACTTCTTGTAATTGCAAATTCCTTGCACGTCGGATGCTGCTCTTCGCCTTCCAAAAACCTTCCACAAAACCTTATGCGCGTTTCTGCGTGCGTGGCGCTGCGTGACAACACTGTCGCTCACGGTCCTTTGGCCTGGGACCTTTCGGTCGAATCGAACCTTTGCAGCGGAGGACGACCTACACAAAAACGTCCAACATGCAAGTTTTGAATGAGGGGGGGTATCTGGTCGAACAAAGCTACATAGGACAACGAAGCTGAACGAATGAAAAAAGCCGCCATTTCCACATCGAACTCGGCATCACACTGTAACACATCACGTCGGCGTTTCGATGATGTCCTTCTCTCGCGTAGTGCATTATCTTCTGCCGGTCCGGGTAGAGGTCTTTGGCGCGATCTGCTTTGCTCCTGGGCGTGAAGCAGCTTAATGCTTGGCATCCTTGCAAAACCCGCCAAGTGGATCAAACGGATCCAAAAGGGAGGACCTGTATTTTAGAAACGCTCAAAATGTCACCGCATGGAAAATGGTAAGGGCATGCCGCTTTGCACACATTCAAGATGTGATTCTGCGAACCCTTGCCTGGCACAGGCTCAAAAGCTTGCCAGAACCCTATAGCAACACGGGCCATTCTGGCAGTTCACACAAAGAGTCTGAATGCATAAACATGACATCCCCATAAAAACTGGCAAAGCACAAGCGGTTGGAGCTCCGGCCATGCATAAGCCATGGTACATTAAGTAACCACTGACCGAACTCACATCATGCCAGTTCGGGCAGCGAGCACCAGCCTGAGTTTTGTTCGGTCCAACTCAAGGAGGCCAAGCAACCATTATCTCCCAGGACCTCCGAAGCATTCATCGCTCCCACATCCCAAGAAAGGTCCAAGTAGAACCCAGCTGGCCAGAAAGGCTTTTCGGCTCCTGGGCTCAATGCTTTCCGAGTACGAGAGCTGCAGCAAAGCGTGGGCCCCGCAAATTTCTGCGTAAATCTATCACGCCAGAAACCATTTGTACGTCCGGCGCTCAGGAAACAAGCTGGCCCTGCACTGGGGCTCATGAGCGACCAGCCTGCTTGATTGGAACTAACAATGTGGACAGTCAGGAAGGCCAAATGGCAAACAGGCAAAAGCTTTGTCCGGCAATGTGAGACTAACGCTTCACTAACCAAAAGTAAAGATATTCACTGGCAGCTGACCATGGATGCAAATGCTCAGAGCTCCGACTTCATGTGCCGAACCACACGCAGAAAGTCAGCGTTGTGTGGATGGAACTGGCGCACCAAGTCCTGCAGGGTGGCACAAAGTACTTAGGGCCACGAAAGCAAAATACGTCCCCAGTCGCGAAAGCAGCCAATCCCAGTCAGCCTGGTGCACTTGTACTCTGAGGGAGTCCGAGCCTCCAATCACCGCAGGCCTGCTGAGCAAGTTGCAAACCACGCCTGGTGGCTGTGTAAATGGCTGTGTTCTTGCTTAGTTGGGCGTGAGCACGACCGCATGTTTGCTCTTTGCTTGTCTTGGGTCATGTGTGTGTGTGTGTGTGTGTGTGTGTGTGTGTGTGTGTGTGTGTGTGTGTGTGTGTGTGCGTGTGCGTGTGCGTGTGCGTGTGCGTGTGCGTGTGCGTGTGCGTGTGCGTGTGCGTGTGCGTGTGCGTGTGCGTGTGCGTGTGCGTGTGCGTGTGCGTGTGCAAGCGTGCGTGCGTGCGTGCGTGCGTGCGTGCGTGCGTGCGTGCGTGCGTGCGTGCGTGCGTGCGTGCGTGCGTGCGTGCGTGCGTGCGTGCGTGCGTGCGTGCGTGCGTGCGTGCGTGCGTGCGTGCGTGCGTGCGTGCGTGCGTGCGTGGGTGGGTGGGTGGGTGGGTGGGTGGGTGTGTGTGTGTGTGTGATTGCATGATTGCGTAAAATAAGCCAGTGCCATGGCATTTGGGTGTTTCATTTGCATTTGGGTGTTTCATTTTCTTGGTGTTTGTGGCTTCTGTTGGGCTTTGTGTGTGTTTTAGGCTCTCCTCACACATATAAATGTGTGGATTATCATGGATTATCATATATACATAAATATCTTTTGCTGGGACCTCAATGAGAAGCAAAGTTTCTAGATGCTATTTGCCAGCGCCTAGGTCAAATTAGTGAAGTCTTTAGCTTGTTGCAAGTGCTTAGTTTGGATTCAAAACGCACACTAGCTGCCTCAGCTTGAAACTCAACACGTTGCAGCCAGCCAAGCATTGCAGCCTGTTTGCGCAATTCCTCAAGTTTGGGGCCATACCACAAAACCCACTCTGAAGTCACTGGGGGAACCAAAGAATTTGTTAAGTGGGGTGCGCCCTGGCTCATCTTCAACCTCTCCACCGTCTTCTTCGCCGTCATCCTGCCTGGCAAGTCTGGGCACTCAGAATGCAGATTGGAATGCGAAGGGGGCTGGGTTCCACTTGCCTTGAGTTAGTCAATGTTTCTTAAGAGGAGGAGCCACATTGAGCTGTGTGTGAGCTGGACCTACCCCTGAAATCCAGAGATGCTGGTCAACTCTCCCTTTTTCATAGCGATTTGATTTTACAATGGCAAGGGGTGAACAAGAGGCTTTTTATTGACTGGTCAGCTAGTGAGTTATAGGAGTTCCCCACGTGGGCCTTCACTGAACAATTGTCACACAAGTTCCTCAGGCCCTGTGGGCCGTGTATCATTGAAGTTCCCAAGAAGGTCCAAAGCACCTTTGCAAACACAATCGCCTTCTAGAGCTGGGTGCGGGCATGCTGTGTCGTGTCAGCAGTGTCATGTCATTCCAAATCCCCTGACGATGTTGGCATCAACAACGTTTCGCGAGAGTACAAAGGCACACAAAGGCTGCCTGAGTTGTCAAGCGATGCAACTGTCAAGCGATGCAACTGTCCTGTCAAGCGACGCAACTGTCCTGTCAAGCGACGCAACTGTCCTGTCAAGCGACGCAACTGTCCTGTCAAGCGATGCAACTGTCAAGCGATGCAACTGTCAAGCGACGCAACTGTCAAGCGATGCAACTGTCAAGCGATGCAACTGTCAAGCGATGCAACTGTTTTTAGTATTAAAGGTTGTTCTGTGGGTGATTGGTTGGAGCAAACATTCGTGCGTGACAGACTGATTTAGCAAGCACTTTCGCTTTCCATCCATCCACGTCAACACGAGCGCCAAAAAATCCGAGGCCAGGAGAAGCCAGGAGAAGCAGAGGCATGCCTGGGCGGCTGGGCGGTGGCGGCGTTGGTTGGGGCGGATTGGGCTGGTCGGGCCCGGGGCCCGGCCAGGAAGTATGAAAACCATAGGCCGAAACGGCCATGAAGTAAGCAAATAGCTCTAAAGCATACTTGTTAGGTCAACATTTTGTTGAAACATTACTTGCTGACATGGGAGGTTTTAAGGGTGTGCCTGGCTAGTTGGTCATGTTGCCTGCTTGGTCCCAACATTGTGGATGTCCCCTTGACTTGTCGTCCCAACAGCGCTTTCCATCATGCTGCTATAACTCAGCAAGACTCAAACCCTACCCTGGGGTCACGCGCAGGGCTGAAATAATTCTGGAGTATTGAAGGTATTTCCCACACTGAAGTTAGTGATGTCGGCCTGAAACAAACCAATCGTTTACAAAAACCAATCGTTCAGCCATGCCTGCGCCGCGCATCAATAGCCTTTCCTCCCTCCCTCCCTCCCTCCCTCCCTCCCTCCCTCCCTCCCTCCCTTCCTCTTGCCTCCGTCCGTCAATGTGCCCGTCAGAATCTGGTTATCCATTCAGCTTCCCCTTCATGATCTGCCAGCTCTCAGTGCAAGTTACCAACCCCTTCCTCCGAAAGACCTCCATCATCTAGCATTGAAAGCTTGGTTTGGCATCCATGGCTTACGTCGCCACTCACTGAAACCCAGCGTTGTTTGAGGTTGGGTCAGCATGTCAAGGGTGTTGGCATTGTGGTTTGGGGTGGGTCTTCTGGTGTCCCCTGACAAGGCTTGATGCTGCGTTCGTTTCTGCCCGCACGCCTGCTCGCGCGCACTTGCACACCTGTGCATCTGCAGACGCGCTCTATGTGTTTGCGACTAGGCCGTCATATAAAGGCATTGAGTTTCTCTGCTGAAATGGTCTTTTGGCAGGGCTTGAAATCTGGAACAAAAATTGAGAAGACAGAGAGGTCAAACGATTGACAATGTTGAGCACCTGACACCCCACATCAAGCGATTGACGCCCTATGTCAAGCGACTATCAGAGTCATGTTCCCGGGAACTGCTGTACTATGTAAACAGGCATGGACTTTCTCACCCAGCATCTGGCGGCCTTTGACTGACTGAATGTTTCACATTGGCTTCAAACCAATGCTCGTGAACTCAACCCACTGCTGGCCTGCCTCTCCCAGCTACGCACGCGCCTGACCTGAGGTCGCTTCGATGACCTTGAACCTTGGAGGCTGGGCAATTGAGAGGGTTGCCAAAGAAGAACCATGTTTTCATTGTGTGAGGCTTGTCTTGGTGCCACTGAGTGTTGGGCCGCCTTGGAGTTGATGGACAAAAACGCTGGGCGTTACCAACCTCAATCAGTTTCAGCAAGCTTGACTCAGAGAGGCAGAAAACAGGCCAAGCTGTCAGGCTGACAAGACCCAGCTGCAAGCGATTGTTTTCCAAAGCACAAACGCCAGCTTTTAACAAGCAAGCGATTGGCCCCAATGTGCAATCGACTATTTGGTGGCCCGCACTAATTACAAATTTGCACGCTCACGTTGGGAGTCACTGATGCCTGGTTTTGCACAGTGTTGCTCAAATAATTGCTTCTGGACCTAGATCTGGAGCGTGATTTCCCCGGATCCTGCTCAGGTTCTGTAAGTTGTGTGACACAAGAGGGTAAGTTAAGGCAATCAAATTGTTTGAAGCTCCTGGATATCTGGCCCCAGGCCATATCGCGCCCTACGTAGGTACATCTTCCATGGCATGGGCTCGCCTGGGGCCATGTCGACCTGGGATTCAAGGACCAAGTCCATGAGCACAAAACCTGTTGACAAGCTGAGCCTGCTGCAGCTCCACAAGCAACTTCAGTGCTGGTGATCACACAAATGCTTGCAACGTGCGTGCAGGTGAACCGGGCAGCCTGCGCTTGGTGGCTGATCTCAAGGCCAGTGGGGAAGGTGTTGGGACAGCTGGCATAGGGGTTGGCGTCTTCTTCTCAATTCCTTTTGCACTTTCAGTGCTGGGACGTGCTTGGATACGACACGGAAAATGGCTTTGTTCATTTGTTCTGACCCAAGAGCGCAAAACATGTTGGATTGGTAGTGTCAATGGAAGAAATACTTGTTAGCTCCAAAAAGCATTTCCTTGTCCTTCAAAGATCTTTGAAGGTTGCTTTGCAACCAGAACGAGCTGACTTTCTGTTGTTCTGATCCAATGTCAAAGGAAAACAATTTGGATTAGTAGCTGTTCGAAGTTCGGCTTTGCAACCAAATCTTATGGTGATTGCCCTATTCCAGAATCTCACACGGGCAACGTCAAACGAACACAATTTGGATTGGCACTCTCAACAACAGAAATACTTGTAAGCTCAAAATAGCTTTTCGAAGGTTGGCTTTGCAACCAAATCTTATGGCGATTATCCTATGCCTATTCTAGAATCTCACACGGGCGGGTGTCATCCACATTGACTTCCTCCTCCTCCTCCTCCTGGGGTAAGGCGTTCATGTGGCCAGCAGCTCGGAGCACCACGACGGGCCTAAGAGGGCCAACCTCATGTGGATTGCGATTGGCCACACCATCGCCCCTTGTCAAACGATGCTCCAAAAACTCGTACTTGGCAGGTCTTGCTTGTCGGCGCCGTGTCTCAGTGATCCAGCCAACCAAGTAGTCACGAGCTTTCTGGCTAATACATTGCCTGGCAAGTCCTAACTCAGCCTCTTTCTTGACGACATTGCGCTCCTTCTGGGCAATGGGGCGTCTGGGGTTGTTGCCAACCTCAGGCCAAACCGTGCAATAAGTTAGCAGCCACATAACAAAACTAAAAAAAACTTATGGAACCAGCACAACGCCACATGCAAAAAAACTGAATGCGGAATGCAGCTTTGGCAACTGGTTGGACAACCATGTGATTTTGCAAGTGGATGGCTTCTTGCGCTGGAAAAAGCAATACCAACTGGAAAGGGGCCACATCACTCATGAAGGAGTGTAATGCAAGCATAACGTCATCTGGGTGCTCTCTTACACCTGGCTGAGCAGTTGGAGCAGTTGTCATTGTTGCATGCTCGAAATCTTGGCGGCTGAAGTGCTTGCGCCTGCAAATGCGAAATAGGTGGGGTGCTAGGGGGCCTGTCATGGCCTTGAATGTCAAAGGCACATCCTCAATCCACTTGCCCCAGTCTGCACTTTCGTCATGCTTGTAACATTGCTGTAGGTATGTACCCGCCTCCAGCTTGGCCTGTCGCAAAAAGTTGTCGTACACTTGGACCAAGTCCATGTCGTCCTCAAAAGTGTGGGTGCTTGTGCTGACGACGGCCTGACCGCCTACTGCATCAATCGAAGAATGCGTGTGGCCTTTCATCCCAAAGGCCAAGTAGACCTGCTCAAAGACTTGAAGAAGAACAAGCTTGATAAAGCAGCGCAAGGTCTTCGAGTTTTTGTTCTCCCGGCTGGTATTGTCAAGGACCAAGTACAAGCTTGATGGTAAAGAACGGCCAAGATGAAGGTAGATCTGGTTCAACTGTCGCGCCATCACATCAAAATTGGTTGCTGAATCTTTGCGCATGTCCGTGTCTGAAACAGCGAACTGCAGAGCGTGAGCATGGGTCCAGCACATGGCCACATGTAAACTTGGACGTACCACAGACTCGAATGATTTAGTTGCCACCATGCAGCGAGGAACTTTGTGTTTGGCTTGATCAAGCCCATCACATCGCATTGTTAACACACTCAAGTTGTTCCTGAGCTGCGTCACAGGTGTTCCTGCACGCACGGCTGCGTGGGACTCACACCCCAGGGCTGCCCAGGCTGCGTCGCACTGCCTATCACGCCAAACTTGCAGCAGGTGGTGTGAGTAGCTTTCCAAGACCTGGCAAGGGTTTAAACAATCCATCAATGTTCATGCCCAAGTCGAAACACACAGCAACACGTTGCGCCACCATCCTGCCTCTGTTCTCTGCTTGATCGACTGCTTCCTGAGCAAGACTGTGGGTAGTCAAGTGAACGCAGTAAACCCATAATCAACATCATGAACCACATGCCAATGCAGCTTGGGCTCTTGCGTTTCAGTTCCTGTTTGTGCCAGAAGCAGCTGTCACATATAGCATGTTGCCCCTTGGACTTTCGAAAGGCTATCCAGGGGCGTGCCAAGCGCAAGGATCGCCGGAAAGTCGTGAAACTGGGCACTGGTGCCAAATTGTTTTGCCCACACCATTTTCGGAAAACAGAAAACATAAGTGCAGGCTTCATCACTCCTAGCCACCTGCGTGGTGCAGCTGCAGCTCCTGGTCCCATTGTGACACTGTGGTGAGGGTTGCTAGTCACCAGATTGTGCAATGACATTGCCGCCAATGCTCTTGCGTCTTCCTCTTTCCATGCTGCAACGTCACGCTGACCACCTTCCTCTGAAGAATCGTCAAACATTTCACTCGTCAAACGATCACGCTGTTTTGGACCTGGAGCACACAGCAGGCGCCCTTTGCAAGTGATCTTGTCGAACTCAAACTTGTCAGGTAATGATTCCCCATCAAAATGATATCTCTGCTGTAGAAAACGAGTGCAATGGTCAAGCTGGAACTTCTTGTGGGTTGGATGCTTCGTGCCCTTGCTTCGACCGTCAGGGCGACCATCAAGTACCTGACATCGCATCAAGGTTTGATTGATTGCAAGGGAGGGCATCACGCGTCAAGCTCAGCAGTCTAACGCATGAAGCACTTGTCAAAAACATGAACGTTGTGTTCATTGCCGCCAAGGTTCTCTTTGCAAACGGGAGTTGCCAATTCCCAGGGCAAACAATGCAGTCCTCACGCAAACCTTCGAAGACCCATGGTCAATAACACCTGTCAAACTCACAGATGGCTGCTTTGTTGCTCGTTTTGGTCGGCGAGCTGGCCTGCTTGCTGCCGACTTTGATCCTCTGTATTGCAAAGAGCCTCTACCAAGTCTTTTAGTCTTTTGCTTGCGCCTGTCACTGCTGCTCTCACTCTGGCTTGTTGTGACTTCCTGGCCTTCAGCCTGTGCATCCTCAGGAGACACGCTTGTTTCCTCTGTAGAAATGCTTGTCTCTGGAAGCACTCTCTTTGTGCCCTGAGCCTGAGGCTGAGGTGCGTCTGCTGAATGAGCTCTTTGGAAGATCCACAATAGCTCACGGTCTGCAATTTCCTTTGGCAAGGAGCTGAATTCAGCCCGCCAAGCTTGAAGGCGATCCAGGTTCTGCTGCAAAACTGACAAGCACTTGAAGCCACATGAATCGCACCCAGTGCTTGCAGACTTCAACTTCTTGCACAAACGCGTGCAAAAGCTTGACCAGCTATTGGGTTTCGCAGCCTTCTCAATTCCACTTGCACTGGTTGTCACAAGTGTTTTCGGCACTTCACTACTTCCTGCAAGTGCAAGTGGCACAACTTGCTCCGCTGGCGAGTGCAGAGTGTCTGTGGAAGAACTACTCATCGCTTAAGGAAACGCTTCTTGCCTTTGACAAACCATCTTGCTTCCACTTGAGCCTGCAAACAAGAGAAGCTGAGCTTACAATGCGTTGCCTTGCCAAACATGTGTGCAATTTTGTCGCGAGTCGCAAGTCACACTGGCTTGGCCATGCTTGCCCGGATCCAGCACTGTTCAATCGCAACAGCCGCTTTAACGCCTCATTGGTAACCAAGTGGTTCTGAAACAACAGCATGCCTTGCCATGTCTGACTAAATCCAGCCACGCTCAGTCCATTTGCAGGAGAATGGCCACCAGCGCGGCAATCACGATGTTACCCGTGAACGCGTTCCCACAGAGCTCCTGCGCCTCACTGACTGACAAGTGGTCCCGGAGGTTCACCATGGCAAGCTCCTCTTCTCCCATACCTTGTAGTTCAAAAGGCAACTTGGCTGAGTAGTTCAATGTTGGATGGCCATTGATGAGGTATAGGTATTTCTTTTTTGGAAGCAAACAAGGGTGAACACAGCTGTGGAACTGGAGGAACCGTATCGAGTCGCCAACGCTGCCCACCACTGCGGCCTGCTGACGCAAAGGCTTCTTCCTGTTGAACACTGCCAACTTCAGCAAACTCACGTCCACCTCCCGATCTGTCAACTTCAATGTCAAGAGCTTCTCTCGCAGCGCAAGGCCTTCAAGCTCATGCTTCTCGATCTGCTTCTGCTCCCTGAACTGCTCATGCTCTTGCTTCCATTTGCTGGACTTGGCACCCTTGGCACCCTTTTGCACAGCCTGGCCTGCCATTTTTGCCACATTGCATCGTTCCAGGACAATAATAAGGGGCTCTGGCATGACATGGCAACGGGAAATCAGCTTCCAGGCGTCCTCAACCTTCTGAGCGGAGCATGAGCTCAACTTGGCAAAGATTCCCCAAGCGCGAGTGCGGTTCTGCGCGACTCCAAAGTGCTTGCTGTTCAGGACCTGCATTTGCCCCACATCAAAGAAAAGAAGTTGACTTCAAGGAGAAAACTTACGGCATCTCATTTTTTGAGGCCATGAAACCAAAAAATGCTGTTGCAGCCAAAACTCTTGCCATTTGCCCTGGTAGCCTAGACTCTTCAGCTTCTCGCTGACCACGACTGTTCCTTGCTCCTGCACTGCCTTTCGAAGCTTTGCTAAATTCGCCACACATTCCACAAGGATGAACTTGGGCCTACTGTCAAGCGCCAAGCGGGCCAGGTAGGCTACGAACTCCACAAACGAAGATCCACTGCGCCCTGCCTCGTCCACAACACTCCTTGGCGTTGGCGACAGGGCCGAGATATCATCACATTCTATTGCCTTGCAGGCCAGCTCGCACTGCAAGGGGTTCGCCAAGGCTGCCAAATCACCTGTCTTCCTGAAGATGACTGGTGAAGGGCCAAGCGGGTCCACTGCGCCATGCACCCTTTTAATAACCTCCTGTTTCCAGGGCACCATTTCTGTGTAAAACACTGTGCTCATGTCCAAACGGCAACCAAGTGCTTCTTGGACAACTCTGCTGAGGCCAGCTGCCGCAATTGTGCCAGTGCCCATGCCGGCACAAAATTCACCCATGGTCAAGGGAGTCTGCGTTGACGTCAAGCGCTTCAGTTTACTCTGCTCATCAACTGTCAACACATGCTGCACCAAATGCCTTGCAAACTGCAACATGCTGCTGCTTCGTGGAACGCTACTGCGCTGTGGCTGATGATTGTCAATGCCCACCGTAGAGTCTTCCGTTGACGCTTCCTCCTCATCTGAGCCAAGATGTGGTGCCACTGCCTGCTCTTCCAAAGTGACTGAACCAGAGGCCTCAGACTTCTGACCTTTTTTTGGCTGAGCCTTTGGCTTCTTTGAAGCCGCCTTTGGCTTCTTTGAAGCCATGCTCTGTTGCTTCAGTGCTTGGCATGCTGTTGCAATGCGGGCCGCCTCATCATCGTCTGACACTGGTGTGCTTGTGCCTGATGAACTCTCAGACTGCGCACGCTTGCTGCCACGCACATCACCCTTGGGCTGCGCCTGTGCTTGCCCTCTGGCACCGCGTCCTCTGCTTTGCGCGCGGGCGCGACCCCGTCCCCCACGAGCAGGTGGCTGTTCGGAATGCTCTGTGTCTGTTCCACTGGCGGACATGCTCACAAGAAGAATCAGAACTGGTCTGCCTACAGCTTGATGCAAGGCAAAAACATATAAACCGTTGCCATCCACTTCAATGTGGCATGCTCACTGTCATCTCGGTGCACATGACAGTCGCATTTTCGACACAACGGTTCTAGCGTGCCAAATGGTTTAAATCTGCTTCCCATGGAATGGCGCCATTCCTACCCCAAAAGACTGCCAAGGACAGTCTTTGCCCTCAGTGATTCTGATGCTTTTCAAAATACTCTTTAGCGTACCCCACAGCCAAACTCTCATAATCAGAGGTTGCCTTTGCGGCAGCACCCCACCTGTCACGGCAGTAGTGCCAAAAGCGGTCCTGCAATGGCACGCCACATGAATGGTAACAATGAACCATGTAAGCATCACAGGCAGTCCTCATGCTTGACAGGGTCGGCGAGGCTTGTGCGCAGCATGTTGTCAAACGCATTTCTGATGGCCATCCAGCGGGCACTGCCTGCTTCCCCAGAAGGACATGATCTGCAAGCGAAAGTCTTCTTTCGCTTTACATCGTTCTTCTTGGCCACTTCTGCAGGGCGCTTGACAGGGCCATCGCTGGCACTCAGCTCTTCCTGCAACGCCAAACTTCGAAAACAAGGAAAACCATGCCAAGTCAAGGCAGTCCTGGCCAAGAACTTCCGCTTGCTCCTTCTTTGTCAATGTTGGCTCGTTTGACCCGTCGCAGACAGCCAAGGGCCTGATGGTTTCATGTTCATTTGTGCTTGGTTAAAGCTGAACAAATGCCAACAAAGAACGCAGCAGTCTTGCTGCCGTTGTCATGAGGCTGATCTTCCAGAGCAAGCGCATGCCTTCACATAGTGACGTGTCACCACACAGCACCTTGCTTGACCACGATTCGGATTTTGAAGCATAAGGCCCAGGCGGCTTTGGAGGTGTTTCCAGATCTCCCAAAGCCAGCCTGGCCCGCAACACGAAAGTGGAACTTAAACGCCGTGCCAGCGACAAACATGCAACTAAGGCGCAGTAGGTTCTTGGGCATGACAGTGGGTGAAACATTGGAATCATTGTTAGCTCTGTCAGGTGTCTGAAAGCTTGTCCTGGCAACAGCACAGTCAGCAAACCACATGACTGACTCGTGGAGCACAAACTATTTGCCGGGCAAGGGGCTGCAGTTGCAACAGCCGCGGCTTCGTTGCTGCTGCTGTTGGTGGCTTCTGCGTATCCACGCTCTGAGCTGGGCCATCATCATCGTCTGGGCGCAATTGCCAATGCATGGCACGCGCTGACAGCGCCAGAGACATCTTCTTCTGCGAATCCTCGCTGGTCGAGAATAAACCCACGTCTGGCTCCGACTTCTTCATTGCCCCTGTCATCAGATTGAACGCAGCTTCGCCAGCCATGACGATCAGCTAGCGTGGAAACTGCTTCAAGTGCAAAAATGGCTGGGCAACACAAAACACAAGCATTACCTGCGCAACATCAAATCTGTCGCAATGAAACACATGGCAAGCCTGGGCGCTCCTTTGTCAAGCAAGTGCCATGCGCAATGGCACGGTGTCAAGCGACTGAAGGTTTTGGCGCCACTGTGAGCTAGGGACTCACTCAAAATAAAATGAAACCATCAACCGCATGCTTTACTATCAGAAATGACCCTTGTCACTAACACTCGCTCACCCTGTGCTCCCTGGGCGTGAAAACAATGCGAGAGCCCTACTGACTGTCCCTGGTCAGCTTTACAGGCTTGCCGGCTTCAAGCTTCAAGTCACGATTCACAATCAGCAGCGGCTTCCTGATAGTGATCTTCCCATGAACCGCGTCAAACGTTCCTCGCCACATCCAAGCAACCTTGGTGAGAAATTGTAACACAACAATCAGGCATTGAATTGGCTGCTTGTGCAACATGTCTTGCCAACAAGTTGCTACTGGGTGAAAATGCTGCTTCAAACACATCCTCACAGCATTCCCTGATGTATACGAAGTAGGTTCCTTGTCCTTGCAAATGAAAAACCATTTTGGGTCCTGTGGTGTGATGTCAAACCCGTGGGATGATGGCGATGAGCGGACATTCACTGTGTGCCCCGTAATACTGAGTGACTGCGCTGCTGTGGCCTTCAACAAGTCCTTCGCAATCATGTAAAAGGTGCCCTTCTTGAGCTTGCTGTTGCTGTCCTCTGTGTCAGCTGTGCTGGTGGAGACCTCCATGAGATCCTTGTCTGACTTCAGCTCAAATGGGAGGCCCTCTGTGGCAGCCTGCTGCAGCTTCCCCCCACCAGGGCCTGCAATCCGTGTCCCTTTTTTGAGCACTATGTTCTCCTGCAGGGCAAGTCTGCAAACATAAAGACGTCACAAGTCTGGTGAAGCACATGTTACCTTGCGCAGTGCTGACTTGCAGGCCCAGTCCTTGCAGCACAGAAATACGTCCCCCTTGTTGGAAATCAGCAAAATGACCTTTTTCTCATCAAAGGACTTGCAATCCACCGTGATGACGTGACTTGTGCGCAACGCCTGTTCACTCTCGATCGAAGGAAGTTCCTCGGCCACAGTCGAAGGAAGAGGGGTCTCATCTGTTGGGTCAACCCGAGGGTCGTCCATGCCCACCTGACCTCCGCCTCGCTCTGCAGGGGCAACATGTGGGAGCGGCGTCAAACGACCTTTGAGCATCTCAGCATAAGAGCGACCATGGTGTGCAACCAACTCCTCCAGGTCAGCTTTCACACTGGGGGGCGCTGCGCTAAACTCGGCCAATGCTGTAGGGGAAATGACGATGTCTGAGCCAGACACAGCGCAGACTTTGAAGCTCAAATTCTGGGCCCCCTTGTACGCTTCATATACACCAGGGACGCCCTTGAGTTGCTCAATGTCATCCTCACTAAGGGCCTTGGAAGCGACTACACTGTGACTACACCCTGGTTCAAGCTCGACATGATGATGGGACATGACCATGATCAAGTCGACATGCAACAATATCATAGCAGAGTGGCGTTGGTATCAGACACAGGAGGCACCACAGTGCCAGAGCCATCCTTCAACTTGAATTCATGCTTCATCCATTTCTGAGCCACGTAATGCCCCAAGCGCTTGGTGGTCCATGCCACGGCTTGCGCACTTGGCTTGAAGGAGCGCACACTCGCCAAGAAATGCCTAATCGGCAAGCCCTCATTCCACAAGATGACGCTCGCTAAACAGTGATCACCAACATGCACGTGAATGTCGAGGATATCCACCTGGCCAAGCGCAATGCGGCGCCCAACTGACGGCTGCCAACAAGGGCCTGCCAACAAGGGCCTGCCTGATCGTTGGGCCGCAGCATGTGCACCACATCAGGGTTACTCTTGGAGGTTTGCAGCAAATGACGATAAAGCACAACGCATGCGTCTGCCTTGGATGTGCAACTGCCCCTGCTACTGCTCCAATGCTTGACATCCGTCCCTTGAAACGCGCTCAATGCCTGACACAGCCTTGTGCTGCTTGACAAAGCCCTTCAGGCTTGACAGGGTTCCTTCTTTTTACACGCGCAAAACCCCTGATGGTTGACCTCAATGCCTGACGCAAAGCCTCCCCCTTGAACATCACACCTTTCTTGTCCAAATGTACAAAACCACTTGAACACTTGACAAGTGATTGGCGCTTCCTCTCGCCCCCCTCCCCTCTAACAATGGCTCTGAGGTGCTCCCTTCTGAGCACTGCGTGTTGCAGCATTCACCCGCATGCTGTCCACCTGCTCACTGTCAGCAGCTGACGGAGTCACGGCAACCATTTCCGCATTGGACACGACAGGCGCCGCTGGCGCCAAGCCGGTGCGAGCCAGCTCGGAGTATCGGACGAAGTGGTTGCTTTTGCAACTGGCGCTAGTCCCGTAGAAGAAAAGCCGACCGTGCTGTGCAAAATCCCACTGAAGCTGATTCTGTGACCTCAGATGCATGCTGGACTCTTTTGCCTGTCCAGCAACACCCTGAACAACAAAGCGTCCTGGATAACTGCGAACAAAGGGACTCTTCCATAGGGATCACAAGTGGCTGAGTCCATCTCAAGGAGAAGGCGAAGCCCGATGCTGCCATGGACTTGCAAATCCTGAGCGTCGTATGCAAACATAGATCTATTGATTAATACGAACAAACCAAACAAATGCGCTGAGTCTCTGGACCTCGTCTTCCAGTGGATCTTGGTCACTTTCCTCACGTGGCCTGGAAGGCATGATCGCCAGGCCACCGACTGGTCAGCGCCCTTAGGCTTGATGATATTGGTCACGGTTGCAATCAGCTTTGGCAGAATCAAAGCATTTCTAGCCTGACACGCTTTGCAAAGTGAACACGGCAAGAGTTGAAGCACAAATGTGTGCGCTACTCACATGTCTCTGCCTGCGGGGTGGTGAAGTCAAGGTGGATCACAGTCAGCACTTTGCTGTCAGTCGTCAAGCGATGATCGGATGGTGGATGCGAGGACAAGGTTAGAAAGTCTCCAGAGAGAGTGGTGTAGTCAGCACTCTCGATCACAGGAACAGAAGACTGCTGGAAGGCATCAATCATTGCCATGGCCTTCTTGGCCTGCTCAAGTTTTCTGGAAGTCGCTAACCAGTCAAGCATGTCATGAAGCACGTCATAGCCACCGTGGAGCGTGGTGATTTGACGCTGGTCCATGACCAATTTGGTTTTGAGTGTTGTCAGCTTGGCTTGCCTGAGTCACACTGCCACAATGAAAATGCAATCAACAGGGGCGGCATTGCACATGGTCAGCAAACATTCCTGCGTGCCATGGCACCACTCTTCTTTCTCAGCTTGTTCCAGAATTTCCTCTTTGGATGTCATTCCATCGGCAACATCTGCAATTGCAGCGACGTCTGGCATCATGGTCATATTCCATGACGTTGGCCAGAGTCTCAAGGCTCGCTTCACCTGTGAATCCAAGCAGTCACCTTCACAAAGTGCCTCCTTCACTACAGTGTATTCACTGGGCGAAAGATCCTTCTGCGCAGCTGTCTTGATGCTTCGGAGCCAATGGCAGCAAACCTGCACCCAAAGGCAAACAGCAAGTCTGAGATTGCAAGCCTACTGCCTCTGCGCTTGAACTTGTTGAGCGGACGGCGCTTAAGTGCTGCCAAGTTGCAAATCGGTAGGTCCACAAAGTATCAAGGTTGGGCCGTGCGCTGGCAACTGATGTGTCTGGGCTCTTCGTCACCTCATTCTCGTAAACACTCAGCATCTTGGCAATCATCATCTCGTGCTCCTCAACTGACAATGGACTTGCGAAGTCCAATGCCACCGTCGCAAGCCTGGAGCAGACTGATTTGCGAGCAACTTGCGCTGCGCTCTGTCTTGCGATCTCTTCGGCTTCGTTTGGCATCATGTCAGGGCATGGGGCCGAAGTGGGCCACATGTGCTTCCAAGAGAGGATCTGGTCTGTCACACCACTGCGAAGGACACCAAGAATGGATTGGTGAGTCTGCATCAGCAAATAGCTCTTGGGGCTTGCGAAGCTCAAAATGTTTCGAATTGCACGCTGTTTTGCCTGACCAATTTTGATTTCCACATTGTCATTGGCCTGTGTGCCCGTTGTGCTTGGGCCTGATGTTGGTGCATCAGTTGCTTTGGCGCTTTGCCTCCTTGACTTCCTCTTTTTCACCTGACTGAGTCAGAGACATGACCATGATCCCTGAATGCGAAGCACAAATTTATATGCTGCCATGGCACTGGCGCAGGCACTTCCATGGCCACTCCTTCTGCTTGAACCTTGCTCTCATAGCCGGCAAGCATTGCATCGAAGCTCTGCAACAAGGTCTTGGCAATTTGGCCCCTGGTGATCGGATTGCTCCATGAGAAAAACTCTGCATCCTGGAGGGATGGAGCCTCAGTGAACGCTGCCGGTGTATCTCTTCGCCATTTAGCAAAGGCATGTTTCCTGTCCACACGCATTAATGCTAGCAAGAAGCCTTTGGGAATGCTGACAGGATTACCAAATGGCACCACTCAAGGGCTGTGAGAGGCTGGACCTGTGTGCCCTTCACGTTCTGCCTAACCGCACTTTGAATGAGAGAATCAGTCCCCTTGTCCTCCTCAAATAGAGTTGGCAAAGAGAGCAAATTGCCAAGCAAGTTCACTGCTGCCGCGTCAAACGTGTTGGCGTCAAACGAGTCTGCAAGAATCGCATTCCGTAAAGCCACGTACCTCTGACGCTCGCACAATTCAAGCTGACAACTCAAGCAACTAGCTGCAATAAAGCAAAATGCGGCCGAAGGTAACAACCAAGTGGCACAAGCTTGCATGCCAGCCCGCGCTTGCTCCCATCAGCAAAGCAAAGCTTGCGAAAGCCTTGACAGTGGCCGCGGGAAACCATGGTCTCTTCAAGATGGAAGCCGCTGGATATTAGCGACTGTGCAATCGCAACAATGGTTGAGCTGTCTGAGCTCATACCATTCCATATGCTTTCACCTGGGCCCAATGTCAGTCAGTCTTGGCCGTGTCTTGAAAACAGATGCAACACCCAAACAGAAGAATGATCAGTTCGATTGATGGAGCCAAGTTGCTGTCAAAGCGCCATTGATGGATAATAGTTGTCCCCACTGTCCCCCAAGCAGGAATGGCCTGACCTGCCTTGATCTTCTCATCCACCCACGTTGTGTCGTTTCCATGCAACTTCATGTAAACAGCCTGGATTTCTTTCACAACTTCTTCCTCTGTGTCTGGCAAAGGAATGTCCGCAATCACTTGTGCAATGCACTGCCTGTGCTCAGCAACCTCCTCATACACCGCTGTGATCTCGTCTGACAGCAGCTTTTTCCAAGGAGGTACAAAACCAGGCAGCGCCATGCTACCTGAGGCCAACCAGGAGCACAAAAGGAGGTGGGTAGGGAGTTGGAACAAACACATTTTCTTTCATCGACAATGGGATGCCTGCCGGGGTGCTTGGCTGCTGGGGTGTCCGTAGGACTGGGCAGACGGGGTGTCCGTAGGACTGGGCAGACGGGGTGTCCGTAGGACTGGGCAGACGGGGTGTCCGTAGGACTGGGCAGACGGGGTGTCCGTAGGACTGGGCAGACGGGGTGTCCGTAGGACTGGGCAGACGGGGTGTCCGTAGGACTGGGCCTAATTTCCCACACAATCCTAGCCCTCTAAGGTTCATACCTCCGCCAGAAAAACCTCAAGTCCGATGGCAACTAGGGAATGCCGTAGACCTGGGTCTCTAGACTGTCCGTAGGGGTTCAGGCCCTGCCCCGAAAAAGGCCCGAGTCCGATGGCAACTAAGGAATGCCGTAGACCTGGGTCTCTAGACTGTCCGTAGGGGTTCAGACCCTGCCCCGAAAAAGGCCCGAGTCCGATGGCAACTGAGGAAAGGAATGCCGTAGACCTGGGTCTCTAGACTGTCCGTAGGGGTTCAGACCCTGCCCCGAAAAAGGCCCGAGTCCGATGGCAACTGAGGAATGCCGTAGTCTTGGGTCCCTAGACTATTCGAGGGTTGCTGTTGTGTTTGTATGCATTGGCTCACATGACCAGGTTTGGTAACCGGGTAGTTCCAGCCGTAGGGATTGGGCCTATAAGGGTGGAACCCCCCAAATGGGATGGCAACTCCCAGGTGCCGTCCCAATCGCAGGGTATAAGCACTTCCAAGACATGCCACTGACCCCTAGCATGGACTGCTAAACCCCCATGATTGGGATGGCAACTCCCAGGTGCCGTCCCAATTGGGCGCCTTGAGGTAAGACCCCCCAAACCCGATGGGGCCAACCACCTTGTCACAAAGTCTTCCCCTTGCATGCCAGGCTGCCCACTTCAAGCTCACTGGCTAGGCGCGAAGCTGGTCACCAAAAGCTTTGAGCAGGGTGGTCAAGCGGCAAGCTGACTTGTCAAGCGAGCAACAAACACAGATAACTCTTTATGCAAACAGCAGCCTGAGTTTGTAGAAGCATGCTGAAGAACACATTTGCAAACTACATGCTGAGGTGTCCGTAAAGGCTGCCCTTGTCCCCCTACGGTAGCTCTGCAATGTTCCAATCGATGGACTACAGCAATGTCTGTATCGCATGGACACTTGACAGATTTCAGCCACACCAAACTAAGCTGAGTGTCCGGCCATGCATGCAAGTGGACGATTGCGCCTGTCTTCAGTGTGACAATCGCAGGTTAGTTCGATTGACGTTGGGCCACACTGTTCGACTCTTGGCCGTGAGCACACTGTGTGACTGCAAAGGCGAGCAAGATTGGTATGGGCTTCTTATGTGCGCGTGTGTGTTGCCGGGTCTGTGATGAAACACTTGTGGATAGAATGTGGACATGATGCTCTCATTTGACCAAAAAATCAATATATCGCGTTTCTACTTTCAGGTTGAAAAACATCAAAGAACATCCACTTTGCCAGGTAGGTGCTAGTCACAGCAAGCCAGGAAGTGTTCAAGACAAACAACCAGAGCCATAATGAAGTGACACTTTTCTTGCTGCTGCTGTGTCCTGCCAAGCGTTGCTGAACAACCAGCGTCGAACCCTGCTATTCTGATGGGTTGCTGTTCACAGCTCGATGCTGCAGTGGCAGGTATGTTTGCTGGAGTTTTGGCAGCCGCTTGCTGCTGCGAGCCGTGGTCAGTGCCTTGGCTAAAAAAAAGCAGCTGTGGGATGAACACCTCAGTTGTACATGACAATGTTGTTGACTGACACTCTGAATCAAAGCAAGAAACTCAGAAATGTAGGGCAGTTCATGTTGCGCCTAGTGTGTCCCAGCCACAAAGCCACATCCACCAAGGGCAGTGCAGAGGGAATCTCCACAAACTTATGCTTGACTTGTGTTACCGCAATAAAGGCCAGTCCTGGTTTGAGCCCTGTTTGGAACCCCACGCAAAATGATCAATTCGCGAAGGGTTCAAGATCTGGGGCGTCCACCATGCACGAAGAAAAGGATTCAGGGCGTGGCCGAGCGGTGAGGGAATGCTTGGACTTGTGCCACTCCTGCTTGGAGCCCTGTTTGAACCCCACACAAAATGATCAATTCGCATAGGGTTTAAAATCTGGTGCGTCCACCATGCACGAAGAAAAGGATTCAGGCCTGGCCGAGTGGTAATGGAATGATTGCATCCTTACGATTGACGATTGACCTCACGATTCACAATTGTTTGCCCCAAACTTGCGATAGATTTTGAACCCTACGCAGATTGATCATTTTGTGTGGGGTCCAAACAGGGCTCAAAACGGGACTGACACAAGTCAATCATTCCCTTACCGCTCGGCCAGGCCTGAATCCTTTTCTTCGTGCATGGTGGACGCACCATATTTTGAACCCTACGTGAATTGATCATTTTGTGTGGGGTTCAAAAAAGTTGCCATTGCAATAAAGTCGGGGCGCTCAGTGGCAGCCCTTCAATTTCCAAAAGGAAAATCCTGATGCTGTTTGGCGCTCACAATCCTGCACAAGAACCTTTGAAACCCCCATCTGTCCTCAGTGTAATGACCATGAGAATACCTGTCCAGCCCCTTGACAGAGCCACCCTTGAAAAGACAAACTGATCACAAAGAACCAGAAGTGTGACTTGACAAGTTTCATGACATGATGACACCTCAAGCGCATGCATGCCTTGTCAGACTCAAAATATTCAGGAAAAAGGGAGACCCTCAATCCCAGGTTCCCAAATTGAACTGGAGTTGTTTGCATGATTGCCTGAGCCGCTTGCAGTTTGAGTCAGTGATCAAGGGTCATCAGCAATGCTGACATTATCGAGTCATTGCACCACAAGCTGCCCACAAACCATGTGGAGCCACTTTGCACTCTAAAGCTTTGTCTTGTAGAGGCAAGGGGCGCATGAAGATTAACAATGCACTCTTGGCAAGGGAAGGCGCAAGTCAGCTTGTGAGGCTGGTGCATTGACTGGAAGGTCTGCGGTCACGCTTCTTTGAAGTTTCCAAGGCAAAAAACACGATCAGTAAAACCAGGCCAAACTAAGTGGCAAAATGATGACGTGCCAACACTGAACACAGAAGTTGGGGGGATCTTTCAACCTACACAGCTTCACACAGCAATCAAAGCCTTGCAACCACTCAATCATAGCACTGCTCAGACTGAAACGACTCGCTTGCACCTAGTGCGCATGTGTCATCCATGTGTCCAAGCAGATTATTGTTGCCAAGGTGCACTTGACGACATCATCGGCATTTGCCTCGCAGGCTGGGAAGTGGTGAGACTGAGAGTGATGCTTGTCTCAAACTGCCACCTCGTGTAGCATGCCTCAACAATGACTTTTGAAATCCAAGTTGCAAAGCTGTAAGCATTTTTTCCCCTTGCAGTGCTGTGTCCTTCCACTGCTAAAACCCCCAGGCCATGAGACAGATGACCCGTGTGGTCAAAAGCCATGCCACAAAAAGCCAGCACTCAGAAGTCTTCATCCGAAAGCGCCAATTGACACAACACACACACCGTCCCATCGCTTCTTGCGGGGCTTGATGGGGTCAGGTCGCCTGACACGGTCCCTGCATTCGCCTCACTTGCTCTGCTGGTCTTACAAACTCGAAATTTACTAGGTGCTGGGAGAGAGGTGAGGCAACACAAATTAAAACTTGTCAGCCAAGTAGTCCCAGGAGCAGTGGAGTGTGTTGCCGAGCATCTCCTTCAGGCATTTGAAATCCTTCATCACGCGCAACTTGCGAACAGGTGGCTTCAGGAGGTCAAGCGCCATGGTCAAACGAGTGCCTTGAAGCTTGGAATGGTCAAGCGAGTGCCCTGAAGCTTGGAATGGCTGCGTTTGTGTGACACCCAAGTGCAAGTGTGACATGTAAGTGTGCCAAGCTTAGCAATCAAGAATGCTTGCTGCCCCCCTGCGCTCCTCCAGTTCACCCTGGCCTGTGCCCTGGCCCGCCTCCTCATTGCTGTCAAGCCTGCCAAATCGGAAACTTCACTTCTCATCGTGGTTTGCTTTTGCTTCGTTTAAGCCTGAATGCCTCAACCTTTAAACTACCTTGATCTACACGTGGCTGGATCGGCCCTTGGTCCTTGGATACCTGAGGAAACCTTGGCCCATGCAAACCTTCCAACCTGCCTGAGGTCAAGAACTGTCCTGTTTGGCCTACCCTCCAACCTGCCTGCCTTCCAAACCTTCCAAAAATCCTGCCCGCGCAAACAACCTGGACCAGCCTCCAAGTGCTTTGCCAAGCGCGGTCCTGCAAGCAAAAGCATGTGTCTCGACTGCAAGGTGCAACAAGCTGTCAGCACTGCGAACAAACACAATGACTCTGACGCCACGAACTGGTTTTAGTAGTGGCTTTCCCTTGAAATAGTTGCATGGGTTCCCACGACTGCTTGGGTAGCACTCAAAAACACTTGGCACATGCACAGTAACGGCTGCTTGACATGCACTTGGAATTAATACCTCAGAGTGCTGGCCTGCTAGCTATTGTCACTCATCTCCAACTCTGCAATCAAAGGACACCCTTGCAAATGCTTATCCTTATTTAATGCCTGTTGTCACTTGTGAGAAAACTCATGTCTGGCACTTTGATCTGTGTCTGCGTGGCCAGCTCTTTTTCAACCACAATGCCATACATCTCGCGCAGCACTTTGTGCAAGGAGACACGGTGCTCGCCAGAGGAGCTTCATGAATACAGTGCAATGCGATTGGGTGTGGCTCATTATCAAAGAGCTAGGGTTACGCAGGTTTTAGTCGCTGGTTCCGTTTACCAAGGTGCCATCCTGGTATCTTTTTTGGAGCCACAGCCCAATGTCGTGCAGCACCAACATTGCGCAAGAGACACGGCGCCCGACGCTCAGGGCACAAAAGCGGCTCATTGCATGATTGCGTGCCACTCAGTCAAACGAATTGAACGGAGGGTCAACATGCATGGGCAGCAAAACATACCCAGAGATGTGTGAATGTTTTCACCAACCTTCAGAATGCCTGATGCAGCTGCCCTTGCATGTTGCCTGCCTTCGCGGCTCAGACACGGCGTCGGCCGCCATACTCCCTTAGCCCAACTGCCCATGTTGTGGCGTCGCTGTTTGCAAGAAAACCATGCAGTGACTGTTTGCTGACAAAGTGGCCTCCATGAGTCGCCTTCACCTTGCCAGTCGCCCCACGAATCGTCGTCATCATCCCAGGCATGGCCACCCCAGATGTCCTGCCTCATGCACAAAGTGCCAACGTAAGATCGTTAAAGTGTGTGCTGAGTACTGCCATGTGCATTGTTGCGCTTAATTGTGTCAAGAGGCCAGCTGTCGCTGTTGTTCACCCCCCTCCTTGGTCACAAGCCACTTGCGCAGGCAGTAACTCCACCAGCCACCACTACATGCCTTTGTGCAGCCAAGAATCCATGAGCTGGTTGTTGATGAGCGCTCCACGTTGTGGCCAGTGAAGGTGCCGTAGCGCTGGCTTTCTGGCAAGAACCCAACTGGAAATAATTGAGCAACGGGCAGTGGAACTTACAACTTGGCAAGCAAATCCGTCAAGCAACATGGCTGAGTCAGGGAACCCGTCAATGGACAACGTCAAGCGAAAGCGTCGTGCCGTCAAACGAAAGGCGCAAAGCGAAAAAGCACTGGGCAAATCAACCATGCAAAAGTCTTGAATCCAACGGCTGACGTGTCCCAGCAAACGCTTCACAACACGTTGGCAAGGCTTCAGATTCATTGCCCCAAACATTGTGTGGAATCTCACAAAAGGCTTGCGATGATTTCTCAAGTGTTTCTTGTGGAATTGGAAACAACATGTGAAACAGTTGCTGCCTGGCTTTCCCATGACTATACCGCACCTGGCCGCAGCTCCGTCATCTTCTCGCGCACGTGCATGCAGACCATGGCGCTGGGGTTCTTCCACTTGCGGCCTTTGCCAGCTGAGATCTCACCTTAGAAATCCCCACTTGCCGGCTTTAACATGTAAAGCAACTAAAGCAGCCATTACAACAACTGCTTGTCGTCTGCTTGCACTCATCCAAGCATCCACTCATTCACTCGCTCTCTCACTCATGTGTTCAATTTACTCCCTTCTTGCTCACTGACTCACCTCGCCTCGCCTCATCTCACCTTACCTGATTAATTATCTCTGGTCTCATCTCATGCCGTCTTGGCAGGCGCTACGCGAAAATGAAGGTAGGCGTCAAGCGAAATGAAAGTGTTAAGCAACGTTGTCAAGTCAAGCCCGCTGCCAGGCCTGCGAACATATTTTGCACAACATTGCCAGGGCTTCGCTTCCCTCAAACATGTGTGGCTTCCCCTCACTCACTCACCCACTCACTCGCTCACTCACTCACTCACTCACTCACTCACTCACTCGCTCACTCACTCACTCACTCACTCACTCACTCACTCACTCACTCACTCACTCACTCACTCACTCACTCACTCACTCACTCACTCACTCACTCACTCACTCACTCACTCACTCACTCACTCACTCACTCACTCACTCACTCACTCACTCACTCACTCACTCACTCACTCACTCACTCACTCACTCACTCACTCACTCACTCACTCACTCACTCACTCACTCACTCACTTGCTCACTTGCTCACCTGCTCACTTGCTCACTGTTCATGTCTTAGCTTTCATCTGCATACGTGCTGTAATTTAATCATTCCCGTACTCAATTTATCTGGCTCAGATGTGCACCTCTGCCCACCCGCAGACTGCTTTACAAGGCTGACAAGGGGCGCGTCATCACTGGCACCAATGCCATGGCGTGTTCTTGGCCAGCACGAGAGTACTGCAGCAAGCTGAGCATTCCCTTGGTTTAACGACAGGTGGGCGCAACAATCACATGCCATGTCCTGGCTTCTCATGTGCAGACCAGCGTCTGCCCAACCCTGCATGTCCACATCGAGGGCTTCAAAGCAGTAGGCCAACGCAGGCGCAAGCTCAGAAAGCTTGGCCTTCACCTGAGAAAAAGGTTGCCACTGCGTCACTCTGGATACAACTGCCTTTGACGTTCCACCACCCCCCAAAGTGTCAGCCAAGATGCCATGTTCTCTGTGGCCTCATGCGGCTGCCCAGTGCCAGCGTCAGCCTCTGAAGGATGCGACCCAGTGCCAGGCGAAGGTGGCGCAGGTGGACCACGAGGTGCGAATTGCTCCTTAGCCGTGTCAAAAATCGACCAATAGTATGTTTATCCCGCGTTTTCTGAGTGGACGTGCGACGTATCCAGGGTACTTTTTGAGAAGCCATAAACCTTGTCCATCAATTTTCTGTGCAGCCACAAAACTCGTCCAGTTATTTCCCAAGAAGCCAGTGACCTTAAACTTATACAACAGATTGCCGTGCAGCCACCCAACCTTTTTCAGAACAGGCATACATTTCCCATGGCACTTCATCAGGTGGACAGATGCTGTATATGGATGCACAATGTGTCCAAGTGTCCATGATGCCATTCGCAATGGCCTGAAGCCGCTGCTTGTGGAAGCCCTTTGCGACCATGCGTGGCCACCGCAGCGACTCCAGCCTGGGATGCGCAGAAGCGATCCCAAAGCGGACTGCGTGCATTGCAAACACCAGCAATGGCAAATAAAACGCTTAGCAAACCTGACACTGAAAGTTGACTTAAAGCAGTGAAAGTTGACTTAAAGTTGAACCCGAGTTGCCCGTCGTACGAAGGAAGGCTGAACGGCACCAGAACGGCAATCGCGAGCGCAGTGGCAGCAAATGCCGAGCGATGCCTCCCTTTGCTGCCTTGGATGCTCAGAGTTCAAACTCTAGTTCAACCCAGAGCTCAGCCCAGTTCCCATCATGCCCCAGTCACAGTGCTCAGCCCATCTCCCCTCAAACCCTAGCTCAACCCAGTGCTCAGCCCAGCTTCCCTCAAACTCCGGTTCAACCCAGTGCCCAGCCAAGGCGCAAGCCAAAGCCAGCACAAGGTGGCCCCCCTCCGAGAAGCGCTGCCAGCAAATGACCATGGCGATGGCATACCTCGCCAAACCTTCCGCGTCAGGCTGCTCCCAAAGCGCATTGAAGGTCTCCGCATCCTCCGCCGGGTTGCCTTACAGCACGCACTTCGCGGAGCATTGGAAGTGACCGTGAAAACATGTAACACGTGTGTGTGTGTGTGAAACAAGAGCCAAGGCACCGTACCTGCGGCCACCAGCCTGGTCGGCCCCGGGGTCGTTCCCCCACATGCCACGCACGTCCAGCGTCTGGTGCGTGGCATTGGGGTAGGCCCTCTTCAGCAGCCCCCCCATGACCTGATGGCCCTTCCCACCTCAGAGTCAGAGCGCGTGATATCATTCAGAAGAGAGGGCCGCACTCAATGCAAACGCTTTGAAACCAAGGAGCTGTGCTTGCCCTTCCCCTTGTACTCAAAGTCCTGCCCATAGGCGATCACCTGGATGTTCTCGACGGACAAAGAGACATCCTCCTCATCAGTGAGGTCCACATAGGCGCTGGAACCCGCCATGGCTCAATGCTGCTGTGCTGTGCTGCCTGTGCTGCCTGTGCTGCCTGTGCTGCCTGTGCTGCCTGTGCTGCCTGTGCTGCCTGCGCTGCTGCTCTGACATCAGCCTAGCCTTGTCATGCGTCAAGCGAATGTGTCAAGCGAGGTGGTGAAGAGCCCTGGTTGCAAATGGACAGTGTAAAGTGGAACATTTCATGAGCTGATGAAATTTCACTGTAACCCAGTGTCATCATGTGTCAAGTGCATGGTCTCATTTTCTTGCTGCATGTTTTCCAGGGCCCTTCCCGTCAAGCGCGCGCTAAGCAATTTGATGTCATACGGCAGTGGGCGCAGCATCCCATGGAACCATGTTGCCTTGCAAAGTGTAACTTGCAACAGCCATCATGCTTCATGACCATTCTCTGTCTCATGCTGCATGGGCAAGTTGCTGACAAGCGATGCGCAGGCTGTCCTAGTAGTGAACGGAGAGGCAGAAGAACCAGTTGTAACCTGGCCCAAAAGCACTCCACTCCCGTTTTGAGCCCTTTTTGAACCCCACAAAAAATGATCAATTTGTGTAGGGTCCAAAATCTCGTGAGTCCACCGTGCACAAAGAAAAGGATTCAGGCCTCTTAGGGTCAAGCTTGGACTGCGTTCCTGGCTGCATTATTTTACCAAAGGTTGCAAGGAAACGTGTCCTGACCGTCAAACTCATGGGCTCTGTTCGTTTTTGCTTGCCTCCCTTCGGCCTCAAGTTTCACCCGCAAAAATGGCAGGCTTCCTCTTGGTTTCTGGGGAAACAAAAAGGGGTTCTCCCACAAAACGCTTCCACATTCCTTGGTTGCCCCATAAATTGAAGCTCCCTCCAAAAAGGGTCAAAAGGATTAGGGCCTGGCCGAGTGGTAAGGGAATGCTTGGACTTGTGCCACTCCCGCTCTGAGCCCTTTTTGGACCCCACACAAATGATCAAATTGCCCAGGGTTCAAAATCTAGTGCAAGCCTGGGACAAACAATTGTTAATCGTCAGTGGTCAATCGTCAATCGTAAGGATGCAATCGTCAATCGTCAAACGTCAATCGTCCATCGTCAATCCCCGATTTGACAGGATACAGTTGCCATGGCAATACAAAGTCGGGGCGCTCAGTGACAGCCCCTCAATTTCCAACGGGTAAACCTGATGCTCTTGGGCTTTCGCAATCCTGCGCAATAAACTTGAAACCCCCATCTGTCGACAATGACAATGCCCATATTTGCTTCCACAAGCTGACTCGTGTTTTCCTTTGCCAAGAGTGCATTGTTAATCTGCATGTACCCCTTGCCACTTAGCTGTTTTTTCCCTTTAAGGTGGTGCAGTGTCAACATATCTCCCTGTCAACTTCTAGCAATGGCCTCCTTGTAATCCACAGCAAGTGGAAGAATATTCATCTAACATTGAGGCATTAGTCAAGCGGATTTTTGGCTGGGTTGATGAGTGCAACAACAGAATGAACCCACGCCCCAAACATCAGAACCCACAAGCGACTGCGGCCGTCACGCTTCGGTTCTGCAGGCAAGGCCTCAGCAACGCCAAGCACTGGACTGGTTGCCACCTTCTGCCACCCTCTATCTTTTTTGACAAATGTGTCTTGTCAACTGCTTTTGCCAGTGCCACTTCATAGAAACAGGGACAGGAAATCAAACACATGCACTGGCACACCTGACCACCCAAACACTTGAAATCTGCAGCGTGCCCAGTTCTGAGCTGAACATGCCTTGAAAGAGACCCAACACTACTAAAATCCAATGCGCTTCTATATTGGCCCCTTTCAGTTCTACAGCTGGCATGCCCTGCAAGCACTGATTTCCAAACGCCAGGTTTGTCCCGCGCCTGTGCTCATGGCGATGACTGTGGCTGCCTCATGTGTACCTCCAGGGCTCCCTGCTCGTCCAAGCATCATCTCGTCCAATGCCTGGGCGCTCTGGCTGGTTTAATGGAACAACCTGGTTAGTAGGGGATTAATAAAGGGTCATGAACCTGTGCGAAGGGTTTCAGTAGGGGTTAGTAGGGATTCCTGTTCTCCCCCACATTCTGTGTTTGAACATGATAAAGTTTCGCTCACACCTTGGGTAATTGTCAAAAAAAGCTTCCCTTCTTTGACAACCCCTCAACGAAGAACAATTTCTACATTTCTCTGAGCCCTGACCTCATGCATGCCCTCACCTGCCTCATGGCTGTGGCTGCACTTGAAACACTCCGGGCTCCCCGCAAGTCCAGGCCTGGCGCAAGGCTGAAAACAATTCTTTGAGCAAATGCCTTGAAAGAGACCCACAGCTGCTCAAGTTGCTCATGCTTCCGACATTGGCCCCCTTAGTTTTAGAGCTGAGTGTGCCCTGCATGGTTTCCCAACGCCATGTTATTGGAAAATATGTTTGTGACGTCTGCACCTGCACAATCTCCTCATGCTGAGCTTTCACCACTGACCTCATGTTCCACCTCACCTGCCTTGTGGCTGAGGCTGCGCTTGAGACACTCCGGGCCTTGCTGCTCGTCCAGGCCTGGGCACAAGGATCAAAACACTCTGTGATCGTCAAGCGAACATACACTGACTATCGATTGCAGCATCATACGCTGACCGTCAAGCCATCAATCAAATCAACAACCCCAATTGGCTGAATGCATGACATGTCAACATGCAACCATTGTGCCCACTCATGACACAAACTTGAGTAATGAACCGCATGAGAGAATCTTGTCGGCTTTGGCGCAGATTTTTTCCTGGAACAGCCACAGCCCACACAAGTATCGGCCACACGGCCCATGCAAGCAATGCAGGCGAAACCCAAGCTATATCCAGCTATGCAGTGCCATTGACATGATGGTGATGTGGCTATGGCTCAAAAAATGCACCACAATTATTTCCCTATAGCTCCTGAAATTTGAGCCACACCCGTGTGAGTTTCGCCACGCATGCCCAGTGACCCTCTACTCAGGCTTGCGCCCATCAAAAACACATCAATCTCGCTGCGCCCTTCATTGGTGTCGCTGAAAGCTTCTGCTGTTCGCTAAGTAAAGTGCGTTTCAGCGGTGCCAGCAAGGGGCCATAGCAACCAGGCGCGATGTCAATCCTCCTCCTGGTCATCCAGGCTCGTGTTCACAATGAACGCCATGCGGCAGGCTCGATCAAATGCATTGTTCTCATCCTTGGCTGGAGTTAGGACCCTGGCAAAAACAACTACATGTTTGCCTGGTTAGTGGAAAACAAAGGAGACGACAGCTCAAAAAAAAGAAAGAGGACTATTCTGGGGAAGCGTCGCCACCGTCCCGTGGGTCCCACTTGCAGACCGCAGCCAGCGCCTCCGCAACTTCCTTCACAGTGCTTCGCAGGCGGCCAGCCAAAATCCGGATCTCTTCCACCTCGGCCACCTCCTCAAAGTCCGGGTAGTCTGATGTCTCCACCATGTACCTGTTAGGCGGAAGAGTCAAGATGCCTAAGGAAATGGAGTAAAGTGTCTTGAATTTTCTTTCAAAGCAAACACACAAAAATATGTTATTCCAAGGATAAGGCGCGCGAGCATGTGCGCCTGCTGATGGGCCGTCACCCGCCCGAAGCTCTGCGCAGAGCGGACGCGAGGCTTCTTGATGGAGCCATCGCTCTTCTTCGGGAAAACTGGCACATCCTAAGGGGGCGCAAACACACAAAAAAACGCGAGGTTGACCATCCCTGCAAGCCAAAGGAGCCGGTCTTTAAAACATTGCACATGTGCATGCCATGTTTAAGACACATGGGCATGGAATTGAAATTAGAGCCCCTTTTGGTGGACATCATTTGGAAAAAACATTTTCAACGAGCCAGCCTCCGTCCGAAAAACCGTCAAGAAGTCCTCCCGCGCAGTGCTGATCTCCGCAGCAGCAGGGCGCTTCATGATGAGGGCAAAGATCGAAATCCAAGCGGGCCTAATCACAATCTGTAATCCGCCTAATCCTTGTTCTGGTTGTAATCTTCTTAATCCGTACTCCGCGCTACAAACTGTGGGTCAAACACGTATTAGCTGGAGCATGGGAAATCCAGGCAACCCATACTCCGCAATCCGCACAATCTAATCCGTAAACCGCGTAATATTCCGCAATCCGCTAATCATTTGGGAATTGGTTTTGAACAAGCTAGAATGGAAAAGTAGACCTGCGTTCACCTGGTGGTTTAATTTTGACCCACATCCAATTGGGAGATGAGGGGCATGTCAAGTGAGAAATCGTCAAACGAGAAATGATTACATGTCAAGCTCTGTGTCAAATCCGAAATGCAGCGGCAAGCACCGTGTCACCAACCATGCCATCAGTCAACACTTCAATGCTTAAGACTAGTCGAAAACCAGTTCTAAAATTGAGGGGAACCATTCTTGCAACATGGGATCAGGGAACCAACGTTTGTCAAACGATGCCACCAGTCATGCCCCGAATGCAATGTGACCAGTCACCCGGCAGCCAGCTGTCTGAGGCGAAAGCCTTCCAGATGAAGAAGCTCAGCTCGCGAAGCTTCTGGCCTAGGCACGCGCAGGCAGGCAGGCGTGAGATACCTATGTCCAAACTCTTTGATTTTATGGCATGCCCTGCCCCCCCCCCCCCACAAACAGATTGCAGATAATGTGTGGAGCTGACCCTGAAAAAAAACAATTCAAATTGCTGCGAGCAACATCTTAAAATACATGAGTCGACAAGGGGCTTTTTTGAGCCTGTTTGTGGACCATATTGATTTGCCAGAATGTGCACCCAACCAACTTGGCCGAAACCTAAAATGCAAGAAGGTGGCCAACCATTGCAGTTTGGAAAGCTGATGCAGATTGGGATTTCGCGTCATGAGAAAAATAGTTTCTGCAACACCCTTTTCCTGTGAGCATGTGAAAACTCACAACAACTCTGACAATTCATTGCTGATCCTGGAACAGTGTTTGACACCATGCGCCAATCAAGCTGCCAGCCTCACTGAGTCGCTGGCCTGCCCGCCAGGTGCTTGACGTGAACACGGATGACAGAGACTGCCAGGCGGTTGACGTGCCTGTTTTTGTGGGCCCTGGGAATTGTATTGTTATAGTCTGACAGTGATCAGGCAGTGGCAATTTTTCGTCAATCACTGGAACGGTTTTGTCATACGCTTGACGTTGAAAGTCAATCGCTTGACGTTGAAAGTCAATCGCTTGCCCTCACGTGGTTCCCCTGCACGCCCTGCCCGCCTAGTTTTTGCAGACTATGATAGAGACCACTTTGACAAAGACAGTTAGTCCTTTCGTGAGAAACGCTTGGCTGAACAACAAAGGGTGCTGAACAACATAGCATCCATCTAAAAGTGCTTTTGGTTGAAGCCCCATGCCAAGCCCATTGAGGATTTATTGGAAGTAGCTATGATTTTCCAGCCTCAACCCTGGCTCCCACCCACTGAATGCTGGCCCCGAAAGGATACATCAAAAGGTGGCTGAGGTTCAACCAATCATAGGCGTGTATTACAAAATCGATGTGTGACTGCGTAAGATCAAAAACTGGGCCTCAACTTTATTTGCAGTGAGGTTGCATGGTGGCTTTGCATTGCAGATTGTGTTGCAGTTTGTCGTGGCCCAAGTTGGAAGCAATGCCTCCTCAAAAGAGGAAACAGAAGTTGGGCCAAGCCCCTGCTCTGAGTAGACCAGCATGGGAAGATTGGATTAAATTCATAGGACGCAATTGTGGAGCACGCATGGCTGTAATATTAAGCTTCACCGGCAACTTTGGGCTTCGCTGCTCAGAGGCCTTGACCCTGAAGCGTGAGGATATCGCCATGAAAGCGGATATCCCAAAAATCATTGTCACTGGTGACACGCCAGGAGGCAAAAAGTCACCAGGTGATGTGTATGTTCGCAAGAAACACGTCCACTGGCTGAAGTCCCTCCTGAAGAATGGCTACACCGTCAAGCGCGAAAAAGGGCACAAGCATGGGACGATCAAATCAGGCAGTAAGAAAAGGAAAGTCATCGAGGTAGAGGACACCTACAAGGTGCCAGAGAGTGGCTTCCTCTTTACCAGCCGCAAGAACGCCAAGAATGACCACGTCCACTATCACGCCGTCTACAGCCATATCAAGAAGCAGGCCCCTTTGTTCCTGCAACACCTCAGGGACAACAACAAGAATTGGCAACAGGAATACGCCAAACTCCGACCACATTCTGGCCGAGCAACTCTCATCACCGAATTGATGGGCGAGGGCTTAAGCACAGCCATGAGCATGAAGTTCGCGTGGCTTGGCCTTACTTACTGCAAGTCAGTATTTCTCTTTTGGAAAGCGTGGCTTACAACAAAAAGCAGTGAGTCTTGTACTGAGTGGGGCCATTGCAAACCGTGCGTTTGTACTGAAATTCAAACAAGCCACTTGTAGTTCAGCACGACGCAAACGCCCTACCAAATGCTATTTTTAAGGTGTGTCTATTCCATTGGATGCCAAGCAAATTGGCTCGGCCTACACTCTGCGCAAAAAGACCTCTGCAGTCAACGAAGGTGTGTGGAAGCAGTCAGGCAACCACTACTTTACATAGGCAACCATGACAAAAGCTTGGCTGTCTGAACCTGAACCCTTCCAAATATATCACTGATGCCTGTTTTCGGCAAACCAGTGCATATTGCGTAACTAGGGCCAAGAAAAGTGATATTAACGAGACTGATGATGAAATTCCACTCCGACTGAGCCCATGCCAAAAGCTGAAAACGAAGGAGACATGCGCCTGGGAGCGTAAAAGTGCATCTGCGATATGGGCAGCTGACCTTGAAGGACGTCAAAAGGGCCGTTGATGAGATTGACATCCCCAACAAGCCCTCCAATTGGTCGAAGTTGCCCACAAAGAAGCTCAAGGCAGCGCGGGCGGATATTGACCGCGAGCTCAAGAAGCGTGGTCAGTGACCTCTGGCCCCTGGCAGCTTGGCACAGACATTCATTTCCTTGTCTAAGGCCAAACAACAAAATGAGGGCAACTGTGCTGTTTTTTACAGCTGTTTTCAAGGCTCTTGCAAAAGCGTTTTCCATGAAGCTTCTACTGCAGTTGGGCCTCAGCATTGACCCTTGCTGCACTTGGGCCTCAACATTTTGACTAATCATTACTTGTTGAGATCTGACCAACCAGTATTCAAACTGTGTGGTGACCATACGACACGAAAGGAAAGAATAATGTTTGTCGTCAGCCAAACATGGCTAAGGCTACTGCCAACTGCCCCTGTGCAATGGAAGACCTTGACCTAACAAGTATGCTTTAGAGCTATTTGCTTACTTCATGGCCGTTTCGGCCTATGGTTTTCATACTTCCTGGCCGGGCCCCGGGCCCGACCAGCCCAATCCGCCCCAACCAACGCCGCCACCGCCCAGCCGCCCAGGCATGCCTCTGCTTCTCCTGGCTTCTCCTGGCCTCGGATTTTTTGGCGCTCGTGTTGACGTGGATGGATGGAAAGCGAAAGTGCTTGCTAAATCAGTCTGTCACGCACGAATGTTTGCTCCAACCAATCACCCACAGAACAACCTTTAATACTAAAAACAGTTGCATCGCTTGACAGTTGCATCGCTTGACAGTTGCATCGCTTGACAGTTGCATCGCTTGACAGTTGCATCGCTTGACAGTTGCATCGCTTGACAGGACAGTTGCGTCGCTTGACAGGACAGTTGCGTCGCTTGACAGGACAGTTGCGTCGCTTGACAGGACAGTTGCATCGCTTGACAGTTGCATCGCTTGACAACTCAGGCAGCCTTTGTGTGCCTTTGTACTCTCGCGAAACGTTGTTGATGCCAACATCGTCAGGGGATTTGGAATGACATGACACTGCTGACACGACACAGCATGCCCGCACCCAGCTCTAGAAGGCGATTGTGTTTGCAAAGGTGCTTTGGACCTTCTTGGGAACTTCAATGATACACGGCCCACAGGGCCTGAGGAACTTGTGTGACAATTGTTCAGTGAAGGCCCACGTGGGGAACTCCTATAACTCACTAGCTGACCAGTCAATAAAAAGCCTCTTGTTCACCCCTTGCCATTGTAAAATCAAATCGCTATGAAAAAGGGAGAGTTGACCAGCATCTCTGGATTTCAGGGGTAGGTCCAGCTCACACACAGCTCAATGTGGCTCCTCCTCTTAAGAAACATTGACTAACTCAAGGCAAGTGGAACCCAGCCCCCTTCGCATTCCAATCTGCATTCTGAGTGCCCAGACTTGCCAGGCAGGATGACGGCGAAGAAGACGGTGGAGAGGTTGAAGATGAGCCAGGGCGCACCCCACTTAACAAATTCTTTGGTTCCCCCAGTGACTTCAGAGTGGGTTTTGTGGTATGGCCCCAAACTTGAGGAATTGCGCAAACAGGCTGCAATGCTTGGCTGGCTGCAACGTGTTGAGTTTCAAGCTGAGGCAGCTAGTGTGCGTTTTGAATCCAAACTAAGCACTTGCAACAAGCTAAAGACTTCACTAATTTGACCTAGGCGCTGGCAAATAGCATCTAGAAACTTTGCTTCTCATTGAGGTCCCAGCAAAAGATATTTATGTATATATGATAATCCATGATAATCCACACATTTATATGTGTGAGGAGAGCCTAAAACACACACAAAGCCCAACAGAAGCCACAAACACCAAGAAAATGAAACACCCAAATGCAAATGAAACACCCAAATGCCATGGCACTGGCTTGGTGGGGTCGGTGTTAGTGGGTCCTCCCCATAGATTCCGGAGGAAAAAACGGTAAAACAGTAAAACGGTTTTACCGTTCTCCCCGGTAAAACAGCAAAACGGTAAAACGGCAAAACGACAAAACGGTAAAACACACATCCCATCAAAGGCTTGAGGGGGGAGGGCCGCTAAACCAGCGTGTGCTGGTCACTTGGCCTTTGCCGGGCGATGTTTCAGCCCCTCGCTTGAACGAAAATGGCCTCGAAAACAATTGGCTTGCCCCTAAATGCCTTGGTCGGGTGTTTGCCAACCTGCAAAGTTTGAGGGAATCCCCAAGTTCTTAGCCTAGGTCCTCCAGTAGAGAGGTTTGAATAGGGGTACCCGATGTGTTATTGTTCTTCTTCTCTCTGTAGTCTATTTTAGTAGGGGAACCCTCCCCAAAAAAAGAAACGCTAAAAGGGCACTACTCTAGGCTGGAACTAGGCCCGCAGCAAAAAACAACGTTTGCATGGTTGGTGGAAAACAAAAGGGGACCCCCCCAATTTAAAAAAAAGGGAACTAAATGGTGAGTGGAAAACAAAAAGGGGACCCCCCCAAAAAAAAATAAGATGCCGGGACTCCTCCTGGGGAACGAATTGGGGGGACCCAACGTCGCTGCCTGAGCATAAGTGCCAGGCTGCCCTGGATGCCGCTGGCGACGATCGAGAAGAAGGCCGCCGTGCCCCACATCAGGCTCTGCAAATCCTGAGCTACCCTCCCAATCTTGGCAGCTGACAGGAGGGTCTTGGAAGACGATTTTTTTCCTCTTGGGCAACTTTGTCCACTTCCATGATTGTTGGACAAAGGGTGCGGATGGACGCGAAATCGAACTCCGCGAGTCTCGCACCGCCTCAGAAGCCTAGGAATGATTCGATTCCCCAACGTAAATACCAACAAACAATGGCAACCATGGTTTCAAAGTGGTGCGAAATGGATTTCGTCCAAGTAAGGAGAAGCTGAGATGGGTGTGGGTCAACAATGGGGTAACCCCAAAATGGCTTGTCCTGGTAAGTGGAATGGACCAAAACCTGCGGTTCCCGGGTGGTTTAATTTTGACCCATACCCAAATCTAGGGAGAACACTCCTATGATTGGCAAGGGCCCCTCAGTCCAAATAGGAGCGATTTTAGCGACCAATCAGGTCTAATCGGGGCAGAGCTTTTTTTGGGGACCATTTCCAGGGGCTCCCCTCTTTGAGGGGCCATTGACAATAGGAAACACAAGACCATCGCAGGACATACTGTTCTAGGGGTAACTTTCCCATTCTTTCCAGGGATCCTTCTTTCTAGAAAACCTCCAGAAACCCAGGGAAAACAGCCGGTTTTTGGAAAGAACAATGGTTGAAAATAATGCCGTTTGTTAAACCAAAACAAAATAACATGCTAGCCCGTCTGCGACATCTGGGCACATGCTCCAGCATGCCCCTGCGCACAACCCATGGAAGAAAAAGGAAGCAACAGGCTCAGTAGCCAGGCTCTGTGCGGGTACACACACATACATTGTATGTATGTATGTATGTATGTATGTATGTATGTATGTATGTATGTATGTATGTATGTATGTATGTATGTATGTATGTATGTATGTATGTATGTATATATATATATATATTCAGTTTCCAGGGTCTGGTAGAATACGTATTTACAGCTTCAATCTGCCGACAACGCGCTTGACTTTTTTCTATTGGCAGTTCCTAGCACCATGTTTCGTGGATCTCTTGGACGCGCGGGGCGAGGCCATCATCATTGGCAGCAACATCTTGCACCACTTGGAAACCATGGGAAGAGTATTCTTCTCAAATTTATGTCAAACGCCTGGTCTAGGACAAAAACGTGGAAACGTCGAGTCTCCTTCTTATTTTGTATTATGTCAAACGCCTGGTCTCTACCACAAAAAGGTGGAAACGTTGAGTCCTTCTTAGTTTTATGTCAAACGCCTGGTCTCTAAGACAAAAAGGTGGAAACGTCGAGTCTCCTTCTTCTTTTTTGTCAAACGCCTGGTCTCTAAAACAAAAGGGCCCTGGAAACGTCGAGTCGCAGACCATTTGCCAGCGAATCGAGACGATTCTGCTAGTCTCATGTGTGCAACTGGTCTCCGTGCCAAGACTCCGAGGCATAGCGCGGCTGATCCCGGGAGAGCTCGGCACCCTTGGAGTCCACGATGACGTCGGAGGTGGAGATGGCGAAGTTGATGGCCACAAGGGCACCCACCAGCCTCGTGCTGTTGGAAAAACGGAATGTGTTTGGTAGTTCTTTCCAAAAACGGGATCCGTTTTCCCTCAATTTCCGGAGGTCTCTAGAAAGAAGGATCCCTGGTTGGTGCGTTTCTTTTTTTAATTCTTGGGGCTCCGCTGATCGCCAAACCCACCTTGCGTTGGACGAAATCCTGCAGTACCAACCTCTGGAATGATGACTTTTCTGTGAATCATTATGCCAATAAACAGTGGCTTACCATGGAAACCCCAAGTGGTGTGTCCATCCACAGGAAGACGGGAGTGGCTCAAACGGGCCAACTGGTTCAACCGCTTCAACTGGGCCAAAGATTTAGCCCCCCCCCACCCTGCGCATGGCTGGTTCAACCGGTTCAACTGGGCCAAAGATTCAGCCCCCCCCACCCTGGGCATCATTTGATGGGGAAATGAATTCACAACCAGTCATACGATTGGTTTCACTCTGAAGTGATTGCTAGTATGAGGCACCTACCTGTTTGTTCGTCGGAGACATTCGGGCAAAGGCTCCCGCGAAACTGAAGATAAACACGAAACTCCAAAAACGAAATATCAATGTGAACAAAGGGCAAGGGTATAGAAAGGGGCAAGCCAGCGCAAGGGGCAAGCAAAAGAGCAAGGGACAAGGCAGAGAAGGAGCAATGCACAAAGGGGGGAAGAGCGGGAAGGCTAAAGTCGGAGCACGAACAAGGAACGTGCAGAGAAGGACACAGCAGGACAGAAGCAACGGAAGGAAAGTAGCGCTAGGCGATGGCACTTTCAGATTTCCCTTGCGGTCCCGCAATGTGAAAAGACACCCATCGTTGAAACAGTCAACTACTTCATCATGTGCCATCAGCACGCAGCTAAACAAATGCCAGGCAACGCTAGACCCGGCAAGGCCATGATGCCAAGAAGGATGTAGCCGAAAATGCCGAAACAGGCAGCCAGGATCATGTAGGATCTGCGGTGGTAGCCGCCTGAGCTCAAGGTGGTTGGTTGGAAAAGTCACCTCTCTAAACCCTTAACATTACCCATGCATACAAGTGGGTCATTGCGACCTAAAACTACTCATAAAAGGGTTATTACCTCCACCTAAACCCTCTGCTTGGCTCTTGCACGCTCAATGATGGTTGGTGATTTCCTTTTTTATGGGCAGTCCTTTCACGTCCGGGTATTCCTCCCGCGTTTCATCATTGAAAACCGACTCAAGCCACTTTTGCCGCCAGGCCACACAGGGGCATCGCATCCTCGGCTCCAAGATAGGCCGTGCCCATATGAGTCATCAAAACCCAAGGTAAAACGGTCGACGCAGAAGCATGTAAAGAATTTTCAGAAGGCGGATATCCGCAGCTATGCATGGCAAAGGGATTGTCCCTTACTAACCTTCGTCTACCCGGGGTTTGATGGTGGCTCATATGCTGGCTTATGTTGACACCCAAAGCCCCCATGCCGGCTGCCAGCACTTGGCGCGAGAAAAAAAAACAAAACAAAAAAAACATCTGCAACAACAAATACCTGGATCCCCAGTTGCCTGGATTGTCCAGCTACTTTTGCCAACTTTTCGGCTACTAGTGGGTAAAGTGGCTGGAAAAAGTGGCTACTTGGGGATCCAGGCAAAATTCAGGGAATTGGGGTCGACAAGCTCCCACCCAAACGAGCCACACAGACACAGACACAGACACAGACACAGACACAGACACAGACACAGACACAGACACAGACACAGACACAGACACAGACACAGACACAGACAGACACAGACACAGACACAGACACAGACACAGACACAGACACAGACACAGACACAGACACAGACACAGACACAGACACAGACACAGACACAGACACAGACACAGACACAGACACAGACACAGACACAGACACAGACACAGACACAGACACAGACACAGACACAGACACAGACACAGACACAGACACAGACACAGACACAGACACAGACACAGACACACACACACACACACAGTTGCGTCACGGGATCCCATTCTCTTCTAGCAATTTGTTACATCAAGTATGCTACACGCATATATGTGTATATGTGCAGCTTCCCCCAATTGGTCCATTTGTGGATTGGATTGGTCTGGAGCTTAGGAGTGGTTTCCCATTTACCCACAAGAACCAGCTGTTCAAATCCCCAACTCAATCCAAGCCACCGACTTGAAATGCGTTGCCTTGCACAAAACCCATGATTGCACGCTGGGCTGCTGGTGGGCTGGTTCAGGTTCATCGTTCAATCTTCTCCTCCATTTGTTTAAGTCCTCTGGAAAAAGTACACATATTTCCAGTAGTGATAGATTCCCGTTTAAAACCAACAGTGGACATAACAAACAAATGTAATTTCAGCAAATGGAAGTCTTGTGGAAAGCCGAACAGCCTGAATGAAGCGCGCTGTACAGGCCATGCATCGATGAGACATTTGTTGGAAGCATACAGCAAGCATGTTGCAAATACATCTGAAGGATAGAACTCGAAATGGCCATACCGTGGATGGACAATCCCATTTCGCACCACGTGGAACCATGGGGAAACCTTTCGTTTGTTGGTATTCACACTAAAATATTCATTCCAGGTTCTTAGGTGGCGCGAAATGGATTTCGTGCATCCACAGTACCTCTTGCAAGCATAAAGGTTTACGGTGAGTTGTTCTGAGTGGAAGTAACCTTGACCTTCATCTGCCTGCTAAGCAGCTGAAATCATTCCGATGAGAGGCTTGAGGTTCCAGGGCAGGCTACCGGCTGTTTTCAGGCGCCCCATCGTAGCACCGTCCAAACCCAGGACATCTTGCATGTAAAATCGCAGGGCGAAGCTGCCGATGCTAGCCTGATCAAAATCAAGCGCTTGCACGGCCAACTGAGTTCTCATCGAAGGGGCTCTCTTTAGACACTCAATAGCTCACGTAAACAGTCGTTGCAAACTAGCGGATTGCACAATTCATGTTTACCAGCCAACGTTCGTCTCGGCGGGCCCCTACACAACTATCGCATGAGCCAACGCCCATTGACTTCTGCTTCTACCAACATGGTCATAAAGGTCTGTGTAGGCCTAGCCAGTAGAACCACCTACTAAAATAGCCAATCGAGGATTTCGACGCTCACAGCACTTGGCGATTCCCTCTGGACTGGTTTCCCCTGGTGGCCCAGCAACTGTTTGTCACACTGCACGCTTAAAGCCCCGAGAATTCCATCACCGGGCCCCCACAGCTGCAAACCGCTCCAAAACACGCTTAGCCGGGCCGTCCCGCCGCCACAAGATCCTACTGAAAGGTGCGACCTTTGTCACCTCAAAATCAGTTAAGATAGTAACCCCTGGTGACTCACTTGGCCATGGGTCTCAAAGCCAAATCGTACCAGTGAACATCCCAATCCCCACTAAAATAGGTGGTGCAGCTACCAACCAAAACGGCACCATTGGTTTTGACCCACAGCCACTTAGTTATAAGTTTCCCCGTTGTATGCGTAAGGCTCCTAGGACACATCCAAACACTCGCTGCTGCTGAAGGATCCGGATCTCTGGTAACCATTTCGGGGAGCCCTTTGGACCCGATGCCAGGCTCCGGCCAAACGGTGATGCTCCAAACTGGAGTGGGATTTTCGGAGCCTCGCTCTCTGGGTACACTTTTCACTTCTCAAAGAGAAACCCAAAGGAACACCGCCGGCACAAAAAGGTGATGTCCGCTGATGTCCGCCAAGAAGGGACATATTAGCAGCCCTGTACCTGACCACTACGCATACTGTTTGCTGCAAATTGTTCATCCAACTTTGGACTTAGCCGGCTGTCGAAGAATAGTTGGCGTGTCTCTCAAACTGAAACGCATAGTTGGAGACTTCAGAGAAAAAAAGAAGAATAAAAAACACGCTGTTGCGCTCGGCCGGGTACAAGCGCTGAGTAGCAACACTTTACCTCTCTGCGAGCAAACAAGCACAACCCTCGCGGCACCCGACTGTGACTTCAACAATGTCCTCTCGAACAGATCAACGCATGCTTCCATGTTCGCGTCGAAAAATTGGAACATATTTCCAGTAGTGAAATCGACTCCCTTTAAAACCAAAAAGGGAAAATAACATATATGTCTTTCAGCAAATGGAAGCATGGCCTTGCCACTTGCAAACCGGGCGCTGAGACACTCTGATTCACCCCGTACCTGGGCGAAGACCGGCAAGGTTGTGCAGGCAAGCTAAGTCGCCGTTTCCTGGGTTTAGGGTTTGGGGTTTCAGTTTAGGCCGTGACTGGTGCCTCCCAGATTAGCCGCTGACAAACAAAGAAGCTCAAGGGAAGGAAACAAAGTGAAAGCAAGGCAGGCAACAAATCCATGCAAAGCAAGGCAGCCAAGGCAAGACAAAGCCGCGCGAGTATGCAAGCGAATGGAAGGTGATCAAGCGGGAGCCCGGGAAGTTCCGATATCAGTTCCGTTGCCCAAATGTTCAGTCAACCTCAGTATTAAGCCAGGGCTGTGGGAAACAACCAGGGCTGCATGAAACGACCACTTCTGTGATGCCACAAACAGGGCTTCCCAAAGACTAACACGCCCCCCTTTACAAGAAGACTCCTTGCATCACAGAAGTGGTTGGATACACCCCGAGTGATCCACCACAACCCTGGTCGGGGCCCATGTACAGAACTCAATGGCCGGAGATATCCGCACCCATGGCACGGGGGTTGTACCCTCCAGCTGCCCGGATTTTGTTGCTCCGGTGGCTTAGGCGGCAAAGGCCTAACAAAGGCACAGCAGGGCGAGGCAAGTGACCCACCACTTGTTTAACTAGACACAGCATAGCATGCAGCATGTTAAAGATGCAACCAACAGTAAGCACAGATGCGCACAAGCGAGCAGCAAACAAACAACAAAAACAACAACAACGGCAAACAAACAGCAAACACAACACGCCTGTACCATGCTTTAAACAGCAACATATATGTTACACTGTTTCTCTGAAAGTAAAACAAAGGCTTTGTCAACGCTATTGTGCCCCAGCGAAAGGCACGATGGCCGAAGGAAGGAAGAAATGCAGCAGCATGTTTCCTGCCAAGCCTGTGACTCATGTTTGTTGAATGCTGCAAAACTGACAAACCACGGGCGAGTCATAATCAAAACCCGGGACTAAAAATGGTCGAAACCCAGAACCATGTACAGATATCAGAAGGCGGATATCCGCACCCATTTGTGGCTGGGAGTGTCCCTTACTACCCTCCAATTGCCCGGGTGGTGTGACTCACTTGGGTGTGTCGTGTTTTTGCAGGCTGCCCTTTTACAGCCGGTCTGAAGGGACATCAAAAAAATGAAGGCCGAAGCCGCTGCTGTGGGGGTCCGCGAGCCCGACTCAAACCCACAGTAGTCCTGAGAAGCCTTCCCCTGGTCTGAGCAGTTCAAAGTGACAAGACGAGCAGCTGCAAAAGGATTGCAACCAAAAGCAAGTAGGGATGACACGCCTAATAAGAGCGATCAGAAATTTAGTATCGGCTTATATTGTCTTAGTATTGGGTCCCGAGGTGACTTCCTGCATGTTTGCCAAGCAAACAATCATGTATATAGGGTGGATTTGTTAATAGGGTGACATACTCCGAAAAGCATCATCCGAAGGGATGAATGCAATCAGTCTGACATATTCCGGGATGGATGCAAGTCAGCGCCCAATGGAGTGAAGTCTTCTATTCGCCCTCCCCGTCTCTCTTCAGAGCCAGCGCCGCCCAGGCACACCAAGACAGTCAGCGGAACGAACATGCCAAAGTGAGCGTACAGCTCCTCAGAATCTGCGTTTTGGCAATTCCCATTGCAATTCCAATGTTTGGAGGCCCATGGGCCGACCAAAATGCGCCGTGAGTGCCACTACCCCGAGGGGTCTCAGGGACAGCAGGGTCACAAATGAATGGTTGTTGGAACCTGGAGCCACCTCGCACCGTCAAATCCACTTCGAAACGCATTGCGGCTCCTGAAACCAGCCACACAGGCCGCTTCTTCTCTGCTTCACTGGACGCGGCGCCCAAGCAGCTGCGTCATCTGAGGCAGAGCCGACTTTGACATCCTGGCCGTCCTCTGAAGCCCCCTTGGGATCCAGCGATGGTGCCTCAGGTTCACTCTTCGACGCGAGTCAAACCTTGTTGCCGAACGCCTGTAATCCTAAGCTACCAAACCTGGCGCCAAACCGCCAAACAGCACTCTCTTCAAAACAATTGCCTTAAGCGAAGGTCCATCACGAATGCTGAAATCGAATGTATCTGCCGCGTATTGCAATAATAATTATTGTCCATTCACATTCTGCTTTTTATCTATGGGTTGCTGCTTTTTTGCCAGAAATCACAGCTGCTTGAGACCGTGTATGCAAGTGAACATGGAAGGCAACTCTGCATATTCTCACCACTCGATTGGTCCTGAAAGCATAAACCAATGTAGCAGGCACTGACCAAAGTGTCACACATTGGGCAATGCTCCTGAAAAGGAGCTACTACGAACTGTGGGACTGCCGCACTCTTCTGTCATTCTCCCTGCACAAGCTGCGCACTCCCAGCGCCAACCGCAGCTAAGATGCCTCTGAAGAGAGAGTTGGCTTGGAAGGTATTGTGTTGCCATGGACATCTGCGTCAGTCGGCGCTGACATTGCCGTAGGCAGGATCACATGGAGCACCTTGTTGTCACCTAGATTCCACTGCTGTGCAAGTCCGTCAAAAGATAAGCGGTATTGCCGCTCTGTCTTATGCATCTTCATGTCCCCACTGCAAACAAATGGCCCAGGTAAATGGAACAAAACCCATCTAGACCAGTGCCATCTACTTTTACCTGCGAAAAAAGCCAGAGTTCGCAGATCTCGAACCGCTGACCTGGCGATTGGTTTTTTGGTGTTCTCGTCTTCCCCCATGCCTAAGGCCCAAGGCCCAAAGCCCTTTTCTCGAGCCAAAAGCCTCCGTTATTCAGTTTTGGGCACCTTGCAGGAGAGACCGAGCCACAAGAAGCATTTGCTTCTTCGCCCCCGGGGGGGAAAACAACAACAATTTTTCCCGGAGTGAAATGGATTCCCTATAGATTCCCTTTAAGACCAGAAGAGGAAAATAACCCATAAGCAAATGGAAGACAACATTCTCGGGGGTACCTTCCCCATTCTTTCCAGGGATCCTTCTTTATAGAAAACCGCGAAAAACTCCTGGAAACAGGGCGATCGGGTTTTGAAAAGAACGATGGCTGAAACGGATGGAAAAGGAATCAACCCCTAGAAACATGGCGTTCAGCTGCCACGCTCAGGCAGCCTCGACCCAACTTGCAAGCTTAGCGTCTGTGGGAAACTCAAGGAGCTGGATATAGTAACTCCAAAAGAGTCGGTCGTGTTTTGAGGCTGCCCCCTTTTTCGGCGGTGGAGGATAAAGGGAAGCCAAAAGGAAGGCCACCAACTTGTTGGGGGGTCCCCCAAAAAATTGGGTGTGACCTGGTTTAGGGGCGTCTGTTTGTTTAGGGGACCCCAAAAAACGGCTGGTGTCCTTTGAAACGAACAACAAAGGGGTCCCCCCAAGAACGCGCACACACACACACACACCCATTTCGCCAGTTTCAGACCAGTCACAGTACTCACGCGCTTGTTTCGCTTTTAACGACGGAGTCGTTCTCCATCCTCGCACTTCGGCGAAGGGTGAAACAAAGCTCCAAGTTGGATGCGGCGCGCTGTTTCGATCGCTTCCCGGAAGGCTTCACCTCATTTGATCCGCACCATGTCACTTGAGTTCAATCAACACTCAACTTGGGTAGTACCCCTCCCCTTCAGCCCCCCTCACCCCGTTGTACCAAGATATAGGGTAAATGTTGAGCAGTCCTGCTCCGCACCTCAAATATGGAAGGTCAAAAATGCGTACCCAACATGGAACCCTGGTAAATGGAACCAAAGACAAAAACCGGTCCGATTCCTGGTGGTTTTATTTTGACCCATACCCAAATGAAGTGTCTCGTTCATGTCATCAGCATCACTTCCTCTCCAGAGCCTTCTGCTTGATGATCTCTTCTGCCTCCTGGCACGCCCGGCTAAGCAAACGAGAACTGCACACAGAAGCGGGTAAAGGCAGCCAAGGCGATGCAACTGTTCATGTCTAAAAGAAAACAGGAGTGAGTCATGACAATCCGCGATCAACTTGGAAATGTATGAGTTAGTTCAATAAGTTCCAGCTGGTGTTCAATCTCAGCATTCGAAGGCCAGCTTTTGCAACCTAAAGCATCCCCTCCAATTGAGCCATGACCAAAACTCCTTAGATTTGCCCTTTGGTTCTGGTTCTCTCAGTAGGAATTACATCGGCTAATCATTAAGGATCCTTCCAGGCGCATCACCATCCCAACATTAACCCCAAGTACAAGGAACCGGTCTTTTGACCTCGCGTCGAAAGCCGATCAGAGATTCGTACCCGGCGGTGATATCAGCCCCAAGTGAAGGACACGGGCGGTCTTTTGACCATGGAGTCAATAAGTTACGTTTCCAGAGGCATCATTCGAAGGCCAGCAAACAAAAATGCATCATCTCCAATCGGGCAGACTGGTCAAACTGCCTGCATCGCCCACGAGCTCCTGCCTTCAAACTGCCATGCAGTTCGTTGACAGCCACTCACAGTTAGTTCAGAATTTATTCACGTAGCGTTTTCTGCTGCGCCTTTTCGAGCCGGTGCCGAGCCCCTCCGCCGCACCTTTTTCCCCCCCGGAGCCCCTCCTTGGTGACGTCGGACTGGCTGAGCCCATGGACCGGTGGACGGTACGGACCCCAGAAGGCCTCGAACTCGGAACTTTTGTTTCGTTCACCCGAAACGAGCCAGGCGGCGCATGGGACGGCGGCGCCAGCCACACCCAGCCCAGAATTTGTTGCAAATTGGAAATCAAGGCCTTGCTGGGGATCGAATTAGGTACAACCAAAGTCTTTGGTGCTGTGGAATGGAAAACCGAAATGAAAACCAAAGTTAGTTGGGGGGGATTGCCACCTAAAGAAAGACACACTCAAATGGAAAAATCGCAGCGCCCAACCGCTGCTTGGACTTGGACTGCATGTCCAAAAACTGGTACACAAATCTCTAACACCTCCCATCTCCGAAACAATTGCTGCTTCCCATGTCCCAAAAGCAGTAGTTAAGGGGGGACAACTGCTTTTTCCCATGTCCAAATTCTCAACTACTGCCCAAAAAGCAGTGATTGGGGGCGGCCCAACAATCACGAACATTGTCAGAGTCTTAGGGACAGTCATTTGGAACTTGCCCACGCTCGTGGTAGAAAGGGTCACGGCCAGAACCCGAATCCATGGAAATATGCAGCACCTCAAACGTTGCCATTCCGGAAATGCGCTGAAGTTCAAATTTCTTCCAACCTAGAACCAAACCTCAAGAATTCACCTTACATTTGGAGCCAGCCAGCCTTTCGAGCAGGAAATGTTGGACCAACCTGCTGATCCCTTCGGCCCCCAAATGACAATGGGTAACCAATTCCATGTGCAAATATCATCATTGTGGTGGTTTTCCCCAATGGTCATCCCATGAAAAGGACTTGTTGATCAACCCCCAATTATACTAGCTGCATTTTGGGGTCAGTCCAACAGTTGGACCATGTGAGTGTGAGAGTTGTCACATGTGGTCAGCTTGGTGGGCAACTATTGAATGCATCATCGCGCGGACATGCTGTGCCTGTGACTGAAGTGACTGAAGTACAACAAAATGCTGTCAATAATTCGGGCTCTACTGTGGAGGGACATTGCGGCAAAGACAATGTCCTGCATCAGGTCCGAATTGCCAGTGCTGTCCAAGTGGCAAAGGAATCCTCATAGAGGCCTGACAGAAAACACACACACACACCCATGTGTCTGTGGCTCAAAAACGTGTACCCAAACGACCCCCTTGGTAAGTGGAACCACAGACTAAAGTCCGGGTAACCCTAGCTCTTGAATTTTGAGCCACACCCATGTCAAAAGTGGAATGAAGGTCTATACAAGCTCTGAGGACTGCAGAACCTGCCGATAGCAACCAATAAAATGTGCTGGGTTCATCTCTGTGCTCAGCAAAGCTTTGCACCTGCAATTGAGATCAGAGGATCTCCCCCCACAAGGGGGAGGCGGGTAGAGGGTCCCCACTTCCATTTGTCCACAGTCTTCCCCGCAAAAACTCCTGGACTCCTGGACTCAAACCCAGAGACCAAGTCCCAAAAAAGGGACCCAAAGCCACAAAAAAACTCCTGGAGAGAAATGACCATCATGAAAACTCCTGGACTCCCTCCCCCAAATCCATTCAACGCGGTGACTTCACGAAGGCCATCTCCGCACCTGTGTTTCGACCAGGTCGGCCACCACCCACGCCTGCAGTGAGCCGCTTCGCAAGCACGCCTCACTGCGTGGCTCCTAATACTAACTATGAATGCATCCATAAACCAGAGAGTATTCAATTGATAACCTCTGGTTGAAATGGATGAAATGGATGAACTGGATAAACTCCATCAGCTCCTATTGCTAGCCATTTCATCCGTTCTTTGAGATTGCTGAGTTATGTGGTGCTCCCGGAAAAGGCTGAAGCTTCAGGCGAGGTGTGATTGTAGGCGAGGTGTGATATCTATACTAAACATGAGGTTCCACAAAATCCATTTCGCACCACTTGTAAATCATGGTTGAAACCATTTGTCATTGGTATTCACAGGAGAATCAATCTAAGGTTTCTTAGGTGATACCGGAATTCGTCCATCCGCAGTATACTTGAATTGAGTAGCAGAAAACAACCCAATGGTAGTCACGGGGGGAAGCAACGAATCACCCAGAATGTGCGATCGCTGTGATGCAATTTACACTGCGCGTTCGCAACATCGAAGCTGACTGTTCATTACGAGAGAGCCGCCATTGTGCAAAGTGAACGTAGTCTTCCTACACCCTCTTGTCAGCTTCCATGGCTGTTGGAGGGAGGAAGTCTGGGCAAACGCATCCCTTGTCGTCGTAAAGATATTTCCGCCAGAAGGCAAGAAGCAAGCAAGGCGAAAACCGGTTAACCACTTTGTGTTGACAGGCTCAAAGAGCACGCCCTCATACGCCCTCCCTTGCCAAGGCAAATCAAGTTTCGTCATCTGAGGGCATCTGCACAAGCTTATGTGGCTATGGGTCAAAATTAAACCACCAGGAGACCGCACCTAGTCCATGTTTCCATTTACCAGGGTTCCATGTTGGGTACAAATTTTTGACCCACGCCCATGTAGCCGTGCAGAAAAGCCTGGAATCTGACGTTGCACGGACATCTGACATCATCAAGTCGCCAGAGTGGCCAGGCCTCCAACGCAGCAGGACTGGAACTGCTTGCTACTTGCCCAGGGCTGCTTCATCTGGCGCTCGTGAGCGAGAAGAATCGGGGAAGAACAGTGACAATTGAAGTTTGCCCTGTAAAACTGGGAGGAAGAAAGCAACGCCCTCGCAAGAATGAAGGATACTTTGAAATGGACAGAACTTCCAGCTATGTCTACAGTGGGTCTCTTTACGCCAGTCAAACATACGGGGGGCCCCCCAAAAGGATTTTGATCTTCCAGGTACCCTCCCACAGGTGCTATATTAGTGGAATTGGGAGGGAACTCAATTCATTCTGGACAGTGCTGCGCAGTCATGTAGTCATGTACCTTCGGATCCACGCATCCAGCTCCAAAACCAAACGCACCCTCTGGCACGGGTTCTTCAATGCTTCTGTGAGTGGGCGAAATCCCGCACCACTTGGAAACCATGGGTGAAACCATTTTTTTGGTGTTTACGTTGGGGAATCATATCAGAAACCGTTGGGTTTCTCAACAGTAGTAGAAGACTCGCGGATGTCGCAACCATCCACGGTGTTGAGGCGCAAACAAATCAGCTGAAACAGGGATCCTTACATTATACACCTGAACATTGCAACTTGTCAATGGTGGTTTCCCTTTATTTGGGTGAAAAGCAAAAGCCACATGTTTCAAATGGTGGCAAAATGGAGATCTTTTTTTCGGACCCCTGTGAAAAGGAAAATCCCTCGCTCTGCTTCCCGTTCGATCGCCTTCTCGGGCTCTGAAGCGCTCTTCCGGAGAGACCGCATGGCCCAGTAGTTCTCCTGGGCAAAGCTCGCGGTACGCCTTGCACCCGCTATAACTGAATGGAACCCCCTTCTTAATCAACTCCTGGTTGTTAATAGGGCGCCCTTGGCGTTTTGGTGGGGGTTCATCACTTTTGGAGGGGAGCACCCCCATGTCAATAAACAGGGGTTGGTTTGATTAATAGGGGGTCAACATTACCCTCCCACCAACATGGAGCTTGACAGGCATTCTCCGTTTTAACAGGGTTTCAACAATACAAATACAACATACCGAATCGTATCGTTGCGTATTGCGAGCTATCGGTATCGAAAAGCAAGTATCGCAACCTCACATCGTATCGAAGACTATCGCTGCAAATCGTTTTGAATCATACCGATTTGTATCGGTATCGGTTGGGGTTTGCTTTGAGGGGCCCTTTGGGGCCAGAAGGGCGGCAACCAGCTGCTGCTGTGCTGGTGGCTGCCTGGCACGGGAGGCGCTGGCAAAGTCTCTGAGAGGCTGCTTAGAAGAGACCCTCTTTGGAGAAATGGAAAGCCAAGAAAACAGACTGAGACTGCTTCAAGCCGATTCCATGTTGAACACTTCCCAGGGCTCATCCGGACAGCTGCAACCAGCCGAGGCCAGAAATCAACGTAACTCGGCGAGTTAGATCGTTTTTGAGGGTTCCCACTTCTCAGGGCTCATCCGGGACAGCTGCAACCGGCCAAGGCCAGAAATCAACCTAACTCGGCGAGTTAGATCGTTTTTGACGGTTCCCACTTCCCAGGGCTCATCCGGGACAGCTGCAACCAGCCGAGGCCAGAAATCAACCTAACTCGGCGAGTTAGATCGTTTTTGAGGGTTCCCACTTCTCAGGGCTCATCCGGGACAGCTGCAACCAGCCAAAAGCCAGAAATCAACGTAACTCGGCGAGTTAGATCGTTTTTGAGGGTTCCCACTTCCCAGGGCTCATCCGGGACAGCTGCAACCAGCCAAAAGCCAGAAATCAACCTAACTCGGCGAGTTAGATCGTTTTTGAGGGTTCCCACTTCTCAGGGCTCATCCGGGACAGCTGCGACAGCAGAAACCAACCAAACTAGGCGAGTTACACCGTTTGTGAGGGTTCCCGCTTACCAAGGCTCAATCCGGGACAGCTGCAACCAGCCAAGGCCAGAAATCAACCTAACTCGGCGAGTTAGATCGTTTTTGAGGGTTCCCACTTCCCAGGGCTCATCCGGGACAGCTGCAACCAGCCAAGGCCAGAAATCAACCTAACTCGGCGAGTTAGATCGTTTTTGACGGTTCCCACTTCGCAGGGCTCATCCAGGACAGCTGCAACCAGCCGAGGCCAGAAATCAACCTAACTCGGCGAGTTAGATCGTTTTTGAGGGTTCCCACTTCTCAAGGCTCATCCGGGACAGCTGCAACCAGCCAAGGCCAGAAATCAACCTAACTCGGCGAGTTAGTCGTTTTTGAGGGTTCCCACTTCTTAGGGCTCATCCAGGACAGCTGCAGCCAGCCAAAAGCCAGAAATCAACCTAACTCGGCGAGTTAGATCGTTTTTGAGGGTTCGGCAAGTTCTCGACTCCCCAACCAGACCAAAATTGATGTCGATTTCAGTCCTTTTTTTGAGGAGGCTTGTAAGAGTACTTTGGTGTAGTGGATCGTCTCTGGCTCTAGCACCTGTAGAAGTGCAGGCTCGATTCTTGCTTCTTTCAGGCTTTTGGCGACACAACACGCCGGTTCCCGGCCTGTTGGCAGCACAGCTTGCACAGCGCGCAGCCGCAGCGCCGGGTTGAGTATTCCTTTATCCGCTTTATCGAGATATTGTTCAATACTCCCCTGCTGTATCGCAAGTTTATCGGATATTCAAAGCAATACATATCAATAAAATCGAGTGGTATCGCGGAGCTTGCGGTACCGAACCGTATCGTCATCGAAACAGCCCTGTTTAAAGAACAATTTGCCAGCACCCCCTCTTGTCAGGCTCCATGTTAATTCGTGGGAGGGTAATCGACACACGATGTAGCAAGCGAACTCAGAGTTCCCATGAACGTTCATCCCTCCGACTTGGACCAAGCACACCAAACTCTGCATACACCACCGCAAGGGTGCAAATCCAAAACCCGGTAAGACTGCATAGCGTCTGTGAAATCGGTTTGAACTCACAACGGCTGTACGTTACATGTCAAACCAACCCAGCAAAAGATCCAAAATGTTGGCAATCAAGCCACCCTGTCCTATATCTGCTTATCCAGAAGCACCCATGCGTTAGGTTCTATGCAGGATGGACCGCTTGCCCTCTTGGACTCCCTCCAGCAAATGAGTCATGGCTGGGGGGGAGGGAGGGGAGGGGGAGAGAGCCCAAATAAGCCCTTACTTAGGCCCACATTAAGGCCTTATGTAGGACCTTTCTGGGCCCCTCCCCTCCCACCCCCCCAGCCTCCATGAAAATGGAGTGCTGTACTCGTAGTTGCGGATTGATGTTGTTGTGGTTGGACATGAAGTGGGCTTGCAGGATCATATCAAACCTGTGGTTGAAGCAGATTGCTTGCGACTATTCACAGTTGCCGACTCACGCAAGTAGTGTCTTTGCTGTTCTGTTCGGGCTGAAGCGACCAAGCGCAGATGGCCATGATCAATACCAAAGCAAACTAGCACAGTTGGCCTTAATTTGTGTTATGGTTATCTACAGTGGCTGGCAAGCTGTAATTTCGTTGAATATTGTCCTTGGCATTTGTGCATTTACATCCTCCGAACGTCATATGCAATCTAGCTTGGGCAAAGGTTTTGCTCACCTCCACTGGAACACTATTGAATACGGACTCAGTGCTGACAACACAGCCCTTAGAACACAACAACTGGTTCCAGGATAATTTATTGCCATGGCCTTTGCAGACTTCACACGAAAAGGGGGTCGATCAACATACCATGTAGGGCCCCCAGTTTTGACCGTGGGTAACTTTTCCCATCTGGTGGGAAGTATTATCTTTTGAGTGGTCTTCCCCAATCGCCAGCCCATGCAGCACGGACCTTCTCATCAACCCCTGTGTATTTCATTGCACTGCGGATCGCAAGGGAGGGTATATGCCCGAACCAGTTTGGAGGTTGCCACCGTGTGCTTCCTGCCGGCTGTCTGCACCACAGTTTTTGAGAACCAACAAGACTCGTAGAACCAATCCGATGGCTTTATTTTGCAGCTGGCGTGAAATCCGCTGACGCAAAGACAACATTCCGCCGCGTCGTCATTGATTGAGGCAAACTCAATTTTGAAACTGATGCCTCTTCAAGTCTGAAACAAACATCACCGTATACGAAGAAACAAACACAACAACGACGTGCACCAACAATTATGGCTGCAATAAATGGCAGTGTTGCATCTGCCTAGTAAAACACAATCCGTGAATGCGGAATTGAATCATAGTGAACAAACGATTCACGTCACACTCATAGGTGTAGATCGCCATCTATTGTCCAAATTGTGGATGGGCGAAATCCTGCACCACTGAGAAACCATGGTTGAAACCATTGTTCATGGGCATTTAATCATATCAGAAGCCGTTGGGTTTCTGAACGGTGGGTGCGAAATGGCAACCATCCACAGTACGCTTTCTACCACAACCAAGAAGAACACCTATGGTCACAGAGTTGGGCCCGAGTTATGGCTTGCCAAGAATCAATGTACCAGCCATTGGAGCGGTAGTCTGTCACCGGCTTGCCCCAAACATGGTTCTTGGTGCCATAGTCCCGCTGAAGTTCCTTCACCGCTGGTGTCAGCGGATCCTCAGCGAGTGAGGGCTAGATACTCGAAAGAATTCCTAGCAGCACCTGGGTCCCAACAACGGCCTTTTTTTCCCATGTCCAACATCCCAAGCGGTTTGGGGGGGGTGCTGGCAGACACTCGCTTTTTGCCAAATTCCAAGCGGTTGGGGGCGTGGCAGTTGGCAAAGTCTGGGAATTCCTGGGTGTAGCTCAAATTGATGTACCAAAATGGCACCTTGGTAAATGGAGCCAAAGACTAAAACCTGCGTATCCCTAGCTCTTTAATTTTGAGCCACACCCTCCTATTCAGCTTCCCACTTGTTGGCTTGATGGTTCCGGGGGTAGTTTCTCATTTACCTCCAAGAAGCAGGGACCTGTTCAACTCCAAACCGTCCAAACCCTAAAACATGGGGTACATGGAACCACCTGACCTCCTGGCAAACAAGGAACACCACCAGATTGAGGGGTCCCCCAGAAAAGCCAGAGCCAATTGGCTTGAGTATATGTTTCGGTCGTCTGCTAGATCAACAGGACCAGTCCGAATAGCAAAGGCAAGGAACTCATGCCCCCGCTTCTCCTAGCAGCAAACCATGCACAGCAGTCTTCTCAAGACACCGCGGAGAGGCTTCATCGCCATGTGTTGTTTCTCAAGTTTGGCGCGCGGGCAGGAGCAACTTCATCTCTTTGCACTTCCGCCAGGAGCCTCTGGCAAGTGCCAACCGGCTTCACACATAGCAAGTTCAACGTGTATGCACCTACTCTTTGCTCGTAGAGGTACATTTTCGATTTTGATTGAGTCCATCAATTGCTTCGCTGGCTGCATGTAGCGGCTGAAGAATCACGCTATATATGTTTGAACAGCTGCCAGAACTGAATTCCCAGGCCTGGAACATGCGTTAAGAGTTGAAACAGAACGGGTTTCTTCCCACGCCAAGAGCGCACCATGAACTGGCCGGTCATCTCGCTCGCCAACTTCCGACCAAATGGGCAAATATTGTTGCTTCGGGACCCGACACGGTGGACATCAAAATTTGATGCGGATTCATGTCCACCCTCCACTTTTGAGTCGGTTCCCTATTTAAATTCATACCTGGACCCCAACATTCCCTTCAATATGAATTGATTGCCCCAAAATTAGGGGGGTGAACTCCCTTTTTTTCTGCGTAGTTTGAGGGCTACCTGGAAGCCACATCCGACTCCTTCCGCCCAGGCACGCGTTGGCCCTTGGGCATGGGTGGCAGCCAGAACTCCCTGTGGTGCTCCTTACCTTCGACGCTTGGAGCTGACGGGTAGGGGTACCCCCCAAAACAATGTCTGGGTTCCTTATGGATTTTCCCTTCAAAACTACCAAAATGGCTGGGGCGATCTGCGTGGTTCCTTATGGGTTTTCCCTTCAAAACCTCCAAAAAAGGGGATCCTCAACAAAAAGACCGCAATGCCGCCCACAAAAGCTCAAAGAATAGCGCGCGCACTTGGAAGTAGACCACGTTGAGCACTTCTGGTACCTGCTTCCATGCTTCATGCCAATACAGAAATCTTACCAAGCAACCGAACTCTTGGGAACCTTGGCAGCATTGGTGTTTGTCTCTGTTCCCGCCACTTGCTCCCCCCAGAGTTCCCTTCTTCAAGAAACCCGCCTGTGAGCCTCGTAGCGGTATCACTAAGTGCCCCACAAGGCTTCAGCCGAAGCTCGGATGAACCACTGGGTGCCTGGACGTCTCCGAACTCCGCCTCATGCCCTCCATGTCTCGGTTAGGGGATTCAAGCATAATTCCGCACAGTTTGCGAGGATCCAGGTGCATTGATCCGCCAAAAAGGAGTCAGACCCAACGTCACACGCGACAATCTCGTGTTGGCCTAAATTGTCACCCTTACGGCACTGAATGAAACTGCTAGGTCCTCCAGTAGAGAGGTTCGAACAAGGGTACCCTTTTTTTCTGTAGTCTATTTTAGTAGGGGAACCCTCCTCCAAAAAAGAATCGGCAAAAGGGCACCTAGCTGGGGGACCTAGACTGTTTAAACCTTCAAATTCTGGTCGCGTCAATGTCAAGGAGCTCCAACGGACCACGGCATCGCCCGCCTCCAGCTCCGGCGGAGACGTCCTATCTCCGGCCAAGGACCGCGCCGTGCGGAACTGGCAACGTGTCCGCGCCGCTTTCGAGAAAAAGAGAGCTGCTCCGGAAGCTGCTTCTTGCTTTCTCTGCGCACCGAAAGAATCCATAAAGGTTTGCCTCGTGGTGCCTTAGGAACAAGGCAAATCCACACCGATAGAACAACCATGGTTTTAACCCAAGGGTTGTAGCCAGGCTTACCAATCACTTATTGTAAGTGCCCTGCCCCTTTCAGTAGTACCTGGCGTCTCCATGACTTCAAAAATGGTTGGTCATCGACCCATTTTTGTTTTAAGGGTCAGAAGGAGTCTCCAGGTAGGTGACATCGATTCCAGCGCACCATGCTCGGACGCAACGTGCTACGGCGGTAACCGGCGCCTGGTGACCAAGCCACAAGGGTCGCTCGTGGGCGGTGTTATCCTCGGAATCCAGCGGAATGACAAGCCACCGTCAACCTCCAGTTGCTCAAGTCCCTGGAAAAAATGCAAACTACTTCCAGTGGCGAAGTCGATTCCCTTTAAAACCAACGAGGGGGAAAATATCAAAAACTAGGTCCTCCAGATTTGAGAGGTTAGAATAAGTTGTTGTTTTTTTGTGCTGTCGATTTTAGGGGAACCAAATCTCCCAACCAAAAAAGGGCAGAGAAAGGGCAGCAATTGCTGGGGGACCTTGCAGGCAACAGACCGCAGAGGCAGTTGGGAGTTGTACGGAAGCACGAGAGCATGCTGGAAGCAGAAAGCAGGTTAAATAAAGAAAGCAGAAAGCAGAAAGCAGAAAGTTGTACGTGAAGCCGAGTGCAGAAAGCAGGTCGGCTGCAAATAAATGGGTGTGGGTCAAAATTAAACCACCAGGAATCGGACCGCAGGTTAAATCGTCCAAGCTTCCATTTAAAACCCATCCTTTCTTGTTGCTGGGTGAATCCCAAGTTTAGTGAGGAACCACTGGCCGAGGGCCAGTTGGTTGAGGAGCCGACCATTTCTTTTTGGGAGGAAAGTAAGGAACCACAGAAAATCCTGCCCTTTTGTTTGGCTCACCCCATGTTTGTGGTCAACCAACCCGAACCAAAGAAAACGATTTGAACCCTGCTTGGCTGGTCGATTTCATCTTAGTCCCGAACCCACCCAAACAAAAGGGATTTGGATGTCTTTTTGTGAGGGACCCCTTTTCGGAATATAGGTCTATGGCATTTGGATGTCTTTCTTTTGGAAGGACCCCTTTCTTGGCACATTGGTTTTCAGGGAAACCACGTTGGTCATCCGTGGGATGCGCATTCCCCCAAAGGAACAACCTTGGCCCCCTGGCGAAGGGCTTGGCGCGCGGCATGGCACAACTTGGTGCGATAGCGAGGGAATGACCGAGTCCGGGTCTTGGGAATCAACCGTTTGGGGATTTCCTTGAAGGAAACTATAGGAACGATGGTTTATAGGAGTCCTTCCCAAATGAGTCATCACACACCAAACTGTGTAAGGAATTACACCCAATGTATGGTTGAACTGAACCTAACCTTCATCTACCCGGGTGTTGATTGTGGCTCAAATGACGTTGGCACTGGGCTGCAGGAGCCGTGACGCGTGCCTGGTTGCTTGGGTATATTAGTTTGCCTGGGAGTTCTGTTGGTTGGTTGGTTGGTTGGCTGGCTAGCTGGCTGCTTGTGTGGTTTGCCTGTCTGGCCGGTTCTTCCTCATTCTTGCACAATGTCATTTCATGAAGCCAAATGCTGTGCCTGACAAAGCTACACAGGACTTGCAGTGATTGCCTTTGCCGTGAATGCCTTCCTGCATGCAAATGCATAGGCACTCAGCTACAGAGCTAAATTATTTGCTGCAAAGAGCTTACAGAGTTTCAACGAGCGCCACTTGTCAACTAGCAAGCGTACGTATGCTAAACGCGCCTCTCATGCTGCAAGAAGCTTCAAAGCAATCTGAATAGACTACAATTCACTGCAACTCTCAAAGAGGTCTCACTAACACCCAATCTTGTGGAATGCACCGTTTCTGCACACGATGTGTATTTGTGTATGTGTGTGTGTGTGTGCGTGCAACCGGTGCACTACAAGAATGAAACCAACATTCTCACCGTATCACTCTGAACTTGCGCTTCGCTCGCATCCCGGCAAAGCGTTTTGCCGGCCGTGTGACCACCTAACATGAAACGCCGGAGCAGATGAATCCAGCTTGCGCTGTCGGACGCACACAAATCGTTCGGCTGCCTCATGAAGCAACTCATGGCATCTGTCCTTTCTGCTCGGCAGGGGCAAACCTACAAAAGTCACCATCGGAAAGTGCAGGATAATAATAATAATAACAAAGAAAACAAACAATGTCAAACAAGTGATCAAGTAAAGCGGGAATGCCCCTGCCAAGCGGGCCAGCCCTCTCGTCTCATCGTCGGTGGGCCGTCGCCTCAAGGCTCAGTCGAGCAGAGTGGATGGGTCCAACGAAGGCACACACACTCCTAAGCTTCATCCTCCGTGCAGGAAAGACAATGCAAAGAGGGTACCCTCCCACCCATTTCACATGGAACCTGACGTGGGGGGGGGGGTGCTGGTTTGGACCATTTTCATCGATCTTAAAGGAACCAGCTCCCGAACGTTAAGTTCCGGCTGTTACTTGGTGGGAGGGTAGTTCCCAACACCGGAAATCATCTTGTACACTTCAAGGTTCACAGAAAATGCCCCACAACCCAGCAGAAGATCTTGCTTGTTGGGGGGGGGGGGGGCAAAAGTTGCGGTAGCTCTGCACACTGAAGTGTGAATGCTCAAGGGTCTGTTCGACATGCATTCGGTGGCACTGATTGTATAAGGCATCCTTGTTTTGAGGAAGGCATTGCTCCTTCTGTTATGACTGTCCTTCGTTGGAACGCATGATACATAGGAAAAACTCAACTTGTGGCAACCAAGGAAACAGACTCGATTTTTTTGGCCGCCTGCCAGCACTTCAACTATGGCTAGGTCCTCCAGTAGAGAGGTTAGAATAAGGGTACCCTTTTTTTCTGTAGTCTATTTTAGTAGGGGAACCCTCCCCCAAAAAAGGGTGAAAGGGCACTACTGGGGGACCTAGATGGCATTCTCTATCGTGATTCTTTGGCACCCAAGACGCTCACAGTGACCCCTCTCCCATCCCCACAAAACTGATCTCGGCCAATATAGGTGTGAAGTCTAAGGGGCCCTTTGGTCACCCTTTTTCGAGGGGATTTATGTCCACCGCTTTGGAGGTGCTTCCAACTCTTACAATTCCCACCGCCAGCATCAACCCCAGCCTTGAGATCGAGACCCCGCGTGCCGAGAGTGCCAAACGAAAAAATATGCATGAGCTTGTAAGATCCCGCTGCCATCTATACGGTCGTCTGAGTGGATAATATGTGTTTAACGTGTTTTTTTTCTATTGTCTGCCATGTTTTTCTTCATAGTTTTTTTCTTGAACTTGTTTGAACGCAACCAAAAGTAAGCGCAAGTGGTGGGTTGAAGAAACAAGTATCAGCTCACTGGTGACGTCCGCGGCGTGCCACAAACTGAACATCGTCTCTGCTGGCCTTGCTGCTCGACGATTGCCTGGTCCAAGGCGGACAAGGGCCGAGATACGGCCATGGTTCAAAACCACTGGTATGATTTTGGGATAGGTGAATTCACCACCCATTGTAGTCTATTTTAGTGGGGATTGGGATGTTCACTGGGGGTACGAGTTGGGTTTTGACCCATGGCCATACAAGTTTCGGGTCCCCAGGACATGCAGCGGAGGAAAACAAGCACTCATGGCCCAGGCCTTGTCTAGGTCCTCCAGTAGAGAGGTTAGAGTAAGGGGTACCCGATTCTTGTTCTGTCGTCTATGAGTTAGGGGAACCCTCCCCCAGAAAAGAATCGGTACAGGGCACTACTGGGGGACCAAGTTGTGTTTCGCTAAATGTCACGCACCTAAAATAGCTCTCCCCCTGATGTCCCGGAGCCAAGAGCCAAGAAAGGACAGTGCAAAGCAGCCCAAGCGCTCCTTGCTGCAAAAGCGGCAGCTGCACTGCCTGCTGTCAAGACCGCTTCCAGTACAATTGCAACCTCGCTGGCATTCATACCCATCATCTTTCACATGTCCAATATTGCTGCTGTGCGCTTGGCTCACACTAATTACTACTCTACCCCTTGTGGCGGCGTCATACATACCGCAGTGCGCACATGAACCAGCCGGCTTGCATTGCAAGGCTGACTCCCGGGCGCAATGCCCAAGCAGATAGTCCTAGAAATCTGGTGCTTGTCCTTGCGGCCACAAAGCTGAACAGGCTTCAAGTTGCTGGTAATCAACTAGTCAACGGGCTTGCGTACATAATGGTATCAAAGTGAGAAGAAACTAGCGAAACATAAATAAACCAGTGATGAAAGAGTCATGTCGTAGAGAGGCGTTCAGCAAACTGAGACAACAATAGTACCACAATACTCGGTCAAAGCAGAGTAAGCAACGCCAGCGAAGCGCAAGGGCTATGTGTGAACCATTATCTCTGGTGATGTTGAACCAACACGCGCGGTATACACCACAAGCAGCCGCACACTTGCCATCCCCCTCCGAGAGACTGCGTCTGAACAGCTTTATCATGTTTCATCTAGGGCATCTGTCTTGTACAAGGGCCATGTCACTATCTTTGCGACTTCAGCACCTGTCAGTCTGTCAAGTTTACAACCAAGGACTAGGGTGACCAGCCATTTAAGTCATCCTGTGGCATAGCACTCAGGTCGATCAACGCCAAACACTGACATCTCAACCTTCCGCGTTTGCAACCGAATCGAATGAAACTCTCGGCACGTTGACTTTTTCTCCGCGCCTCGAAGTGCCATTTTGGACACGTGAGCTTGTCTGGTGATTGCATCAGTCCTCCGAGAAAACCCAGGAAAAGGGCTGAAGCACAAGGCAGGATTTCCCGGCAACGTGTTCAAGTGACTTACCAAGTTCAGCATAATTTGCAAAATCTTAGCGGAATTGACACAACATCCGTCTGAGGAGCTTCAGAAACACATGGGCCATTCCAAGGTCTTACCGTCTGGTCCAATCTGGAAGCGACAAGTGACTTGCAGAGAGGTACCCTCAGAACAATGACAACAGCGAAAGATGGAGCCATTGAGTGCTTGTCATCGCTCGCATGACATTGCAGTCTCCTTCCATTTTGCTTCTCCAGTGACCTCACCAGGGCCGAGGCATATCATTCATCCAATATTCCCCCGTTTAATCAACCCCCACCACCTCTTGAGTGCCAGTGATGTGCTAGGCGTTTCACAAGACCAATACCCGTGCTTGATGGATCAATGATGAATCGCCAGCTGGGTGTGTCTCAAAACGTCGGAGCCCCGAAGTGGCAAAAGTTTGCCAGTGGTTTCTCCAAAACAAACAGCCCCGAAAAGGGTAGCCTGAATTGTAAATACGATCTGCTTGGAGGTCGCAACATAGGCGGGGCTCAGTGGCTAGCTCCGCAAGCCAGCGCTGTTTCAGGCATGCGCATAGCCCAGGAATGATCGCACATGCGCGGCTGAACTTGGCCATATATAGCTGCTCCTGATCTATGCCCACTCCAAGGTGGTCTACGCAACACAAAATGCGCAGCTCCAACGGTCAACCAGTCAGCACTGCACAATGCAGCTCCAATTGGTGGTTCGGATTGGCGGCTTGGTTAGGAAGTGGTTTCCCATCTGCCCTGTAGAGTCAAATCCAAATCCAAGCCACCAATCCAAACCACCCACCAGGGGTAAAATATGAACGATACACACCACCAACCGCTACAGAATTCTGTGATTGAGGGCTCCGTGCGCGCGACAAAAGCGCGCAGATTCTCACGAAACTAAAGCCCGCAAATGGAAGAGTCACCTGGAGATTCAGGGAGAAACTGACACACTCAATGGGAGTCCTAAGGGGCATCATTCCTGCGGTAGAAGCCACCAGTTGGATGGTTTGCAAGGGTCATTCCATTTCTCTCCGACTTTTTGCTATAATTCCAAAAGCTGATTTGAGAATTCAAGCCCCAAGCTTTCGCTTTGGACCAGCAACCCTGGCTTTCGCTCGTGAAAACCAGCAACCCCCCAGCTCATCGGTTCCGAATCGCCCGCTCGCGTCAAACAGGCAGAATATGTTTTGAGAAACGGACGCATTCAGCTTTGCTCAATGGGACTCCTAACGGGCATCATTCCTGCGGTAGAAGCATACCAATAAGCCATTGTAATGATCAGTTGCCCAGCTTGGACCCAATGAACGGTTCACCTTTTGGGACCTTCACTGCAAGACCGACATGGGACAACCAAAAGGTTGAAAGGTGGATTCGCTTTGGCCAACGCCGCAATGTTGCTTGCCATCTCTGCAATACTGCCAGCAATATCATTGTCAGGCCTCGTTGTACAGCCACAGCTTTCCGGTCTCTGGATCAACCTCGCACGTTGCTGACATCACAGTGGCAACCTGTCAGCTCCCATCACCTCCCCGACTACTGCTTTCTTCTGGACACTACTTGAGATTGCGGACATAGGAAAAGGCAGTTCTTGGATATTGCTGGTCACCTGACACGACTCTCACCAAAGGACTTGGGGAACCAAAAAACCGAATCCCAACAAATCGAGGGTGGCATGGGAGAGGCCGTGCCAATGCAAGCATGATTTCGTTCACATTCTACACAAGCTGCACAAACAAACACTCAACTGCAGCACTGGTGGATGTGGAGGTGGGGTTACGCAGGTCTTGGTCTTTGTTTCCGTTTACCTAGGGCCCATTTTGAGTACACCTTTTTGAGCCCACACCCTGGTGAATCACCGCCTGACATCGCAAAAAAACCTGTGTGGGTTTCCACCCGCGGCCGCTTCCAGTGCGTGCCACCAAAGCCCCGGGCCCACTCCGTCCACACCTGGCGTGCGTCAAAGGCCAAAAACACAACTCAGCCTAGGTCGTTGGCTCGGAGCCGAATCGGCGGTTTGGTGAAACGGGGGTGGTTTCCCATTGGCCCTGTACAATTTACCTGGACCCCCAAAGGACCCCTCTTTTCTGCCTTGGACCCAGGTCCTTCGGGGGTGCAGGTACAAGAAGTCGAAATCCCCCAACGAATCCAAACCACCAAGCCAGGGTCTCATCTTTGAACAGGAAGATCAGGCTGGTGCACGCTGGCATCTCGGGTTTTGTGTCAAAGGGGAACCCCGGAAATGCGCGGTTCCCTCTTGGTGTCCCTTGAAAAAAAAAAAACGGGCACCTGAAAAAATGGTCACTTCCCAAAATGTTACTTGCCAATCAAAACCACGCCGTCTTCAATGCCACGCCTCGGCAGGCTGACTCGGCTCCAGCAACTTTTCGGGCAGCTCCTGTGCCCGGGGCAACAACTCCGCCAGGAGTCACTGTGCTCGGTGGCGAAAGCCAGAAATCGCACCGTTCATATATAAACCCACCGGTTTCTGATGATTCCCCAACGGAAATACCAAGAAACAATGGCTTCCCAGTGGTGCGAAATGGATTTCGTCCTTCCACAGTATGTCATGGAAGGCTGTTCACGCGGTTGCTAACGCTGCGCTTAGGCCACCCATGTCTTGGATGATGCAGCAGTCAGCGAGCATGGCAGGCCTACGCTGCGCTTAATGTCAGCAGACGATTAGTAAACCCCCCCCGATTCAAGGTTTCCCCTTTTCCTCACCAGGTTCCAACCAACACTAAAGTAAAGGGCCAACAAGATTTCCCAAAAAAAACCCTACCCAATAATTTTTGAGCCCTCCCCAAAACCCCCCCTGATTAAAGGTATCCCTCTGCAGCCCCCAAGCCAACAAAACCTGCCAGAAAGGTGCTTTCCTTCTTGCTTAGTATTTGCTGAGTCTGTGCTTAAACCCAGCAATACTAAGTCACTATTGAACCCCTCAAGCTCTCCCAAAAAATGTGCTTCCCCCGAAATGCATTGTTCCTTATTAAACTTTGTTTAAAATGACAAGGTTTTCAAGCTCACAAAGGGGACCCCCCTTGGAGGCCAGTCCCCCCTCATTAACAGAAAACCCCCTGCGATTAATCAGCTTTTGGGCTCAAAACCCAAAAAATATGCTGTTGCCTTTTAACGTCCTACTGCCCCGAAGGGACCAGAAGTAAGAGGACGAGGACCGAAGGGGCTCCAGAGTAATCAGGGGGGTCCTCCCAAGAATCTCATTTTTTGGGACTTGTCCAAACCTTGTCAACCTTGAAGGGGGGGGGGGGGCGGTTTACTAATCAGTTGGCACCATTACGCGTGAAAGTTTGGAGTGCTTCTCCACAAGGACCCCTACACCCAATACCCACGTTTTTCAGGGTATGATGTCGGCCCTCTACTACAAAAAAAGAGGTATCTATTATGGAAACCCAGGTTTTCCGAAAAATACCCTTGAAAAAGCGGGTATTTGGAGTAGGGGGGATGGCTCACGTGGGCTTGATGTGGCATGCAGCCGTCAGAACTGTCCAAGATGATGTGAATGGAACTGCTCTCACGCAGGTCAACTTAGCGCTCTTGCTCTTTTCGGAGTCTCGGCTGTGTAGCCCACTTCGCACTTTGGCTGTGGCTGACAACTTTCGTTTAGCTCTTATGATGCCCTCATAGATCAAGAAAAGCAAGTTGCGGCAGGGCTGGCGGGGGGGCAGCGCCAGGCTGAACTCGGAAACCGGCTCAGCCGGCCATAGCCCTTCATGAAGCTACAGCTGAAGCTAGCGTGCTTCAGCCAGTTCGCGGGTAACGAACCATGGTTACAACACTTACCATGCCTTACCATGATTGTAAGTCTCCGCTCAGTGGGCTATAACCAGCTGCTTACAAACCACCTACTAAGTACCGAAACGATCGCCGAATTACGCTTGATATGCTTGCTTCACATGTGAAGATGGGCTCTTAGAGTGGCTCAGCTACCAAAGAAAGCTGCACGAACCCAAAGGGTCCAAGTACCTTCTAAGGAGCTACTTAGACCCCTTTTTACCCCCCAAAAGCCATCCTCAGGAGCTACTTTCTGGGATTCTTCTGGGAAAAAGGGCATCTGCAAAAAACCCACCTCCCCACAACCAGCTACAAGACAATATATATATATATATATATAAACAAAAAAACAAACAGAAAAAACAAACAAAAAAACAAACAGAAAAACGGTCCCAAAGCTGAGCGCTGCCTCAGGCTGACGTGGCTCCACCCTTGGCTCCGGTATGGCCTCCGGCTCCTGCCGATTTGGCGCCGACGAGCATCGCGCGGTGTGCGGCACTGCGCGCGCTCGGCACAGGGCTGTGGTTGAAATGGGTGTGGCTCAAAATTAACCAGGAGGGGCAAACCGCAGGTTTTGGTCCATGCGTCCACTTACCAGGGCAAGCCATTTTGGTCCCGGTTTTTTGAACTACAGCCAAATGGAGTCCACGAATCTGCGGTACAAAAAGTGCCGAACCCCAAAAGCTAGCCCTTTGAAAAGGGGAGATTCCCCCACAAGTATCACAGAAGTGGTTGGAAAAGTCGGACGTGATTCCACAACCCTGCTGCGCATTGACATTCAACGGTAATTCTCTCTGTGTGTGCTGAACATAAACATGCCTTTCTTAAATTCTTAACAAGACGAGGCCCCGTTGAAATGCATGGAGCCACCTCCCAACAGGGTCATGCTGGCAAAAAAAAAAAAAACACGCTCTCGGCGACTCGGCGTGACACCGCGAGAACTGCGAGCTCTCAACGCCCATCTCTCTCTGCGAGAGCGCGAGCGACCTGTGGAACTGGGTCTTGTGCTGGAACTGGAACGACCTCACATGGCGCAAAATCCATCGGGTCCGTGCATCCATCGGTGTCCAAGATCGTCCCCCCGAAAAAAAATCTCCAAATACGCAGCTTGTCTTTCTTCAGGGTAGTATGATGTCGGCCCTTCTCCAAAAAGTGGATCGGTATCTAGCGTGAAAACCCAATCAAAAATGCAAACTCAAGAAATCGTTGGTATTTGGAGGTTACGGGGGCAGTGGCGTCCCCCCTTGCTGAGTGAACGCAAGTGTGCAACGATTCTTCCATCCACCTTCTCCATTATGGAACGCGCAAACACACACACACACACACACACAAGTCCTACGAGTCGACACAGCTCAAAACTAGCTGGCTTACGCGGTTTGTGGCTGCACCAAAACAAGCTCAGCCACACGCACCGTGCTTTTTAGCCCAGAGCTAACTCCGTCGCTCGCCCAAGCCTTGACCTCTGGCCAGCAAGGCTCTGATGCCTAAGCTGGCAGTTTGGGCCACGTGCACCGGACAACATGTACCTGGAGCCTCCTTCTGACCCTTGAAGAATGGTTGGTCGTTACCCAAAATAATGGGGTCATTGACCCATTTTTGATTCGGGTCATGGAGACTCCAGGTACCCACAAACTGCCAGCCACCGGCCACAAACGGGCCTACGGTCAGCAAACAATTCATTTCTCCTGAGTGCAAACATGTGCCGAATATGCCTCGCGTGTCCGGTATTGGCGAAATGTCCACGTGTTCAACAACAAGGCCTTGATGACTTTTATGTGACACTTCGCGTGAGCCACGAATCAACGTGAGGGAATTGCAGAGGCATGGCCAGAAAGCTGTCGATTGGCGGATAGACGCAAGGCGGCGAGTGCGAACACCAAATAATACAAATGCAGGTTGTGCTTTCCTAATCTCACTTCACATGTCAATGAAACTGTCCAATCGAAATTATCCAACCCGAATCAACGGCAACCAACCCCCTACGGAAACATCAACCACTTTGCATACTGTGGTTGGACGAAATCCTGCACCATTTCGAAACCATGGGAAACCCATATTTGGTTGGCACTATTCCAGAGTTTATTCTTGCTTGACGTTGGAAGGGGAGAAAAAAATCGAACTTTAGCAGTTCAGTGGATTTGGATTTTAACCACTAAACCACAATAAGCAACAAGCAGTTCAGTGGATTTGGATTTCAACCGCAAAACCACAATAAGCAAAACACATGTAAAATGTTTCCCAACCAGTCTTAGGCGCTGCGTTAAATGGATTCCATCCACAGTGCATCATGTTCTCGTTGCCAAGGTCCAAGCTGCTAGCCAGTCCAGTGCAGAGCTCTGCGCCTCAACTGTTCGGCTTCGACTTAGAACTCGACGCTTAGGACGCCACGCCACTTCCATCTGCAAATTTACTCGGTTGCTTTCTGCTCCCCTACGAAAAGTGAATAACTTTTAGTGCTTTAATATGGAAAACCCATTAGGTTTTTCAACTCAAACGAAGCGGCGATCACATCTTTCGACCACCCAATGGCTGGCAAATGGTCTGTGGAATGACCTCCCAATGGCTGTTTTGGTTGGTTATTTGCCAGCCATTGGGGGGTCCTGGTATGTGGTTTTCCTTTCGGCTTCCCTTTAACCCCCCAAAAAAGGGTGCCCTCAACAAAAAACAGCCCCCTCATCTACCTGCACACATTTACGCTATGTCCAAAGGCTGAATTAAGAATTGGATCCCCGAGTCAAGGACCTTTATCATGGTGAGCTCGCTATATCCCCGGATCGGTGAGCTCGCTATAAATAGGCAGATGTCCATTGCCTTTTTGGACTAGCCTTGATGCTTCACCAACACTGGTCTATATACGGGTGTCTCATCTGGCTAGGAGTCAGGATGATACATGGGTCATACATGTGCTTGTCTTGTCGACATGAACAAAATCACTCCAACTCGCCAAATGCCATGACACGGCTCTGAATTCTAAGTAGGACTATTTGGTGGACGTCAAAATTCGGTGGGATCAACGTCCACCTACCACTTAGGGGGGTTGCAACTCTGAAAATTCATACCTGGACCCTCAACATTCCTTCAAATATAGGGTTATCGCCAGCCAAAATTATGGGTTTGCCAAAAAAAGACACATGAGGGTTACTGCCTATGTGTTCTCCTTTAATTAAAAAACAAAACACAAAACAAAACATGGCCGAGCAACACACACACACACACCAAAAACACACACACAAAAAAACACATATGGCCCACATCTGAGCTTCTTGGCTTTTCACTGGCATCGGAGCTCCGGAGCTACTCTCGTTCTCTTTTTTCCGCTTAACGAATCGAGTGGAGTGATGGGGCGGTTTCCGCCGAGCCCCGCAAACCGAAAAAAAATGAGCTTTGGTTTGTAGAGCGGAATGTGTTTTTTTGGAGGGGGGGGGAAAGGTGTTTTGCGTTGATGATTTTTTTTGGGGGGGGAGGTTTTTCGGTTTCTTGATTTTTTCTAGAGAGGAGGTCTTTTTTTGTGGGTTAAGTGGAAACCCAACCCAAAAGCTGAGCATAAATTCTGGTGGGTTAAATGGACACCCGACCACCAAAATCAACTGAATACCTCAAAATGTTAAGGATGGCTAGGAACCACCCATTTGTTCGCCACGTTTTGCGTAAGGTTATGTCAACCTCGGCCCTGCCTGTGCACCCCAGGCATTTCCATAGCATTCCCATTGGCTAAAAGCCCAGCTTGTTCGGTTGCTGCTGACCCCTCCGCGGTCCAATGGACAATCCCAGCTGTTTCAGTCAAAAAACCCAGCAGTGCAAAGATCCGTTCCCAAAGAGCCACAAAGCTTGGACATGTTCTCTCATTGCAACCGAGTACAGGGCAAATTGCAGGAAGCCAGGCAAATATCCAAAAGCCATGGGTTTCCTGTGACCCTGACACTCATCAACCATGGAACCTGGCAGGGTCTTCCAGAAACCCCCCCGAACGTCAGGTTCCATGTGAATCGGTGGGGAACATTTCCTGTATCTGGTTTCTGGGGTCTTTGTTCTCCTCTCTCTCAGGTCCGCACTGCATTTGTCCTGAGACTTCGCTCAATGCGCATGCGGATCGGTTGAAAATTATGGGTGGCTCGTTCCTTTTTTGGGTTCCTTTTTTTTTTGAGGAATCGGAGCCCCGGTAAGAGTTAGGGTGGGCCTTGCCCATCTTTTTTTGGTACCCGAGCGTGACCCCCACCCTACGCAAGAACAGCATTTTTCAACCATTTTTTCACTATTCAAATCGTCATCCTTATTCATTATGCATATTTCCACTCAAAACATTTCATAACAGTCTCAACCTCAAAATCCATCAAAAAAGTCACATTTTTCTCATTTTCTATTCCATCATTCTTGTCATTGTTAGGATGCTTGAGTGGAAATAGAAGTATAGGGTGGTTCATAGGATATGGTTATTGATGGTAGGATGCATGGGCAAGGCTAAGCTCATTCATAAAAAAAAAAATCAAAAATAATATTGTTCAAAAATATAACATTTTTCAAAAAAAAAGTAATTTTCCAAATATTTTTTTTTTCAAAAAATAAATTCGCAAAAAATACATTTTCAAAAATATTATTCCAAAAAATATGATAAATTATTTAACAATATTTTATCATAAATTTTGTAGAAATATTATGGGCAAGGTTAGGTAGATAGAATTTTATAACTTAAGTTCAGGATAATAATTCAATTGATAACCATTAAATTGTGTATATATCTTATCTCTTTCATGCATCATTTTAAAAATAATATTAATATTTCTGACGATATTTATCATTTACAACTACAATTACAACGACAACAATAAGGAATGATATTTTCTATTGTATGAGTTAATTCATTATCTTTTCGTTGTGCTGTTAGATTTGTAATGATATTACCATTTTTCATATCAATAGTAAAACCACATCCGCAGTAATTGCATTGATTATTTATATTGTCTAAAAACCACTGTGTATTTACATAACCTTCTTTAGATATGGTTCTTTTTGCTTTCCTGTCCTGTTCTTTGTAATTTAATATTTTCCTTTCAAAATAACTCATAATACATTTTTGATTAAATACATCATCAATATCTTTTGTATATTTATAAAATTTAACTTTGTTTAAATCTCTACACCTTGTAATTGCAGTCCATATCCATTCTGGATAATTCTTTACCAAAAAATGGTTATAATCAAAAATTGTTATGGTATCATCAATGCTACTGCCTTGGGCAGAATGACAAGTTGAGCAATATGCAAATATAAAATTGCTTCTTATTTTAGCAACTTCTACTGCTTGTAAAATTTCGGTTTTGACATTCTTTAATGTAAATATTCCATCGCTTCCAATATGAACTATTTTATATTTGAAATTTACATTAAACACTGATGTTTTAGTTTTAGTATATTCCCTACATGTTAAATATTCGCCTACTTCGTATTCATCTTTTCTATTTTCTAATTTTCTAATTTCATTTGAGACATTTTTACAAGTTGTATTTAAAAATGCTATGTTGTTGTTAGAATTGCTTATGTCAGTTGTATATTCGAAATATTTTTCAATAACTTTCATAATAGGTAATTTATTTTCAAAAATATCAAATTTAATATTTCTTAGTTTATCCTTATCTTCCTGTGTGTTAAGTCTCTTACATTCTTTTAACAAAATATTATATTCAAAAATGTTATCTATAATATTATCAGTATATAATTCATAGTCTCGAGTATTTGTTATCTCTTGAACTGGTTTTAATTGCTTGGTGTCTCCCGTTGCTATTATAATTTTGTTGTGTTTATTCTGCTCTACAAATTGTTTTATTCTCCAATATATATTTAAATTACTGAAATAAATTTCATCAAATACGATTACATCAAATTCTGTAAAATCAAATGGTTCTAATTTTGCATCGCCGTAGTTTATTCCAAAAAACTTATTTATAGTCATTGCTTCACCTTCGAATGCCTGTAATAATTTATTAGTAGGACAAATAAATATTACCTTATATTTTTTATCAACCATTTTTTGACATATATATGATTTTCCTGTGCCCGGTAGTTCGCCCCTGATCATAATAGGGTTATTCTGTTTAACAATCTCTATAATGTTATCAGTGTCGTATTCATCTTTAATATCAATAGTTTTACTTTCATGAACTGGTATTTTTATTAGATCATTCTTAACAACTTCATATTTTACAGTAGGAAGATTAATTTCATTGTCTCGCCCAGAAACTTTCCAACCTCCTATATCATTATGAAATTCTAATAATTGCTTTGCTTTCTCTACATTGTATGAATCAATTACAAAAGCATCGGTTTTCACACTATATACATTAATATCGTTGATTATTAATTTGTAAATGTCTTGGTTCATTTTAAAATTATGATGTTGCATGAGTAGTTCTTTAATATATCTATAGCCGTTTCTTAATACTGCTTTATCCTTTAATTTTAATATATAATATGATGCTTTTATATTTTCTCTATCTATTTCATATTTATACTCTTCTTCATACTCCTCTTTACACTCTTCGTCTTCTGTACCTATACGTGATAACCTATGAATTTTGCCTTCTATCTGTGATAACTTATGAATTTTGCCTCCGTATTCTGTTTGATAATGGATTGCTTCATCAATACTCTTAAACAAAATGCTTTGATGCGCGGTAGCCTCTCCCTTCTCTAATAATCCAAAATTGACATTTGCTATTAATTTTTTACTTAGTATATCATCATCATCATCATCTTCATCTATAGTAGTTTTCCAAAGTTCATTAACCATATCCTTATAGTTTGTTTTATGAATAAACGAAGGTTGTTTATAATATAATACTTTAATATTATATTGATTAATAAACTTTTTTAAAAACTTACCATAAACTAAATTATATTTTTTATTAAACATTAAGCCCTCTTTATTCCCCAGTAACGTTTTTGTCATTATGAATTCAACTTCTTCTTTTGATTTAAATTTTAAACTTTCCTCCAAAAGATGTTTACGTTTAATACGTTCCATACTGTATTTATTTGGTATATTCGGATAGTTAACTTCAATATAATATAATGTTAGATCGTGGAGTTCATCAATATTAATTGCATCATTGTATTCCTTCCAATTGTCAAACTGATTAAAAACTGGTATTTCAGTAATATCTATGAACCCCTTTGTAAATGCCTTATGTTCATCGATTTCAGTTTTACGCATTAAATTAAATTTATCCCATAATAATCCCGAAGGTGCTACAGTCCTTGTTTCGTTTAATATTTTTATATCAATGTCATTATAAAAAGATTTGTGAGATAAAATAAATAAAGATTTATTAAAATTAAACATTGCTTTATTCATATTGTTGTACATAGTTTCATTATTTGCTGCGATCCAACCATCGCTGGATGATTTAATTAAATTTTGAGTCTTTATGATATATGTTATCTTGTTAAATTTGACTCTAATTTCATCAATAATACCTGTGTATTTAATTCTGGGTTCATATCCAATATTTATCAACTGGAAAAATATTTCTGCCAAATCATTATCTTCGGGTACTAAATATACTTCCCTTGTTTTATCATCAGTTTTTATTTTGAGTATATCATCTATACATTTAATCATTTTGTATTGCGGGGGTTCCTCTCTTTCATTTATATAATAATCAGTGTGTGCCTTTATAGTGGGTAGTTTTGATATTACTTGTTTTTGTTGTATTTTGCTTAAATCGTGGTTTAATGTATAATATGGTTATTTTTCACCATAGCGTAAAATGTTTTAATATGACGGTTTCTTATTTTTGGGTTATATTTGTAAATAAGTTCATTTACAAAATTAAAAATTCTAACTTGAATATTAAACTGCTTAAATACTGCTTCCATTTCTTGAATGGTTGCTCCTACTTCCTTAAAATCATTCCTACCTATGATTTCAATAATTTTATCTCTGGTTAGTCTGTTGCGGGTTCTTTCATTCATGATTGTATCACTGTAAAAATCAGTTAATGAATTTATCCAACATTCATTTTTAATATAATTGCCTTGTTTAATTGCCTTTCGTATAGTGTCCTCACTCATTTTTAAATGTGTATATATATATGCATGGAAAACGGATACGTTAGATGCATCTCTTAAATTTTCTGCTAATATATCAAACTTTTCACCTGATTTATTCATCATCTCCACGGACAATATTTTTATACCATCTAAGCCATATTCCTGATTTTCTAAATGTTCCACGTGTTTGGCAAACTCCTCATCGTTTTTCATTATTTTTATTATTTTTGTAAATTCTGGATTTATTTGTTCCGTCTCTCCAAAATCAGTATCCATCGAAACACCTGTTTTTTTCAAAATTCTCTTGCGGATAAATTCCTTAGGAAATTCTTCTCCTACTATTTGAACTGTAGCACTTAATCGCTCATAGTTCCAAAGATAATAATACTTACCAAATGCTTTAAAAGCGGGTTTTGATTTCATTTTCTCCTTATCACCAATTATATAAAGGTCATACATAACAAAATATGTATTTCTCTTCTTCCTTCCTCTTTTCTTATATTCTTTGCCTTCTTCTTCTTCCTTCTTCGATCTTGTTTCTGTCATTCTTTGATTTAGTGGTTTTGTATCCTTGATCTTTTTGATATTATCTTTGTATTTTTGAAATGCTTTGTCATAAACCTTTTTATCAGTAGATGTTAAACCTTTGATATAATTTTCTGCAGTTGCTACATTTGATAACTTCCTTTCAGTATAAAGTTTAACGATCTCATCAACCCTTTTTTTAGTTGCATTATTTGCGTTCTGTGTTGAATTTCTTTTGAGTTTATTTAACTCGTTGATATTACGTTGTAAAAACTTACTCATACTATAATCTATATATTTATATTATAAAAATAGTTCTTTAAATAACTTTTTTACAAGAAAACTTTTTATAATAAAAGATCTATATATTTTTAAACTAAATATTTTATTCAATATTTAGTTCAAAACCTCGTTTTGTTTCTGTGTCATTAGCTGTAAGTGTTTTTTACTTGTTCTATGCCTTGCTATGCTACTTCTTACTGAATAGCAACCGCATTCACATAAAATTGGTTCTACCTTCTTGGCGTTCAACATTTCCTTGTGTGTTTCCATATATTTTTGTCGCGCTCTTTAATCTCCTCCTTGTGGGTTTCTCTGTATTCTTTGCCTTTGGTTTTGATTTCATCGCGGTGCTCATCATAGTATATTTTCATGTTTTCTTTTCTTGTCTTTTTTGTTCTCTCATAATACCGCTTGTCCCAATCTGCCTTAACTCCTCCAGGAATATATTTATTAACGCAATCGTGATTTTGAATGTAATATCCTTCACGTGCTCTTCAACAAGTTCAATTTTACAGGTCTCTACACCATATTTATTCAATATTAGTGCAGATGCACAACCATTAGATTTATATATTGAGCGGTGATGTTCAAGTATTTTATATAAGGGTTGTATTGTTGAACCAAAGTAGCACTCAGTATATCCAATATCCACTATCTTATAAATTTTGCCCTTTTCATACCTATTAATCTGCATATATATATATAACTTAATATATCTTTAAATGTCTATTTTAAGTTGAAACTTTCAGCAACTCAAAACGAAGATAAGGGCGAGTATGACCATTTACATAAAAATAAGTTTGTCCTAATTTCTTTTCAATTTTTTCTACTTCGTGAATTGTAGGTAGCCAATTCGACACCCTCTCCTTATCTGTAATCCCTTTCTTTTTGTAAATCTTAACTTTATCTGCAATTGATATCTCAGGATATTTACGGGTTCTGGTTGCTTCGGTTGCCATTTTCATTTTTACTTTATAATTGTTTTTCTCCTTCAATGCTTCCACTGGTGTCATTCCTATGCTTGAATGTTCCATTTTATTATTATAAGTTATTAATATTTCAAAATTATAATCTATCCATTGTATATTGTCCTTCCCCTTCTTTTCATCTGCTTCAACTCTTTTATAAAGCATATCCTTGTAGGTTTTTATAAAACGTTCTGCAAAATTAGGATGTCCTCTTGTGCGGTATAATTCTATTCCTTCTTCTTTGAAATAATCTTCAACTGTTTTATTATATAAACTGCCTTCCTCGTCGCTATAAATAATTTCTGGTGTGCCTTTCATTTTCTGCATCCCTTCCATTACTCCCGCTAATATGTCAGGTGGTTGTTTTGATTTAATAGGTATTACTGTAGAGTATCTGGTAAATATATCAATTAAAACCATCCCTACTTTAAATTTTTGATTGGGTATGTCATTAATAAAAAATAAATCTAATTGAAATTCAAAGTATGGGTGTGGAGCAATAAATGAATTTTTGCCTCTTAATTGCTTCTTCTGTTCTATGTTCTTTTGAAACCATTCTTTAACATCATTTAAGGTTATGCTTTGTTCCTTTTGTTTAGCATCCTTATAGGTTGTTGTGATACTTCCGTATCCTGATTTATCATAATAATTTTACTAATTATATCATTTTTATTAATATTTGCCATATTAATAAAGGTGATATTTTTTAACATTTTATTCAAAATCTTCAGCACTATTTAAATATGCTTCGTACTGTTGTTGTTTTTGGTTACTCCTATTAGTCTGCGGTTTGATATCTTTGATACTTGGGTATGATCTAAATATCATATTTTGTATTCTCTCGCTTATTATTATTTTTTCTGTATAGTGCTTATAAATATTTTGTCCTACATCATTAAAAAGGATATTGGAAAATGCATTATCTTGCTTATTGAAAATGTGTGATAATATTATTTTGAATATGGTTAACGTGTTCGAAATATTATTTTCAATATATCTAAAACAATCCCGTCTATTCTTCTGGTCTTTTTTTATGTCATACTCATCCAAAAATTCATCTACTAGACCATTTTTATATGTTTCTATGTATTTTATTTCAACTGTTTTATAAATTGGTGTATCGCCTAAATCTACTCCAGCACTTACAGTTTTAATATTTCCTTTGTAGTATAATTCATAACAGTCCTTTATTCTGTTGTGTATGTCCCTTGTGTAGTTGTGCCTTTCTTTAACATCCTTTAATAAATTGGATTTGATAAATTTGAATGTCGGAAATTTATATAATTTTGTAAAATAATAATCTTTGATGTTGTTTGTTGTAACGGTTGTATCTTCTCCCTTTTCATTTTCAATTATTTTAGTTAGTTTGATAAATTCTTTTGACTTATTACAAGTGTCAATATTTACAAATGTGCTCAACTGTTTTAATCTTTTGCATTTATAACATTCTTTATAATTATATTTGCATATGTGTTTAATAATATTTTCTGATAATTTAGTTTTATATAATTGAATATTATTATAATTAAATTTACATTCTTTACACATTCCAATTTTTCTATTTATCGTTCTTTTAATGTCATTTATATTTATCTGATTTAAGAACTCATTAATTATTTCTTCCTGCTCAATCTCACTGAACATTTTCACCATATAATTATAATACATAATATTTCTTTAAATACTTTTTTACAAGAAATATTTTTATAGTAACAGTTCTATATATTTTTATATTTTTCCTAAATTTATGGTTTCAAATCCCCCCGGGTTAGGGTTTTCGAATCCCCCGGGTTAGGGTTTTCGAATCCCCCGGGTTAGGGTTTTCGAATCCCCCGCTCTGGGGGTTTCCGCTAAACACCACCTAATTTAAGGATTTTTGGGCAAATCCCCCCGGTCAGGGTTTTCGAATCCCCCGCTCTGGGGGTTTCAAAACCTAAAACCCAAAAAATGCACCACATATGTATTAAAATATTTAAATTTTAATAAATATTATTTAGAATATTTAAATTTTACTGAATATTATTTATTCAACTGTTATAATTTTATATGTTTGCGCCTTATATTTTCTTGGTTTTGTATTCTGTAAATCTTCTGGCTTCTTTCATAATCAATATCTTTTAAATCAATTTCTCCATTTTCGGCCATCTTGTCTAATTTCTTTCTTCTGTGAAATCTTATAGCACTTGCCCTTTTGGTGTCCATAAAGTCCTTTTCGTGTCTCCTTCTTTGATAATATAATCTGTTATATAGTGCCAGTTGCTCCTTTATTTGCTCTAATGTCATATCTTCAGGTTTAATACTCATTGTATTATATATTATATTATATTATATTTCTTTAAATACATTTTACAAGATTTTAAAACTATATATTTTTATTTGTAAAGTTTAATATCACTTCTCGCATAAATATTATTTAGACTTGTCTTTTTTTAAAAAAAAAACTTCATTTTCCAAATACTCTACACGATCGATTAGTTTTGATAATGCATCCCAACTAATACAAGCCATACGATCATAACACATCGTTAAGTATTCTCCCGAATCATTTACAATATTATATTTCGGATTTGTGTATTGTTGAACATCTTGAGCAATCCATCCTAATTCAGTTTTTTTTAGTTTTTTGATTTTTAACAAATGTTTTAATCTTAATTTTTTTACCATATTTACAGTATCATCTTCTACATCTTCTATATTATCTTTCAGTCTCTTATCGCTACTTAAATTAAATCCGTTAAATGATGAAAATTGAGTATCATCCAATTGTAAATATTTAGTGCCATCAATATAACTATCAATAGTTGTTGATGCTTCTAATCTTAAAACAGCATCACTATTTAAATGTCTCAAATTGATTTTATGAGCAATTCCAAAAGTCATATCACCGTCAATAGTCCAGTCGCCTCGCAATTCGCTATTGCTTCCACTATTCAAAATAATTTTATTATCAGCATATGTTGCAGATAATCCAACAACCAAATTAATAGAGTTTGAAGTGTTGCTATTCCTAATTATTAAATCATTTGTATCGACATACATTTCAGCATTATCAATTATTAGTTTTGATGTGTTGCCAAATTGAACATTGCCACTCGGTGAATTTTGTAATAATAAAGTATTTCCTGATACAGACTGAACTTGATTGACTTCAATCTTTTTACCAGAAACCATTGTTAAATCGCCATTTGTATATACATCACCTAATATATCAACTGGTTTATTGAATATGGTTTTTGATACAGCACCGTCGCACATAAAATATTGATTAGAAGAATTAGTAATATCGCCAACACTAACAGCAACAAAATTATTATGCGCCATATATAAACCTTCTATAACATCCGGTGTATATCTTCGTATTGAACCATTATTATTAAAATTTAAATATGAACCATTGTTAAGACTTATTGCACTGTCTGTTCCTATAAACTGGACAGCGCTTGTAAATCGAGCTTGCCCAGCACAATTTAAAACATAATTAACAACGCCAACTGCCCCTAAACCGAATCGATCTTTTATCCACACACGACCAACATTAGCATCTCCGATTTGCGTTTCCCAAACGCCTCCTGAGCTTGACATCCACATTCTACCATCTCTATTAATATTAAATTCACGATTAAACATTTGAAAAGTCATTTGTAGTCCTAAATTTGGTGAAGGGGTACAGCTAAACTTATTACATATTATAGAACCAGTAGTAAGCATGTTTAAATCACTGTGTAAAGTTGCATTATCGCTAAAATTAATAGCACCTGCTACTGATTGAGCGTTAGTATCTATTTTATCTAGCTTTTGTAAATCTGCTGATATTAAACTATTTATTGTGTTTGAATTTTGAGTTATTAATACATCTTGTATATTATTATCTGATATAATTGAAGCAAATGTATTACTGTAAGCAGTGTTAGTATTGAATAAATTAGTATCGTTTGTATATAATGTTGATACATCTGCTTGAATAGTTGTTTTTTCAGCTGTAGTCCAAGAAGCGCCCGCTCCTGCTTGTAAATCTGCTATATCTGTAAGAATGGTTGTTATTGTGTTTCCGTGTCCTGCTATGTTATTAATGTTTGTGTCAATTAATGATATATGCGATGTTATTGTAGCATTTAAATTACTGATTAAATGTGTATTGAACTAATGTTATTAAAATTAGAATCAAGTTTAATTGTATTTGCTGATATAGTCGGTAGTATTGAAGTTATGGTTAATCCGTGTGCTGTTATATTATTAAAGTTGCTTGTAATTGTTGCGTTTTGATTTACTTGTTCATTAAACATAGTTGTTGATGTTGCGTTTAATTCAGTAATATCTAAAATATTGGCATCTATCTTATTTTTCTGTGCTAAAATAAGAGCATCAACTTCTTCAATTGTATAACCTCCACCTAATGATCCTGCTGTGTCTGCTAATTCTTGTTTTGTAGCATAAACACTGCTTAATGTTGATGGTTCTGTTGAATTTATTAATACTAATTCACTTGCTACAATTCTACTTGAGCCGTCCAGTGATAATGTTGAAAACATAATTATTATATAGTAGGTTATATAATAATTATATTTTATCTTTTCTTTCCTCTTGAACCAAATATACCTTTATTTAATGCATTATATTTTTCTTGCTTCTGTCTCAAATATTCATTTTGCAATAATTGGTAATGCTGTGCTATATTGTGTAGCGGGTTTGGAGGCGGTTGTGGTTGCGATCTTCTTGGGGGCGGGGTGTTCGCTATTATATTATTTTGTTGCGGTTGTGGTTGTTGATTTTCTTCGTTGTACGCTACTTCGTTGTATTCTACCTTTTGGGGTTTTGCTATTGGAACTGCTTTCGGTTTAGGTTTTATAGGTTTAGTTTCTAATGGTCCTTGGCAATTGCGTTCGTGGCTGTATCTGTATGATTTTAATGTTAAAGTTTTGGCACATTTTGGACAGGTTATTTTCTTTTCATTGCGTGCTTGAGTTTTTGAGTTGTTTTTAAGAGGTTCTACATGTTTTATTTCTTGCGTTGGTTCTATTGGCATGTCTGCCTTTGGTGCTTCTTCTTCAATTGGTGGTAATTCATTTACTGGTGCGTCTGCTTCAATTGTATTAGTAATTTCAGGTTCAACTTCTGACATATATAATATATATATATTATATATTTTGTCTAAAAATTGTCATTTTTTGTCTATATGGACAAATTAAGAAATATTAATATTCATAATTTAATATTATTAATTTGATATTTTTAATATTTTTAATTTGATAATATTAATATTATTAATTTGATATTTAGGGGTTTATTTAGTTGTCTAATTGAAAAAGCAAGGAGAACTGTATGGGTACGCCGTGAAAATCAATAACTTCGTTTCTTGAGGTTGTAATTTTAAAGTGTAGTCTCTTAATAATTTTACCGCCTACATCAATAAAATCTGCATATATAGGTGACGTGTAGTCGCTAATGACTCCGCCTAGTTGTTGGTTAATTTGAACTTTTTTTATTACTGAACTACTAAAATTATTAGGTGCTGAATATTTGTAGTCGCTTAGTTGAGGTGAGTTAATATATACATTCTGAAAAGGAACTAAATTAAAGTATCCACTTAACCAAGATGACGCAGGATCATAGGCAATATAATTACTTAATAAATAATTAATAGATTTTGGTCTTAAATTGTCATATTCAAACTGTCCTCTGTTCCATTCGCCATTTACATAAGTTTCTAATTCTTCATCTGTAGGTATTTTGATTTTGTAAGTTAGGGGGTCATTTAATTTAAGTTCCATTTTGCGTTCGCTTTGTCCATATACTGTCAAGAATAAGTCAGGCACAATATCATTAAATGCCGTGTTTAATTCCGTTTGTATTTTGTATGATAATTGATTAGCATAATAAATTTCACCGGATACATCAACGGCAGTGCTTCTCAATAAGACATTTGAACTATTGTATAACATAATATAGAAGCGTTCGTAAAACCCTTTCTCTGTTGTATAAAACGGAGTGCTGAATGAACACTCTGTCACGAACATTTTTGTTCTTGGTGGAATTTCAAAGTTTTGGTCAAGTTCTATAATAAAATCGCTGGTAGAATTACTTTCTTGTAATCTGTAGGCACTATCAACATAGATTTTTTTATATGTTAATCTGTCACTCATAAATATAATATACAATAGAAATTATTATATAATTATTATTATATGATAGGAAGACAATTATTATTAGGTGCTATTGAAGGCAGACGCCTACGCAAATGATGGCAGGCGTAGCAAGTGATAAAGCATATACTGCAGGTAAGGATTTAATAGAAGATGTATTTTTTAACCATAAAAAGAAATTGGAAGACAAAATAGGAGGTTTCAATAAACATTTTGATAAGCAGATAATGAAACATAAAACACGATATGCTGAAGAAATTAATGTTCAAAATAAAAATAAAATTGATGATGTTAAAGGGTTAGACGCCGCGTATTCAAATATACATGGAATAACAAGAATAGGCAACACTTTATATATTGGTGGTACTGGTGCTAAAACGGGACTAAATCACAAAGTCAATGATGTAATTGCAGATTTGTTTTTTATTCCTACTCATAATGTTCAATTAAGCGAAAGATATAAAGACGCAATGGAAGACTTAAGGAAAAATCCAGATGTTAATAGACTGGTCGGCCATTCCCTCGGCTCATCCGTTGTTCAAGAAATTAACAATAGACACGGAAACAAATATGCTACTACTGTTTATTCATCACCTTTTGTATCAGGAAGTAATCAACAGAAAAACCCGCGATACTTGCGATTTAGAAATCGCGGAGATCCTATAGCAATGTTTGATGACGCAGCAATAACTGGAGAAATAGAAAGCAACAACTTATTAGATAAACACAGTTTCAATAATTGGGAAGGACAAGGTATGACTGAAATTAATCCTACTACGGCAGTTTCAAACGGGTTTAATCCTAATTCAACACCAGAACAATAAATAAATAAATATATATATATAACTTATATATGAGTATTGATGCTGAGAAATGGGACAATGATGTTGAATATGCTTATGAAAGATTGATAGAGCGAGAGAAAGAGAAAGAATACAAAATATCAAATAGTAAATACGAATGTCATTGTGGCAAGGAAGTGTTAAATAAAGATAAGGAAGAGCACGAAAGCAATGATTTAAATCATTTATACTACAGAAAAGGTAATATTGAAGGACTTATAATAGGCATGTATAGTGAAATTATTAATTATGAAAATGATTACTTAAAATTACATCCAGAAAATAACAAAATACATTATACAGATTATAGTAGAGTTGATTATACCGACTTTTTAAAAGAACAAGAAGAAAAGAAAATTCCATTAGATGAAGATGATTTAAGTTATTTGTATAAGTATAGAGACGAATTAGAAGATTGTATAAAGCGTGTAAATGAACTAACATTATCTCAATAATATTAATAATGTTTAGAAACAAAGACAAACAAAACAAAATTCCATTAGAGAAGAAACTGACAAAAGAACCGTCAAAATACGATAAACAATATAAGAATTTAGATTATGATACTATAAAAGATATAGTTGATACAAAAAACAATTATTTAATAAATACTATAAAAAATACAACTTCAAATAATTCTACTACAATGCTTTCACATAAGAAAAATATAAAAATAAAAAAATAAAATCTAAGTTTATCATATATAAGTAATGGATAATATAATCGCCGAATCAGAAACTACAATGATTAACTCGCTAAATTTTGGACTTCCAGAAACAGCACAATATATCACAGACCGACGACACGTTAATTATTTTCCATCGGGTAGTAATGTTTATAACCCGAAAGCAGGTAATAAACAAATTAGATTTCATATATCAGGTGAAGACAACACATATATTGATTTATCTTCTATTCGTTTATTTGCCAATCTTCAAAACACCGACGGAACACGAAGCCATTTTTTACGCCCGTTAGGTAATTTGTCATCCTTCTTCAGTCGTTATAGATGCACTGTCGGAGGCCAGCAAGTTCAGGATATTATTGAATATAATAGACATTGCGAATTGTATAATTCTTTTAAAAGTCAAGATGCCAGAGATATGGACGATTTAGAAGGTGGCGCTAATCCTCGTTGGGATGATGACTGGCGGCACACATATGCTACTGGATTGGCAGAATTCATTGATGTCAATACACGAACCAATCCCGCTGCCAGCCCTGTGGCAACAACATTTCCAACTACACGAGACCATAACAATTGGGGAGATTTAACAGCACGATATACTCGCCATTCGGTAGCAGGAATTCCCGGCGCTAATGGTTATATGCGATTAGGACATAAACCGGTATGCGGACTGTTAGAAAGCAATTATTATTTACCTCTTCGTTATGCTCCCCTTGAATTGGAATTTACAATTGTATCAGACGAACATGCGCCAGTTATTGCACCCTTTACCGTTACTAATGTCAATACTCAAAATGATGCCAAAGGTTATTATTTCACAACTGGAGATACCAGCACCTTGTGGGAATTAAATAATGTAATTATACGCGCCGAGGTAATCCAATTGGACAACACGGTTAACAATAATATAGTGAAACATTTGTTAGAAGGTCAAAGTTTGAAATTAGTATTTCCAATGTATCACACTATGACGCAATCATTCAACGCGGCAGGAACTGAAATTAATATGAATATTGTTAAATCCGCTTCTAAATTAAATGGTTGTTTCATTACATTGTATCGCCCACCAAGAGCAGGTGCAGATGCTGATAATAATGATTACTACAGACACGATAATTATATTTATAAGAGATGGAACTATTTTTACAATCCTATGATTAACTCCCGTATCTTTGACGGTGCTGACCCAGATGGTGCTGGTCGTGAGCGTTTCCAAGGTAAAGGTTTGCAAGATAAAGATTTAGATTTGACTTGGCAATTACAAATTAATAATAAGAAATATCCAGAGTTTGAATGTCAATCAATGGCAGAAACCGCATATTATTTAAAACGAACATTAAGTTATATGAACCCTGATCAAGATGCCTTTAGCATTTCCTACAAACGCTACAGAGAAGACAAGTTCGTTATTGGGATTTCATTTGAGAAAATGGCAGACACTAATTTTACTGGTCAGAATACGAAAATGGGTGGTTTACTCGTTTTTAAATTGAAAGGGTCAAACAAGTCATTCACAACCGATGAAGATGTGCGAGAATTATTTGTACATATGATTTCGGAGTCTGTTCTGGAATTAAGAGAGTCGGGTAGCATTCTTTACGATTAAAATTAAAATCTATGATACATATATAATGTATAAGTTTCATAAACGAAATAATTTAAAAAATAAAGGTAAGATATTTTTACAATCCTCACAAATTAAATATAGTCCATTTGATCTAAAAGATACAGAATATCTAAAACACCTACACGAACAAATGAAGTTAAGAAACTCACAAATCGGTAGCATTAAGGAAAAAGATTGACGAAGGAAATAAGAGAGCAAACTATGTAAATGAGCTGGATAGAATGATGGGCGAACTATATCGTCCTAACTTACCACACGCAACAAAAGAACATTTAAATAAATGGTATGAAGATACAAAAAAGTTAATATTTACTTAAAATATATTGATATAGATTAAAAATATGTTTCACAAAAATATTATTAACAATACAATCTTATTATTAATAACATTTTTCACAAAATATCAATATAATATTTTCTAATTAATATTATATTGATATGGCAACTACAGCAAGTTTAGAATTAATAAACCCATATGCAAAATTTGGATTGAAACGACGCCCCACTTATGAAGAAATTGTAGGTCTAATTGGCGAAAATGATTTAATAACGGGAAAACTACCTAACAGAGATGCTACATTTTTTAAAGCAAGTCCTCAAGGCAGTTTTTTTGATGGAAGCGACCACTTAGAATTATTGAAAGACCAACAAATGAGAATATTAGACAGGCAAATGAGAGAGATAATGATGAGACGGGAAGCACACAGAAACGGACACACATATGCAGTTCATAAGATGGATACAGATACACCACAGCATACAAACGACCAAGCAATAGCAGACGAATATGATTTTTCAACACCACAACAAACGACAAGACAACACGAGGCAATGGTAGATACACAATTACAAGATATAGCAACTGCAACAAAGCGGAAAGCGGAAGAAGTAGGCAGAGCGATGGCATCAAATTTAAGAGAGATGGGCGGGACACTATTTCATAGAATGGTGACAAACAAACAATCAGCACCAACAGAACCACGTCAAGCGCAAGCAGGTGGAGCAGTAGCAGACGACCAGCAAACAATGCACGTAGAAGATGTTGAACAATCACCTCAAGCAGTAGATGACAATTTTGACGCGACACCAGTTCAACAAGCAACAGGAGCATCAAGTTCAACAGCCCAACAACCACCACCATTGCCAATGACGCCATTATTTAAAACAACAATAGATAATACTATTAGTCCCGCTTACTGGAAAGACAACCCTAATTTAACAGTAAATGATATTAAATTTCAGTTTTATTTAAGAGGAATTCAAGTGCCAGAAGAAAGCGAAATACAAGAAGAATTGAAACAAAAGGGAAGAGGCAAGGCGAGAACATACAAAGAATATTTAGTGGATATGATTTTAGACACTATTGATAATGGCGGATGGATAGCAAATTTAAGCAGAGGTAGAATAGAAGAACTCAAGGCAAGTTTTAAGGGTAAAGGTAAGAAATAAAAGTATAAATAATAATAAGAATAATGATAATATTAACTAAAAATATACTGAAAATAAAGAAGCAGAAGTTCAATGATAATTATGATCACGACGACAGTTTTTCAATACATAACCTAACAAAACCAAACACACCAACAACAACACAACCACCGAAAATGATGAAAAAGGGCATACCGAGAGAATTTATTGACATTGCAACCAATACAGATACAATCGCCACAGAAACCAGAGAGACTCAAGAAAAGTTATACAATGATGCAAATCAGCAATTAAATATGACATTTGAAGCGTTTAAGGTAAAGGAAAACCAAGACAATATGTTTAAAATAATGCTTAAAAACTTTTGGCACAACGCATACAAAAGACATGAACCAACAAGAACGCAAGCAACACAAACACTGAAAAACCAACGCGACACAATGGTGTCAGCCTTTACTACAATGCTTGACAACAACAAACCACCAGAACCACCGCCAAAGAAACCACCAGACGAGGAGGACAGCGATGAAGAAGAAAAAAGATTCAAACTGACAAAAATGATAGAAATAATGCTACACAACGGCGCTACAGTAGCAGATGTAATATTAAACTTATCACATAGCGCAATTGCAACAACAATAAATATCGCAGATTTAGTTAATCAAATAACAGCAGGAAATGCACAAGGTAGCAGTAGCAATTCATCAAATGAAGCTGTTAGTGTTCATAGTTCTCCACCTATTACTGTTCATAGTTCTTCATCTGAAAGTCCAACAGAAATACCAGCACCAACTGAAGACGAAGAAGAAGAAGACGGAGAAGAAAAACAAAAATATAATTTTGAAAAATTAAAATCTAAATAATATTATATATAATGGGTGCTTTTCAAAGTAAAAATAATGAAAATAATAGTTTGGAAGACATTAAGGTTTTAAGTATAGATGAAAAAACACGAGCAGACACTTTAATTATTAAATCTCTTCAAGAATGTGTGGCACGAATTGAGAAACTAGAAAAAGAAAAGTCTGACAAATTGATATATAAATTACCTGTTCAATTATGTAATTATTCATTATTTTAAATTAATAATATTAAAACAAATTAATATTATTAATTGCTATCATAATCTGTCATTTCACTTTCGGGTAATTTCGTTGAGGCATTGCTACATCTATCATCTATTAAATCTTCTTCATCAACAAAAATATTTTGAAATCGTAATAATTCCTCGTCTGTTGCCCTTCTTTTCAATACCTTATAAAGTTTATGTATCCAAGAATTAGTATGAAAATTATAATTACCTCTACGATAAAATCCACCACATCTACATTGTTTTATAACCATATTATTATATTATATTAAAATAGAATATCTTTATTCATCATTTGTAATTTGAAATGCCTGTTCAAATCTGATATGAAACATTTTGTTAATGTCTTTAGCATTCATATTCACGTAGAAGAAACTATAAGGTGTGTCATTAACGGCTTGATGATACATATCTAATAATTGCTGTTTATCAACAATGGCGCTATTTTCTTCAATAAAACTCATTAGTTCTGTAATGTTTTTGAGTCTGAAAATGTATAGTGAAGAAGCATTAACACGAATTATATTTGCGATTGATTTATATTTTTGTAAAGAACAAATAACATTGATTGCATCGTGCCTACCTCTTGTAAATAAACCGTGTAATATTTTAGAATATCTTAAAAACTTGGGGTCGTCGCTGAAATCATCAATCACGATTAATATTGAATGTAGTTTCTTTATCTTTTTAGACTTCATATAGTTAATAATTTTCTTCTGTCTTTCAATTACATTTTCTATATCAATTGGATTGTAATTGTCAAAATAAATTTGTTCTTTTTCATCATCTACATGTAGTTCATCCCTAATATACTTTTTAACTTCTGTAAAGGTTGGATCGTTATGAACACTGGGTGAAAATATATATATTCTTGCAAATGAATTTCTATAAACATTCAATATTAAATTTTGAATAAGGACAGTCTTACCGCCTGTCGAACTCGCAACTATAATACTTCTAAATGGTAATTTTGGCACGTGCTCATATTTAGATTGTTTGAATTCATATTCAGTTATGTTTATTGGCTTTATTATTGGAACATCTGACATAATAAAATAATATTAAAGTTATTTAGAAAATATTTTATATTTATTATTTTATATGAATAGAAGCTATTCAGATTATATTGATATAATAGATGAAGTAGAGAATTTAGAACAAGTTGTTATAACTGATAATAGATGCAAGAAAATATGCTATTTTGTTTTAGAAATAATTAAGTTTGTGATACAATATATCAAAAATAAAAATGTAAATATTAATATAAATGGGAAGAAAGAAAAACAAAAAGAATAAAACAGAAACAACAATTTCATCAGCAGACGACGACAGTGAAGAAGTTATTAATAAAACAGCAGTTGTTGAGTTTGCTTGCCCTATGTGTAAAAAGATGTTGGAATTAAAAAATGAATTACAAATAGAAAAGAAAGGAAACTGTAAATGTTCGTGTATTCCGACAAGTTTCAAACTAAGTAAGAATGATAAGAAAATGAATATCGATAAAACTAAAGACAGTATCAACTTAGAAACAGATGTTCATAATATTACATTTAAATGGGGTCGGAACGCTACTCCATCCGATAATGGAGAAAACGAAACACATGAAACTGTTAAACAAATGATGAAAAATTAGTATTTAAAATTATTTCTATTATTATTTATAATGCAAGATGTTATAAATAATATTCTTAAATTCATTGATGTAAAAGAATTGAAATTAAATAATTTTATTGAAGCATATAACGAAAATGATATATTAATTAATTTTGTTAATGACTTTAGAAATAGTAAAATTGATTTTAACATGTTTTATAATTCTATTAATTATGCTGATTTAATTGAACAATCAGATTTAAAATTCTATTGTAAAAGAATATATTCATATACTTTAAGATTTATTGCTAATTATGATAATAAAAATGCTATTCAGTTTTATGAAATTACATTGAGAAAAATGAATAATATTTACAAAAATAGTAACATTAATGTTGTTAATGTGTTTGAATGTATTAAATGTTTAATAATTTATATTACAGATAATATTGAACAGTTTCATAAATATTCAAAATTTAGAAAAACTATTATTTGTAATTTAATTGGTACATTGAATAATAATTTAACGAGTTACACAATAACTAATTTTGAATTGACTTATAATGATATATGATTTTGTAAAATAAAAGTTTAGTTTTAAAAGTTTTATTTTATAATATAATATATATATATATATTTACATGGATGAAGGATTAGAAAAGATTGTTAAAAAACTGAACAAGGTTTTAGAAATCTTGCAAGACATGGAAAAGAAGAAACCTTTAACAAACAGTTATCAAAGTAAAGAAGTAGATAGAACCAATGGTGAATATAAAAATAAAAGAAATATTTATTTAAACAAACTTAATAACAAAGAAATTAAAGAACCGAAGTCTTCCACTATGACATTTTATCAAATCGACTATGATGAAGATACAGGGGTTTATTCATAGAGAATATTATCTAAATATCTTTAATAATGAACTTATTAGAGATGTTTAGTGGAACAGGCAGTGTTGGACTTGTTGCAATGAGTTTGACGGATTAATAATTTTGAGTTTGGGGTTTGCTCTTTTGTGTCATCACCCAGAAAACAAGGCAACTTACTGCTGATGTGCGTTTTCTTACCGCTGATTTGCGTTTGCTTACCGCTGATTTGCGTTTGCTTACCGCTGATTTGCGTTTGCTTACCGCTGATTTGCGTTTGCTTACCGCTGATTTGCGTTTGCTTACCGCTGATTTACTTTACGTGAGGTGATTTAACGCATTGCCATAATGTTTATAATCATACTATAATAATAACATGTAAAATCTTATATGTTATAATTATACTGTACTTATGGTTTGTAAAGATTGAAATATTTTAATGTTCCTTAAATTGCTTGACTCTTTCAAAGTGCGTTGTTTGAACTTAAGTTATAAAATTCTGTCTACCTAACCTTGCCCATAATATTTCTACAAAATTTATGATAAAATATTGTAAGATAATTTATCATAATTTTTGGAATAATATTTTTGAAAATTTATTTTTGAAAAAATACTTTTTTTTGAAAATATTTTTTTTGATTTGTTTTTTTTGAAAATTTAGTTTTTGAATTATTATTTGTTTTTGAAGATATTATTTTTTTTTGAGAAATATTATTTTTTTGAACAATATTATTTTTTTATGAATGAGCTTAGCCTTGCCCATGCATCCTACCATCAATAACCATATCATATGAACCACCCTATACTTCTATTTCCACTCAAGCATCCTAACAATGACATGAATGGTGGAATAGAAAATGAGAAAAATGTGACTTTTTTGATGGATTTTGAGGTTGAGACTGTTATGAAATGTTTTGAGTGGAAATATGCATAATGAATAAGGATGACGATTTGAATAGTGAAAAAATGGTTGAAAAATGCTGTTCTTGCGTAGGGTGGGGGTCACGCTCGGGTACCAAAAAAAGATGGGCAAGGCCCACCCTAACTGTAAGATGGTAAGATGGTGGTGTTCCCGCGGGTTCCCACGTTGAAACCAACCACAAAGGGGTACCAACTCCAAAAAACGGCACCACCCGTATGTGTTTGCCGCTTTCAAGTGTCGGTCAGCAAGAGGTCCAATGTGAAGGGCAGCATGTTCTCTTCTCAGGTCCCAGATGGTACTTCTCTCTTTAATTCCAGCAGCAGACAGGGAACTGAGAAACTGCGAAGAATTGGAAGGCCTCAAGCAAATCAGGATGTGCTATAAACCCAACCTCCCAGAACCTGATGAGAAATCTGCAACCAACCAGCCGGAATGATACCACATCATTTCACTGTCGAAAGGGTGCGTCGGAAGGTGGCCAATCTTGCCCTTTCGACATGGTACCGAACTAGGCTGACATGACAGACGCAAGACCCTGAATGTTGGAAAGTGGATGCCATACTGTGGATGGCCGAAATCCATTTCGCACCACCGGAATCAGAAACCCGGGTTTCTGATGACTCCGTCATGTTTTTCAGGTGCGATTTCCGGATTTCGCGAAACCATCCACCGTAGTCAAGACACGTCCAGTGAAGGCTCTCTGCCCCCGATGTCCTGTCAGCTGGCACAGACTCCGGCGCCGGCTTGGTGGCCTCCGCAGGCCTGTCAATCTGGGCCCCCATGGATCTCCCGGCATTGCTCGACTGGACAAATTTCCTCTCGGAAAAAAACGAAGTGATCCGTTCCCGAAGAGCCACTGAGAATGTTCTCTCATAAAAACCACTGAGAATGTTCTCGCCATTCTTTGCTTGGACATGTCCTCTCCTAAAAAACCAACCGGAGAAATTTTGCAGGCGAAACAAAGATCCGAAACCATTGGAACACCCTCAAGCCATGGCACCAAAAGCCGAGAGATACTGGGGATGACAGGTGTCCATGTTCAACATCCTTCAACTGGGCGGGTGCGCCTCTTGGTGACACCTTTGTCCTGAGTTTGAATGAGTGGCAGGATTCTGGACGCAAACCTACTCTTCTGCGGTATACACTATAGATATATATATATATATATGAATACACAGTATACATGTAATGCAAATATATATATATATAAATATATCAGAGCCGATGGAATAACGCATACTTCTGGCACGTGACCTCCAAATCTTCAAGCACGAGCAACTCAAAGCACATCATGTGCATGTATCAAACAAACAAGTGCTTGCATTCAAAAGATCTCCCAGCCCATGAGGGGCATATGGCACATGGCGTTTCTGGCAGCTACAGGCAACACAAGCGGATCGCTTCCCAAGCGGAATTTAAAAGGCCAAATCAGGAGTCAAGTTCTGTCAGTCGCTATAGGGGTGTCTTAAGAAATGGCGGACCCCCCGAAAGGGTGGGTTTCCCTTTGGTCTCCCCTGCAAACAACCCCAAAATGGCGAGCCCAAAGCCAAAGGCGAGCCCATATTTGACCTGCAACTTGTGTGGCCCAAACAAAATGCTGAGTTTTACTTGTGTGGCCCAAACAAACTGCTGAGTTTTACTTGTGTGGCCCAAACAAAATGCTGAGTTTTACTCGTGTGGCCCACGAAAAGACAATATGCCGTGTTTTCCCCATGCATACGACCAAATCCAAATCGTGTGGCGTGTGGTTTCCGGGAAAAATCCATCCAGACACCTCACTTCCCATGGAGCCCGGGCCAGGCCGGAGGCCACTTGCTGCGCACCTAGTGCTGGATGCAGGCGTTTGCTTAGGCAAATAGACTCCAAACACAGAGCCTCCTGGGGCTTTCAATGGAAGACTCGACCCCTCCAAGAGACACCCCGGGAATTGGTGGTTGGGACCCGGTCTCAAAACCAGGTTGTTTGAAGGCCCTAAATCAATCGATTTGGAGCCTCCGGGATATCTTCTCTATATGGTCTCAAAGGAAATATCCTCTATCACTACTCCAGCTATCCATCCATTTTCGGATACGTCCCCTGGAAAATTGAGAAGATATGTCCAGTGGTGAAATCGACCCCCTTTAAAACCAGGGGAAAACGAGAAAATATGTTTGTCGGCAAATGGAAGGATCGGCTCCAGGTTGAGAACACTTTTCTTGCTGGTGCGATAAGCAGGGAATAAAAATGGAATGAACCAAGGAAACCATAAACAATTGTTTATCGGGGTCATGCCATTTCTCATTCCCAGCTGAGCACCAGCAAGATTTAGTGGGCAAATTTTGGTTGATTTACTTGCGTTGAGGGTGTTCCGAAGCTCTATGAGGCTTCTTTCTCATGCCTATGGTGCAACTTCTGGGATACTGTGGATGAGACGAAATCCATTTCGCACCACCTAAGAAACCCTGGTTTCTGATGATTCCCGTGTAAAAACCCGCCAAACAATGGTTACCATGGTTTCCAAGTGGTTCAAAATGGAATTCACAGTACAACTGCCCTGCCTGGTAAAGTTGGATCAAAGTTGCTGAGTCCCAACGGGCCAGCGCTGGCGGCAAGCGCCACATGTTGTTGCTTCCCTTGTGCCGAGGGACTTTGCCTAGGGCAAGGTTTCAATTCGCCTCGGCCCCAAAGGGGCCAAGGGCGCTCAGATCTCTTCTCCAAAGAGATCACCAAAATTTTGCCGGCCCGCCCCCCCCCCCCCCCACCCATGTCGGCTGGCCCAGCAACAAATCATGCTTTTCAGGAAAAAAGCAATTTTTTAGTGATTTTTTGGACAAAAATGGACCCATGGAGCTCGCCGACGAACCCGAAACAGGATTTTGGCCAGGCCTGTCTGACGTGTCTGAGACTAGGCTCAGGCCCAGCCGGCTGCCCGGCAGTGAGCAACCCACCCATGGCTTCGCAGCCTCGTGGCTGAGACCTTCAGGCCCAGCCCAACCAGCAACCCACCTCAGCCCAGCCTGCTAGACTGGTCGTTGGCCTGATGCCAGTCTCAGACACGTTGACCTTGGCACGCTGGGCTGATGAGCCTGCTGGTGGGCTGGGAGCTGGGGGCCGGCCCAGTGGCTGGCATGCCCTGAGATGCGCCGGCCTGGGCTGCACGTGTCTCAAACCAGTCTCAAGCTACGCCAGCTACCAAGCCTGTCTGACGTGCCCCAGCCCCCCAGTCCGGCTGCCCAAGCAGCTCAGCCCAAGCTGACCAGGCCTTGACCTCCTGCTCGTGTCTGGCCCCAAGTCATCCAGCAGGCCCAGCCCACCCAGCCTCAGGCCCAAGTGTGTATGAGACAGGCCTTGCCCATCCAGCGACCCGCCCAAGCACAGCTCAGCCCAGCCCGCCCGGCCGAAGTTCCAGGCGCAACCAACAGCGTAGTCCGGCTGCCCCGCAGCCAGCAACCCACCCATGGCTTCGCAGCCTCGTGGCTGAGACTAGCTTCAGGCCCAGCCCAACCAGCAACCCGCCTAAGCAAACCCCACTTTAAGACTCACAGACCTCACCCTATCTAGCGCCTACCCAGCCCAGTCCGCCTGCTGGCCAGGCCTGTCTGACGTGTCTGAAACTGGCCTCAGGCCGAGCCCAGCCATAGCCCAGCCCCCTCAGTGCGGCTGCCCAGTTCAGGCCCAGCGCAGGCTTATCTGATGTGCCTGAGACTAGCCTGTGGCCCAGCCCAACCAGGCGAGGCCGGCTTGTCTGACTTGTCTGGAGCCATCTTCAGGCCCAGCCCAACCAGCAACCCGCGCGAGCAAGCCACAGCCCAGCCCACCCAAGACTGGCTTCAGGCCAGCCCAACCAGCCACCCGCCCTAGCAAGGCCCAGCCCAGCCCGCCCTGCCCAGGCCCCAGGCGCAGGCCTTCCCCAACCAGCAGCCTGGTCCGGCGCATGGCATCAATTGGCCCAACGTGCCCCAGCCCTTCACTCCGGCTGCCCAAGCAGCGCAGCCCAAGCTGGCCAGCCCTAGTCTGAGCAAGCAACCCACTCAAGCACGGCCTACCCCAGCTCCCCTTCGCTTCGGCCCCGCAGCCCACAGCTTAGCCAGCACGCCCAGCCCAGCCTGCCCGGCCTCTCGGCGCAGGGGAAATACAACGGCACACGCTACGGCTTCTGAGCAGGACGGCTTCCGAACATCGAACTAGCACGGGCGAACAGGTGCGGTCACAAGCTCTCAGTAGGATTCGGACCTTCCCAACACTGGATTTCGGTGTTCCTGACCCTTCCCTCAAACTAGGCTGGGCCGAGGCGGGCAACGCGAAGCGTTTACAATTAAAGGTTTGACTCAGAGTGGTTTCAGTATTGTAGGGCTGGTTGATGGCTGGCTAGCTTAGGTGTCGCATTTGGTTGGATTAGAGCTTGGAGCACTTGAAGATTCCATTGCTATCATGTGGGGCTTGATCAAAAGGTCCGGTACACACGGGATGCCCATTGGCTGAAAACACCGCTCAGAAGGTTGATATGTCAACCACTTTGGCAAAGTATATGTCCGTGAGTGACTAAGCGCCCCTTGGTCATTTGGGCGCCGAAGGAATTATTTTACAGAAAGGGACCCTGTGAGTGTCTTTTTTTTTAAGGATCAACCCCCAAATGATCAATCTGTGCGCCCAAGATTCTTTGATTAGAAGCTGTAGCTAGACCAAGGGGACCACAAACTCACCAAGCTTTGGAGGACTCAGCCTTCGCAAGGCCTATCATATCTGCGAAACGTTTCATGCGGCAAAGGCGAGCTGAGCGCTGATTCTAAAGCAGGCAATGAGGAGCATTCCGTTCAACAACCATCCAGTTCCTTTCTTTTTTTAAATAATAATAATAATAGTAATAATATTAATAGGGGGTGTTCCTCTGTAGAAGTGCTGGTGCCCCCTGGGGCCAAAAAAATATATGGGATCAACATTGCTCAGCTCACCCTTTGGTTTGGATGGGTGGTGTCGTTCGTCCCATTTGCCCTTTAGAATCAGGAAGACCAAATCCGAATCCAATCCAAAAGCGCCGAAGCGCCGAAGGAAGGCTCGGCCATCTCAAACTTCCAGGGTCCAGTACCCATTTGGTTTCTCACGAAGCCTCCGGACTCGGAATGATTAAGGCCCGAAAAAATGAGCCGCGTGGATCAATGCTCAAATCATCGACCCAAACCCAGGTAAACGAAATCAAAAGGCGGCCGCGAGAAGTTTCGGCTGGGACTGGCCCTTACGAACCTTCGTCTACCCGGGTTTTGAGGTTTTGGGGCTCAAACTGTGGTTGCCAGCTCTGAGTACCGAAACCGGCCTCAGACTGCAAGTCCGGGGTTGTGAACGGCTCGCCCGGGTCATTGCCTGGCAAGCTCGGCATCCTGTAACTACCGAGCAACAAGTGGACGCAAGGTCTGCGTTGGGTGTCTGTGTGTGTGTGCGTGTTTGAGGCCGCCCTTGTCGGGATGATCTTAGATATGCTGGTGCCCGGGGTCCCCTCAAGAAAAACCCACTTGTGGGATGGTTTCCTGCGGTCACTCCATTTCTCCTTCCCTATCGAGCAAGTAAGGGGACACCGGCCATTTCGAGGATTTAGCTACCCCCATTTTCAGACACGAACTGACATGGACCTTGAGGACTTCGGCAGCCGGGCAGCAGAAGGGTTGGTTTACACCCGGCTGGGAAAGTGGTGGGTTTTAGGTGGCTACCTATCGCGGTTCGGAAAAAAAGGAAAAATAAGGCATACCCATCCCTGACTGGGCTTCCTTTTGGTAGACTCAACAAACAGATGCCATGTTTGGCAACCAGCTTGATGAGGTCAAAAAAAGCTTGTTGTTCGCTTGATTTAGGGATCTGTCGGCTCTTGGTTCGCAGTGAAACCCGTGTTCGTTAGATGCGGTTTGTGGACTGGCTGTCCGAACAGCCGATTGATCAAGCGACTGAACAACCAAACCACAGAATGACCCACGGTGCCCCAACCTACAACAACCAGCGATCTGGCAGGGAAACAGCAAAATATGAAGAGCAAGAGCAAAGCAACATCAATAAACTCAAAGCAGCACACCAAAGCAAATCATACAGTGTGTCATACAGCCTGATGGCAAAGACACAAAGCAGCAAGCAGGAAGAAACTACTACAGTGGCTTACCATGGCTGTTCAGAACATACCAACCAAACAAGTCGTATTTCAATTTTTCGGAGGCGGTTTTTTAGTGAGCCGCGAGCAAAAAACCGTTGCACCCAGTGGCCTGAAAGAAACACCTAGCCCCCTTGACTTGGTCAACCTTCAGACAGTAGCCCCCTTGACTTGGTCAACCTAGCCCCCTTGACTTGGTCAAAATCAATCCGTTCTACCATCACTTGTGTCGAGGGCAAACATGTAAGATGGCACCAAACCTGGACCACTTTTGAAGGGAAGCAAAACAACAGGGGGTCGAGACTGTGGAAACAACTTGCCTGAGATTCCCAGATCTCAACTCCATGTTTTGCGGTGAGGTGTCTAATCGACCAACAAAGAACTGATCGCCGGCGGTGGCGCAAACAAAACATTCGTCGACGAAGAAGTGAACTACCCCCCAATGACTTTCAAATCCCTCAGCGATTTGAATAGGCATCATGTCTCTTCCCCTGACGAAAAAAGGAGGTATTTAAAATGGGTTCAACCAGGACTTCCAACCCACTAACCTTGTGGGTATTCATTCTAGTTTCTTCCCCCGCTAAAAGGTTGTAGACCTGTTGAAGGCTTTAACGAAAAGACAAAACGCGCCATCTTTGTTTCCGAAAGCTCCAAAGCGGGGGGCGATTCGGCCACAAAGCCCAGCCTTTTCGGGTGTGAAAGGTGAGAATCTAACCGGTTTGCTCAGGAGCTTGCCGAAATGTCACATGTTCCAAAGTTGCACCCATGGGTGATCCTTGGCATAAAAACAAACTAAACAAGCGCAATCTATTTCTAACCCAACTAACCAATTTGATGGCTATTACCCCCTGCCGAACATATTTGGTTTGAACCATGTTCTCTTGAGAGACAATGCTCGCCTGCCCACGAAAGCTCAACCGGGCATCCGTTGAAAACCTTGTCTTTCTAGGGCTTCACATGCACCACTTTGGAGGAAGCTCCCGATGACTCAAACGAATTGGCTTCCAAAAGGTCTAGGCGCAACACATTACAAGCGCGCCATGCTTCAATAGGAATCCTACAACACGAACCCCAGCGCATGTTCATCTCGCCATCTCACAATTGGTCAAGATGAGTTAGAATCTGACTGCTGGCACTGCCATAGTTAGGATGGCCCCAAGTCACCAAAACACCGTCCGCCACGATGGCTGCAAACGCAGCACAAGTTGCTTCTATCTGCTGGACTCGTGCCAGCTTCTCTCGCACCTGGTTGCTGTCACCGCCAAAGTCCGGATGGCCCCAAGTCACCACACAGCCGTCGGCCAGAATGGCTGCAAACGCACAGTTTGTTGCGTGGATCTGCCGCACCTGCACCAACTGCTCTTGAACTTGGCTACTGTCACCGCCTGCGACAGGATCGCCCCAAGTCACCACAGAGCCGTTGTCCAAAATCGCAGCAAAAGCACTTTCTGTTGCCTGGATCTGCTGCACTTGAACCAACTGCTCTTGTACCTGGCTGCTGTCACCGCCCCGTGCAGGATTGCCCCATGTCACCACAGAGCCATCATGCAGGACAGCGGCAAACGCACTGTCAGTTGCTTGGATCTGCTGTACTTGCACCAACTGCTCTTGCACCTCGCTGCTGTCGCCGCCGCACAGCTCATAGCCCCAAGTCACCACAGAGCCGTTGTCCAAAATCGCTGCAAAAGCAAAATCAGTTGCCTGGATCTGCTGGACGCACACCAACCACTCTCGCACGCGGCTGCTGTTGCCGCCCTGGACAGGATCGCCCCAAGTCACTACAGAGCCATTGGCCAGTATAGCAGCAAAAGCACCTTTAGTTCCTTGGATCTGCTGGACCTGCGTCAACTGCTCTCTTACCTGGCTGCTGTCACCGCCCAATTTGAAATTGCCCCAAGTCACCACAGAGCCGTTGTCCAGGATGGCAGCAAAAGCAAAGTGAGTTGCTCGAATCTGCTGGACACTCACCAATTGCTCTCGCAGCTGGCTGCTATCCCCGCCCCAGCCAGGATTGCCCCATGTCACCACAGACCCATCGTCCAAAATCGCAGCAAAAGCACTTCGAGTTGGCTGGATCTGTTGGACACGCACCAGCTGATCTCGCACGTGGCTGCTGTCGCCACCACAGTCAGGATCGCCCCAAGTCACAACACCCCCATGAGGGACATAGAGGGCAACTGCCCTTCCTGTGGATGTGAGTTTGACCGGCTGCACGATGGCCGAAATGGTATCCCCATCTCGCACGCCCACCTCTGCTAACATAGATGCATCATCTAGCTGCTGACCCCCAAAGGCAAGCCTCAGAAAGCGACAACTCCATTGTTTTTGCGCCTGAGCCCTAAGCTCGCGGACACTTGTTTGGTCCGGCGAGAGTGACACGGAGCAGCTCTTCCCACTTGGCAAGCAAACATCCAGTTGCATGGCGAATTGGTCAAGGCTACACCGACTGCAAGCTCAGCCAAAGGCACGAGAACTCTTCACCCCTGATTGCAAAATGATGCGCCCCCCCCCAGCATTTCCGTCTACATGGACCCTCAAACTACCATTGGTAATTCATGGGACCCAACCCCCGCCCTCCTCCATGAGTTCCATTTCTAGCCGCAGGAAGCCATGGACCCGGACAGCATATTCTCACTGCCGATGCCGTGCACCAAACATTCGAGTTCAAGCTTTGCCTTGCTGGTGCGTTAAGTAGGGAATGAGAAATGGAACTAACCCAGGCTTTGGTGCAAGAATAAAGGAAATCACCAGTTCGATGGTTTATCTCGGCACACTGAAGCCCTGGCTCCTTGCACGACAGGGGCGATCGAGGCAGGGTACGGCAGGCAAATGGGTACGACCCGGACCCAGTAGTAAGCCTCGCGGAAGAACCCGCTGAACGGGGACTTCTTCCCATGGCAAAAGAAGTCTTCGGCGCTGCAGGTCCCCCAGCAAAGAGTTTAACGGTCGGAAGCACGGCCGGACGAGTTGTCGGACCGCGAGCCGGTGCACGGTTTGCTGCTCAAAAGGAAATATGTGGGGAAGCCAAAAAGTTAAAGTCGAAAGATCCAACCCAACAGCAGTAGAGAAGTGGGTTCCCTCACCATGGTTAGTACTCACTTCCCTGACGTACCCTGCCTCGATCACCCCTTTAGGTATCCTATTGTCCTGTTGGTCAGACGAGAAGCACTGGAGAGGACTGGAGGCGATCGGCTCGGGGCTCGGGTGTTTGGTGCCAGAGGGATGCGCCTGCTTCCACCGGCAAGATGACTTCAGCCTTCAACTCGATGCCCCTGCGAGCGAAGAAAATCCCAGCGCAAAGCATATGCATTTGCGGATACGTCCCCAAATGAAAAAGTGAGAACATATGTCCAGTAGTGAAATCGATTTCCTTTAACACCGACTAAGGGAGAATAAACAATATTCGGAAGCAAATGGAGCACTGTGAGTAGAATATGGCCCATCTCTTTCGCCTGCAAACAAGTAAGAAGAAGCCAATCAACAATCAAGATCACTTGGGCCACTTTGACAAGCTGAAAACCCTGCCAACCTCCAATCGACTGGGCCGAGCATTGACCAATGCCTTGAACCTTCGGTTGAAGCTCGTCAACACTACACGCAGCTCACGAGCCATCAACAACCATCCTGCTCACAGGGAGGAGCCATGCAGCATGCCCACTGTACCAATGCACGCACGTGCATTGGTCCAGTGCTCGCTTCCAGGGACATAAATAAGCACCAACCAGGACCCCCCAATGGCTGGCAAATAACCGACCAAAACAGCCATTGGCAATTTATTTTCTACCGACCATCTGCCAGCCACTGGGGGGTCCATCTGCCTGACAGCTTACACTCCCGGCCTCTCGCGCACCCAACTGATCCAAGGCTTCCAGGTGTCTTCCTGGCAGAGTCCATGGGCGAAGTGGCGAAGCAGCTCTACCCGGCAGCTAAGCCAACTTGGCGGTGGGTAACCAATGGGATCCCATTTTGTGGGTAGGTGAATTCACCACCCATGTTAGTCTAGTTTGGTGGGGGTTGGGATGTTCACTACGGGCTGTTGACCCATGGCCACTTGCGGGCAACGAGGCATTGAGTGTCTCAAAGTGCCACCAACTTGTGCCATCCGGTGGCAAATCTTGGCCCGGGCATGTCAATGACCGCATGGTGGCAGCTGCTTCCAATGCAAATGCACTGGCGAGAATATGGCAGGCCCACTCCACTTACGAAACCTCGCCAGCTCTACCAAAAGGCTCCAGGTTGGGGGTGGCTAGCTGAAGGTTCTTCTTCTTCCTTGCCCCGCTGTGCATGGACGAAAAAATCCTGCAGCACCTAAGAACCCCTGGTTTCTGATGACTCCACTGTAAACAAAAACAATTTCAGAACAAACGTTGTGGTTTTAACCATGGTTTCCTTCCGTGTCGAATCCGATTTCTGGCTTTCCTCTCCCTTTACAGTACGAACATTCCAACATTTTGAACACCCTGGCACCAAACGACGTATTCCAAGCCCGCACGCGTCGATCCGATCCCGAAGAAGGCTGGCCGAAGCAAATCGAGGCCGAAGATCGAGAGACGCTTCGCACCTCCGTCTGCAAGGTCTCGCCGTTGCCGAAGACCACCAGCCCGCGCCGGGCACCTCCAAATTCGACGCAGCGATTCGTCGGCGACGATTTTGGATGGGCCCCAAAAATGGGATGGTTTCGCCTCGTCTAGGTTGGAGATCCAACCAAACTGGCGCTTTTTTTCGGCGGGTTCTGCGGTTCTAGAGATACCACGGCGAAACCGTTTCTTTTTTTGTGTCTCAAGCCACCAAAACAAACAGGTACCCTCAAACTGGGTGGGTTTTCCATTTGAGTTGTCCTTGAACACCCACCAAAACAGGGGGTCCTCTAGGAGAAAACACACTGGTACAGTTCCATTTGCTGATGTTAAGCCCCTGAAATAAGTGAGAACATATTTCCAGTAGTGAAATAGATTCCTTTTCAAACCAACAGGGGGGGAATAAAACATGCTATTAATATTAATGTTGAAATGGCGTTTTTGCTCCCTGGAAATAAAATAATATTAACAAAAAAAACATGTCCTGTAGTGAAATAGATTCCACTCACAAGGGGAAAATAACAAACATATTTATTTCAGCAAAATGGGCGGTGTTGGTTCACGTTGAAATCCGTTTCTGAAAATGGGTCGCGTTGGATGGCGTTATATGTGGGGAAACCAAAAGAAAAAAAAAAAACAAAAAAAACCTGAAAGAATCTGAAGGAGCTGGTTTTGAGAAACATCCAAATTGGACCAGTATGAAACTGAAGGTTCCCACTGGCACGTTCACAACTGGCGATGTGTGATAGCAGATTTACCTTTGCCGAGGGGCTTGTTCAACGGAAGGCATCTGTTTACCGAACCCACAGATCCTCAACACCCGGCTTGTCACATGGCACGTATTGTTCCGTCAATATCAAACCACGTTGAGAGAAATGCGAAACCACTAGATTATAGATGCATTGCCTCAGGATGCCTCACGGTCTGACTTGCCGCAGGTTTGTGACAGTTTGTGGAGAGGCAACCACATCCATCAAATCAACCAATCCACTTTCTTCAAATGTAAGCAGCCAATACTGAACTGGGCTGTCCTCAGATCCCCCGCAAAAAGTTTTACTTTTAGTGGCTTCAATGGAAATCCCCACTAAACACTAAAAGGCTGAAAGCTAAGGGTATGGCTGGAAGCCACCAAGTGAACAAACCAAACCTATCAAACTAATCCACCACTTCAGTCCAGCGCCACCGCATGTCGAGCTGTGTCTGTGCCCGGCACGTGTAAGCATCACGTTGGCGCGCCGCGGGTCGCGCATGAAGCCCACCTACAGACTCGATTTCCGTGGAAACCCTCGCACTTCGAGGGTGGAAGCATCTGGGTCCGATTCAAGAACTGATATTTCTGGGTGAATTATAATATTTCACCAGCCTGAAATAAGGTGGTTGGGGGCTATTCCCCACATAAACCACCATTTTGAGTAAGGTCGTATGAGGTCGTTCTAACCCACCCAGATACTTCCATTTGCGGATACGTCCACTGGAAAATAATGAGAACATCGTTTTCCAGTAGGGAAATTGATTCCCCTTAAAACCAGCAAGGGGGGAAATATAACAGAATCATCTCAGCAAAAGGAAGAATCACATCCGTCCACTTTGGGTTGAGCCACCCCAAGTTGATCATAAACATTCTTGCCAGGCCTGATTGAAATGTGTTTCTCGTGGCATCAAGGAACCGCAAGAGGCTCAAATTCCGCGCATTTTGGCTTGTAGAGCAATCAGGCAATAAGCTTCATTCGGTCTGTTTCTTTGCTCACATGTCGTCATGCTCTAACTGGGGCAACGTGAGCCATGCTCTGAGTATAATCCAACTATTCACTACAAGTTGTTATTGTCGTAGTATGGCTGTGGGTCGAAAATAGGTACTCAAAATGAAACCCTGGTAAGTGGAGAAGCAGACTAAAAACCAGCGGTTTCTGGGTGGTTTAATTTTGACACATTTCCATAAATTACCTTTATGTACTACATGCAAACAGCATTGGCATAAAGATCGGTTAAATCATTATTGTATTCACCGTGAATTCAAACTAAAGTATTAGATTCTTTAAGACGTATTCCAGTGGAGCTGATTGATGGGTGACTATCATGATCAGTTTTCGAGGGAAGCTATTCTTTTTATTAGAGTGTTCTTACCCGCATATCATACTGAGGAGCAACTGTGACTTCAAATGTGCGCAGGAGAAAAAAGTCGATAGTGAGCCAAGTTCAAGGAAATAAGACAATACCTGATCAAGGTATGTCTGAGCTGAGCAGTTTCCAAAGCGCCAAAACGAGGAGTTGAGATTAATCGGCGCAGAAGTACGTTGTATGTCAGTACCAAGCAGCATTGATCAAAACGAGGCTCCAACACACCATCCAACTGGCCCCTCAAGGGAGACCCGCAACCGAGCTTGTTCCCAAGCGAGGTTATGTTGAACTTTCCCCAAGGTTTGATTGCGCGTGAAAAGCGATCTGATAGAGCCATGATTCAACAAAACACGTCGCAACACTGGGGATCAAATGAATCAAAACATAAGTCCCTGTCATTTAAATCAAATGAATCAAATGAATCAAATCATGACCACGTGAATCAAATGAGTCAAATCTTAACTTCCGAGTTGGCAAAAAGGTGGTGCCGCCAACTCGCGATGGGCCCCGTGTCTCCTGTGGCCATAAGCTATCGCCGCCAAAGTCTGAGAGCCCCAGCGCGCGAGAAAGATCGCACCTGGCATCGCGATTCGGCCGCGAGTCCTCGAACAAAAACCATGAGACATCTGGCTATGAGACCTGCATCTACAGTGAGACAAGTGCCTTGGTTGACGTTGGAAGGGGAGCAACCATTCACTTTTTTGCTGTTCAGTGGGAATTTCCCACTAAACCACAAAAACCAAAAATGTATCACGTTTCCCAACAACAACCATGTGAGTGGAGAAATGGTAAAAACACATCTCCGGCTTGAGACCTCTGCAAACCAAAATCGCATGTCTGCTGCAGTTCCTATGGGCATGGCGACAGCACCTTGACAAAGGTGCAAGTTGGCAAGTTGGTGATCGGAATCCAGGTCCAATCGCTTGGTATATAACGGCGATTTGCGGCGATTTGTAAATAACGGCGATTTGTGGCACACTTGTGTTGGTTTGCAACTGAACATTGCCCTTTGTGTTTGCGGCCCTCAGTCACTGCAGTGTCGGTGATTGGTGCGAAAGTTAATTCAGCTGACCTCCCGCCCCGGCAAGCTCTACGTTGAGAGGCCGCCGATCAATGGTCTGACAGAGGGCTCGAAAAGCATCTTTGCACGCTGATGCGCAGGAGAAAAACATATCCGGATCCTGCTTGCTTGTCGCAAGCCGAATCGCAAAGCCGGGCTTGATCACTGCAAGTAGTCAACTGCTGAACTTCGCTGCATGGCTTCAAACATAAACATCGGTAAACACCAGGTACGCTGTCACAACTTGTTTCCTCCTACACAGGCTGAATTCTGCATAATAGACCAGCTCGGCACTGTGGTTTGCACGGGCTCGTCCAAGACAAGCAAACCTCAAGCGTCTGTCATATGCGGCCTGATTGGTATTCCTGGCCCCCAAAGACCATATGAAACCTTTCCTATTTTGTGCGGAAGTCTCACATCTTTTCAGTGGTTCCTCAACCAATGGTCCTCCCATGTTCCGGACCTGTTGGTCAACCCCCACTGAGCCATGGTCCCAACAGCCAAGGTCGTTTGCAAGTCGACACGTTGAGCCGAGGCACCGTGGACGCCAAGATCAGGTCCCGCTCGGCGCCCTGGGCGGTGCAGAATACCTCTATGAGCCTCTATGTATGCTTAGGTCCCCAGTGCAATCGATTCCCTCTAAAACCAACAGGGTAAAATTTCAGACATATTCCTAAGCAAATGGAAGGATCGATGTTCGGGTCCTTTGAGAGTGCTTTGTTTTTTTCTGGACCCCGGCTTCACCTAGCGGCTCTTGCGCGTCGCGTCAGGCGATGAGGCTGGCTCAGCCCGGGTCCGTGGGCCCCAGCCTGGAATCCGTCCACTGTGTCCACCTGCATCCAAGGCAAAAAAAAACAAAGCGGCGAGCGGCGCGCGCGAAAAAAAAAAAAAAAAAAAACCGCGGCAACACGGCGCGTGGCCAGGCCGCAACTGCAATTAGAACAGCCCCTGAGGCCGGCAATCCGCAAAGAGCGGGATTTTTCAAGGGGAGCCCTTTGGTTTGGAGAGCTCATTTTGAGCTTGGCGGGGAAGAGCCTCTCTGTCAACTTCGGAGGGGGAGCTCCCATTACATGCCAAGTGCCCTGGGAATCCTCTACTTGCGCAGCATCACCCGCGCAAATGATTCATGTAGCTTGTCTATTTGTTGGGAGTTCATGTCATCCAGGAACCTGAGAAGCCTACCCCCAAACCTGTTGAATTCTTGAAATGAATCAACATCCGACTTGGCACATCCAAAGATGTTGTGTCACCAGGGTAGACGCTGTCCCCGTAAATTGAGAAGCCGAAGGCCTACATTTTTTTTGAGTACGGGGTGCGGGCCTCAACCCCGCTCTTGAACGTACCCCTGGACGGTGTTCTTTTCAAATAGCGTTGAGAGGACGCTGCAACGTCTGCAAAAGAAAAAGGACATATGTATCTCAAAAACTCCAGCGCTAGTGGTGGGGAGTAGTAGGAGTAGTAGTAGTAGTAGCAGTAGCAGCAGCAGCAGCAGCGGTCGTAATAGCAACAGTGGCAGCAGCAGCAGCAGCGGTGGGGAGTAGCAGTAGTAGCAGTAGTGGCCGGACTAGCAGTAGTAGTAGTAGTAGTAGTAGTAGTAGTAGTAGTAGTAGTAGTAGCAGTAGCAGTAGCAGTAGCAGTAGCAGTAGCAGTAGCAGCAGCAGCAGCAGCAGCGGTCGTAATAGCAACAGTGGCAGCAGCAGCAGCAGCAGCAGCAGCAGCAGCAGCAGCAGCAGTCGTAATAGCAACAGTGGCAGCAGCAGCAGCAGCAGCAGCAGCAGCAGCAGCAGCAGCAGTCGTAATAGCAACAGTGGCAGCAGCAGCAGCAGCAGCAGCAGCAGCAGCGGTGGGGAGTAGCAGTAGTAGCAGTAGTGGCCGGACTAGTAGTAGTAGTAGTCGTCGTCGTCGTCGTCGTAGTAGCAGTAGCAGCCCTTTAGCAGTAGCAGTAGCAGTAGCAGCAGTAGTAACAGTAGTAGTAGCAATAGTGGCCGTGGTGTCCACTATGGTAAGTGGGAGGCATTTGAACGGGTATGGAACGCATATTGAACGGGTTTCGACCGAACACCCATAGGCGAGCGCTGCCGCCCGGCTGCGCTCTAAGCCTGTGAAATCCAGTGCGGAGAGCTGACCCAAATCGCCCGCGGCGTGGTCGGCGTGCGCGCTGAAGCGTGTGTGAGGCAGGCACTGAGCACACATACCCACATCTCCCGCAGTCGCCGGGGTGCAAATTCTTAGGGCTGCTCGGGAGTGGAACTCTCTGTGCGGCGGCAGCGTGTGGTTGACCACTTAGACCGATTTCCCAAAAATTCAACCTTGAAAATGGAAAAAAGCCGGGCAAACCCTTTTGGGGCAACCCGTTCATTTGGACGTCAAACTACACCCAGCCCGTTCCATCCATCCAATCCATCCCAATCCCCGCCCTCAGCTCCGCGGGGTCGAAGACCAGGCGCTTGGCCAGCTGCGCCACACGCTGCTGCAGCATCTCCTTTTTTGGTCGAACAAAGGACCGCCTTTGACGCGCTCCAAGTAAGGCGCCCTGCCAGCTGTGCTGGTTGGGCGGTGGAGTCGGTGTTAGTGGGTCCTCCCCATAGATTCTGGAGGAAAAACGGCAAAACGATAAAACGGAAAACGGTTAAACCAGCTTAGCTGCAACTTGGAAGGCATTTTACACCCAGAAAACCGGTGGATGGGTGGTTGCGAAATCCAGACATCGCACCACTTGTGATTGAAACCATTGTGCACCACTTGTGGTTGAAACCCATTGTTTATATAGTGGCTATATAGTCGCTATGTATCCCATTAAACAAAAACTAACTCGGGGATGGGTTTTCTTGGGGTCAGTCTCCAATTTCTCATTCCCTGCTACTTTTGCGATTCTGTGGGATGGGTGGTTGCGAAATCCAGAAATCGCGCGAGAGGAAACTAGGATTGAAGCCATTGAAACCTGCTGAACCATGTTGCAATCGCCCAAGCTGTGAACCTCCTTTGGGCTTCCTTCTGAAGGCGACCAGGGCCTTCAAACTTGCTAAGCCGTGGGCCCCGATAGCGAAAGTGGATGTCCCTGAAGGCAGAAGGGGACTAAACCAACAGGGGATTGTATCCTCAGTGGTACCCTCTCCGGGGAATATCAATAAGGGCATAGTGTGTGTGTGTGTGTGTGTGTGTGTGTGTGTGTGTGTGTGTGTGTGTGTGTGTGTGTGTGTGTGTGTGTGTGTGTGTGTGTGTGTGTGTGTGTGTGTGTGTGTGTGTGTGTGTGTGTGTGTGTGTGTGTGTGTGTGTGTGTGTGTATGTGTGTGTGTGTGTGTGTGTGTGTGTGTGTGTGTGTGTGTGTCTGTGTGTGTGTGTGTCTTTGTGTGTGTCTTTGTGTGTCTTTGTGTGTGTTGGACATGTTCATTGGTCAACTCATCAACATGAGGAGCTGCTGCTGTCATGGATAAATAACAAAATCCTAAAGAGTAACGGCTTGCAATCTGTGAGGGTGATCCAACAAAGCTGCCGATGAGGGCAATCAGTACATTAGGGGTGCACATGAGTCTCACAAGCACCTCGTACAAATCAGGGATCCTTACATTATACACCTGAACATTGCCTTGTCAATGATGGTTTCCCTTTATGTTGGTGGAAAAAGCCATGTTTCAAATGGGCAACATGTATCTTTTAAGGAGCCCTGCAAATGTTGAGGATTTTATGAGGGCAAATCCTCGCGAGAGAAATGCCTCCAAAAACCAGCTACTGCGACACCCACAAAAGGACAACATCCAGGTGCACAGAAGCGACACTAATCTAGGTGTACCCTCCCCATGATTTCCAAGGATCCGAATCTTTCTAAAACCCCGCAAGAAACCCAAGCGGCCGGTTTTGAAATGAACGATGGTTGAAAATAATGGGGAATCAATCCCTAGAACTAAGCATGAGATGTCGGGTAAGTACTTACCCCGCCATCTTGTGCTTGTTTGCCTTGTCCTCCTTCAAGCAAAAGCACCTTCAACCAATGCAGAAAGGCGCAGGGGGGTCCTGCTGCGCAGAGTAGCCGGTGATCACGCCAATCTGCAGCCAGCGACACAACAAAATGCAAAACAGCGAGCACCTGCTGAAGATCTCAAGCGCGCGAAATCTTGGTCTGGTGTTGGATTTTCGCTCTCCGCAGAGCTCATTTTAAACCAGATGAACTGCCCCCAACTACCCAGCCTGCCCTGAACAGCAAATTAAATGGAACATCTCACAAGCAAACGGCCTTTGAAAGTTTTCGCGGCTGCATGCCTTGATGCCTTCATTTGCATCTGTCACTGGCGGGATGACTGGCAAAGGACGAAGCCGCTCCCTTCTTCCAAAACCAAGACAACCCAAAAAGCCGCTACCTTCAAAATCTTAGGGCCTGCCTCTAACAATAGCTCTTTAGGACAAATCAGTACTCATTTCAGACCAATTTGATACCAATATTTATACCCATATCCATATCAGCTGAATTACATAATCAAATGCACCACACCACACCGCGCACACACGCACACTCACACGACACACACGCACACACACACACACAGACACACACAGACAGACAGAGAGACACACAAAAACGCAAAGAGACACACAGAGACATACAAAGACACACACAGATGACAAACACAAAGAACCAGCTCCGTGCTTGCAACTCGTGAAGCCAGCAACCTGAAGCTTCACAGGGTCCCATGAGAACCGCTTTCTTTGGGTGGCGGACGGGACTTGTGGGCAATCACCTCATCAAAGGCTCACTTGCCGAGTGGATGGCCCCAAAAAAGTCCAAGCTTGTTGTTTACCACGAAAATGGTCTTCCCAAAAAGTTTGAAGTTCATGAACTCAGGAAGTGAGAAGGATACCCAAATGCTTGCCCTCCCGCTTGGACGGGACCTTTGCTCATGCGACCTTAGGAACCGTTTGTCACTGGGAGGCATCCAAAGCGCCCAGAACATGTTGCAACGATCTCCCCTTAAGGTTGATACCCCACACCACACCGGCCATCAGATACCATAGGTGGCCAAAACTGGACAAATAGATGGGGCTTCCCCTGGTAAATGGATGGCATAAAGCCCAATCTAAAAAAAGTGGCTTGCCCATCTGTTTCCAACCAAACTCACCGATGAAAAGGACACCTACTGTGGATGGACGAAATCCTGCACCACCTAAGAAACCCTGGAATGTTGATTCCCATGTAAATACCAATGAACACTGGTTTCAACCATGGTTTCCAAGTGGTGCGATGTCTGGATTTCGCAACCATCCACAGTATGGCTCATACCCAGCACCTTTTCGGCAACGCAGCCGGGGCCTGGCATGGCTTCATGCCCGCGCTGAGGCACCAAGACAGCACTTCCAGCAGCACATCTGCCTCTGCGGTTTTTCAACAAACGCCTGCGGTGGGGGTAGACCGGCGGGGGTGGGAGGGGTGAGGTGGTGGGAGGGGGGCTGTTGTGAGGGGGGGGGTTGTGGGGTTGTTGTTGGGGGGTGGGGTGTGGGGGTGTGGGGGGGTTTTGGGGGGGGGGGGGGGGCGGTGGGCGTTGCTCCCAGCTTCAAGTACGTGAACTGCAACCAAAAAAAGAGATGGGCTTCGAGGAGATGTCCTGAAATTGCACATCCAAAGAGTGCTCATAAGATACACAAATCCAAATGTGTCCAAATACAGGAACAGCACTCCTGCCTGAACAGAATCATCTACACATCAGCATAAGCACATCATCTACCAAATGCCTGGCCTCCCGAGGATTTGCGTGGCTGCGCCTGCGCTCCTGACAAGCCAGTGGGACAGCAATCCGAGTTCATGTAGCGACCAGGCCACGCAGAGTGGACTTCCATGGAGAAAAAAGGGCATCCTTTTTTGGTTGGACACTAAACCCCTGCTTCGCAAACCCTCCAGTGCATGAAGCGCTAGAGAACACTCCGCGAACCTTTCGAGGTTAGTTCCCAGGCAGTTCGGTGTGAAGCTCCCACAAAACAAAGCCTGAACTAACAGCCCGCTGATGAATCTGGGGGTGTCAATGCCAGCGGAGTTGGGGATGCTAGTTCAGCCTGAATCAAATCTCCCAGCCGTTAGTCAAGCCCCAAGGAGCCATCCACCACTCCGCCGCCAAAGGACGGCCACCGCCTTCCCAGTCGCGCCACCCCAAGCAACCGGGAAGAACCGCAAGCACGGGCATTTTCGAATCAACCTGTTCAGCCTTTGCTGGTCGGGTCCAAAGCTGCCAGTCTAAATCTGCAGCTGCCCCAAAATAACTCCGGATCGAGATTTGGAGAGGGTCTCCGGCTCTCGACCCGCGCCTCTCCCTCACAGAAGCCACACTCCACAAAGGCCACGTGGTACTCCGGGTTGGGCCAGGGAAACCTGGGCCGGTGACTTCGGACCTGTGACTCAGGCCACCACCAGTCGAGTCCTTCAAGCCCAGAGTTGGCCAAAACCAGCCGCTCGCGGCGAAGCCACCAAGCCCAACTTGCCCAGGATAAGCTGGGTACCGAGGAACAGAAACAACCCGAACACACTCTCTCTCCCTCTCTCTCACGAAGATTCATGTGATTGCAGCGTCTGTCTTGGTGTAGAATTCCCGTGTGCCAGCAGCCTTCCCATGGCCATAGTGTTAGTCTTATCGTGGTCTTGCGGTCGGATAGTCTTCGTATTGTCTTTTCCGTTGACGTTTCGTCTATTTTATCTCTACCATCCGGCACTCATTTCAAAGGCGTTCTTGGCGTTCCTCATCAGCTTGCCGCGGTTCGCGGTGTTTGCGTGGGCGTGGTTTGACACAAATGTCATTCGGAATGAAACTCCAGAAGGTCACCTGGCACCTTTGTTCGGAGATCTCAAAGGTAAAGCCCCAAGAGACAAGAGATCCCTCAAAAGGGAGGGGGATGGGTCCGGGACCCAATTCCATTTAACCAGCTTTCATGAAAGGGACACAACTGGAGCCAATGAAAGATCTCCAGAGGTCGAAATCCCCTCCCCCACTCACTTTTAGGGGGCCCGGTCAAACTGAAAAGAGGGCTGTCCTCAGATTCCCTGCTAAAAGTTTAGCTGGGTCCAAAGGATTCCCAACCACGAAACCAACGAAAAACGACTATGAACACCCTGGATCGCCAGTTGCGCTCGTTTTTTTTTTTTTATCCATTGAGCTTTACCCCAAGCAACGGCGACTGAAAAAGGCGATCGCGACTTGGCGATCTAGGACATGTTTGGAGGCGGATGGCTGACCGCCAAGCAACATCAGCACCAGGCACTCCGCTCCGCTCCGCTCCGAGGGCCAAGCCCCGGCACTGGCTGCCGCTGCTTGGTCTCCAAAGCATCGTGCACCGTGCCATCGTAGAAGGCCAGGGAAGGGAACCTCTGCGAAATCTCGCTGCTTTAAGAAGTCAAAACGGCCAGGTTTTATCTGGATCGACATAGATTCCATAAAAAAGGGGTGATTTCTCGCAGGGTGTAATAGGAACACTTTGCTCTGCCCAAAGCTGAGGCTTGCTTGCACTGGACATAGCTGCGAACAAAACAGGGTGATTATCAGATTCTCAAGGATTGGTGTCATCCGAAACAGCAAAGGCAAGTCAACATTTAGACGTGCGCGCGCGCGTTTTTGGCGCAATTTGAGCTATTACAAACCTTAGTTTTCCTTAACGCTTTGCTCCCAACATAGGCTAGCAAAGGCTGATTTTTGGGAGGGTGTAATCCCAGGGTGTAATAGCAATACCCTTAGGAACACTTTGCTCTGCCCAAAGCTGAGGCTTGCACTGCGCAATGGACGGGTGCATCCGTCGCTGCTCGTCCAACTGCACAAAGCCATTGCCTAGAGGTGCTTCTGCGAATTCTAGACGGGGGCTGGCTAATTTGGGTGTGTATTTTCAGAAGGAGACCCCTAGAAAAGGTTTCCTTTGGCCCTCAACAAATGCCCCAAAAACAGACAGACCAGTCTACCAATACACCATCCTATTCTTAAGTTGGAAATTCCAGCAGGCAATGTACCAATCACCATTTCTAGCCAAGACCTGTCCCTGTCGTGCCCATGACCTGAGCTTGCCCATCCCACTGAGGCCGGAACCCATGCGCACCAACCCGTCCCGCACAAAGCGCCTGAAAGGCACCCAGCCAATTTGTGGATGGGCCCTCGAAGTCCATCTGGTGTCTGATTCGATTTCCCAACGTAAATGCCAACAACTCACTGGCTGAGTGGATGGCCCAAAAAAAGCTCATGAACTCAGGAAGTGAGACAAACGTTATGGAGTTTCAACCATGCTTTTTTCCTCTCGTGGTTTTCGAGACTGGCATGGATGTCGCGAAATCATCCACAGTATGAGTGCTTCTCCGCACCTCAGCTCTGAACGGGACATGAAGACGTGCCCGCATGGATTCACTCTTCGTCACATCGCCTTCAACATAACCATGCTGTCCTTGACAAGTGAAAATGCATTGGACTCACCGCCATGTACAAATGAGTCATACTCAAAACCTGGTATCAACTGGTCCACCCAAATGATCGTAAATCCTATATCCTTATGCCTGGGATTCTCCCAAAGCTTCATCAATCCCCAGGTTTTGAGCAAGCATCGTTGCATCCTGAGCTGCCGCGCTCGAACATGGAGATGCCGAGCCCGCGCTGAAATGCGAGCGGGTGGTGGATAGTGGCCGGGAGCTGTTTCTCATCTCCCACCTCAGTTTTTTCAAAACGCGTCGCGTCGCACGGCCTCTTGGAGCCCTGAGTCTGTGACCAATGGGATACACCAGGTGACTGGACAAATCGATTCTGGCTTCCCTGGATGGATGGCACAATCTAAACCAGTGGCTTGCCAATCTATTTCTCACCTGGATGGATGAGTGAGTAGCCCATCCATTTCTCACCAACCGATCAAAAGGACGACCACGGATGATTGTGAAATCCATTTTGCACCACGAAGGGAAGCCATGGTTGAAACCAGAATGTTCGTTGGCATTTACGTTAAGAACTCATATCTGAGAAGAATCCGTTGGGTTTCTTAGAACGGCGGTGCGAGATTTGCGGATTTCGCATCCATCCACGGTAGCATTTGTGGGAAGGTACCTGGAAGATGAATTTCCTCGAGGGGCCAGTGGGTTGCCCATCATATATTTCTACCCAATAGAAGAAAAAGGACACCTATGCATACAGCCAAGTCCGTGTTGAAACATAAAATGCCCCCCGCAGGACCCATTGATACACAAATGTTTGCTCGAGCTTTCGTGGCAAATAAGTGAGCGAGTAACGGAAAATGCACAAACACACTGATTGCGGGGCAGCGCTTTAGCTTTGCACACTTTTTGGAATCGCGCCCGAGTTGCGGAAAACTGCGCCCGAGTTTTCTCTCGAGCACTTCACCAAAGCAGCTAGGCAACCTCAAAAAGTGCTCGAATTGGATTTGAGCAGACAAAAGCGCAATGCCGAAACTGTCCGGTCCTCCAGGCCGTGATTGAACCAGGAATCCAGTGGGTTGCCGTTCTCTGCTTCTCTACTCCAACCAAACCAAACCAGAAAAAGCCCACTGGAACCCAAACGAAACCGCCAGAAAAAGCAAAAAAGAGGAAAAACAACAGCGGAAGCCATCTCCTGTTTTCTGGCCCAAACCCAAAAACATGGAACATCTCTCCATTTTTCTGACCCGTAAACCCCCCAAAAATAGAACATCTCTCCATTTTTCTGACCCAACCCCCCGCCAAAAATGGAACGTCTCTGAATTTTTCTGACCCAAACCCAACCAAAAATGGGGGGACACACCTGGCCATGTCCTTTCCCTTGTCGCACTCGACGCGCTCGCTCGCACGCGGCCCCTCGCTCGCGGCTTCGTCTGGGCGCCCCCCGCCAGGACGAGGCGCTGGCAGCCGTGGGACAGGGGCACCCAGGGCCCGGGCTCCACCACCTGGGCGGCCTGGCCGGATGGGGGTGGATGGGGGTGCTGGGGGGAGGCGGGAGAGGAGGGGAGAGGGATGGGAGGGGGATGGATGAGGTGCTTCTTTGTTTTGCTCTTTTTTGGGGGGGAGGGGGGGGTTGCGGTGTTTTTCTTGAGGGGGAGAAGGAGAGGGGCTGAAGTTAATCTAAAGGTTGGGGGGCAGGGTAGAGGTAAATCCGGAAGGCTCGGGAACAGATCCTTTCGATCGATGCTTTTGATCCCGCGCATCACAGGCAGGAACCGGCAGGACCCAAGGGATGTTCTTGAGTCGGACTTCCGACGCAGAAGCGCTAGAAGTCTACCTTGCAGGTTGAATGGATCTCAAAAGTTCCGTAATTCGTTTCTAAAGGAATACAAAAACTTGGCCATTGACCAGCCAAAAACCAGTGCACACTTTTTGGGCCACCACTGAAATAAAGGGAGAGCCACCAAGTAAAAAAGTGTAAAGTGATGTAAAGTGCGGCCACTGGCTGGGTGAGAATAAGGCGATGAATCTTCACCAAAAACCAACAATGGCAAGGATGCACCGATATATTGTTTGTCTGTCACAGATTTGCTGCTGAGTCACGCACACAACTAAGTTATACACATGATTAGAGTTAGGCCCAGTTATAGAATGTATATTTTGTTGCTTGCTTCACATGGAGTCACTGGTAAAATGTAAAATGTATCCTAAGTCTACCCCAGTACAGTAGCATGTATCGCCGCAATCGCCAAAAAGCTTCTGGACACATCAACAGGAACTGATGGCTTCCACGCTCAGCTTCCCTCGCGGTTTGGATTGGTGGTTTAAGTAGGGAAGGTTTCCGATATACGCCGTTCGACAAAAAATCCGAACCGCCAATCCAAACCATCAAAGTGTTACCGGTCATGCCGAAACATTTGAAGATCATGTGTACTGATGGTAGCCGTTCGCATTTGTCAGTGGGGATTCCCCAAATGTTTGTGGCGCCAAATCCATGCCCCACCTCATCCACCACCAACAGGGGCAAGGTCCCCATGCCCTGCAGCCTTGGTGCAGAAAAACGCGGTACATTGTTCTGAAACTAAATCCACTAAAAGCAATGTGACTATGTTCAGGGAATCCTTCTGAGCAAAACACTGACCAAGGGGAAAACAATCACCCCTCTTCTGGAGGCTCAAGGCCAAAGTCATACTCCGCTTCAGCACACACACACACACACACATCGACAGATTGATTGCCAAATTTATGTTTGGGACCTAAGCTTCTTGCGCTGGAAAATTATGTGTACGAAGGCTGCTCTTACACTCTTACACACACAAACACGCGTGCAACACCTCAAACAATAAGTGCTAATGCCAGCCTGGCATCTTGAACTCTTATCACATTGCCCGAACCTGTGTAGCAAACAGACTCGTGCTCAAGCAAATTGGAGAGACCTGTGGGTATTGCAGGCAGTACCATCTCCATTCCAGCACTTCAATCCCAATCTCTCTTGCCCCGTCCATCTTTTCTGGCAGCTCGGCATAGCTCACCAGACAGCGACTGGAGTCTTTCAATGCAACGAGGCGATCATTCGCTCAGTCCTCTGCAGCCTGCCAGGTGCAGGTTGCATTAGCAAAACACACGCCCGCACAACTAGGTCCTCCAGTTTTGAGAGGTTCGAATAAGGGGACCAACTTTTTTATTTTAGTAGGGGAACCCTGACCTAGACAAGTCAACCTGGCAAAGGGAACGCAGCGACTGAGAAGCATATGGCACCCGTGGAAAAAGGTCCTGTTAAAGGGTGGTTCAACCAAAAGGTGAGGCCCATCAGAACCCAGGACCCCCCAATGGCAAATGGTCTGTGGAATGACCTCCCAATAGCTGCTTTGGGGGTTACTTGCCAGCCATTGGGGGGTCCTGGATCATAAAGGCGGTTTTCATTTTTGGTTTCCCTTGACCCACCCCAAAATTTGGGAAAACGACACACTGCCAAGCTGGGACACCACCTGACACCGCATCGATCGCACGGAAACCGCGGGGAACTTCGCGCCTTGCCCTCGAGCCACTCCAGGCGCCGCTTCAGCAGGTCGTTCCGCCGCTCCATGCGCCAGAGCTCCCTACAGCTTCGAAGGCTTCGGTTCCCGCGGCTTCCCAGATTTCCCCTTAAAACATCACCCCAAACACTCACCTTTCATGGGCCGAAAAAAGCGACGCAAAAAAAAACGGCAAAACACGGGGACATATAGGGACCCCTGCCATAGGCAACACAACATACGGGTTTTGAGGGCACACCCCAAAAAAGGGGTGGCGATCCCTTTGGTATTCCTAACCGACCGAGAAAAAAAAAGGTACCCTAAAAAATGACACACCCCATACCAGCCTTCTAACTTCTTACTTGAGATAAATTGGAAAACACCTCTTGCTAGGCAGAGTCCTTACATTGTCTCGGTTGCTTTCTGCTCCGCTGCTAAAAGCTTAACTTTTAGTGGTTTAATGGACAACCCATTAGTTGGATCAAAAAGGCGAAAAGTCCCAACATCCCTTGGCAAAATGCAAAGTTATGCTGCAACCCGCTGCTAGTCCACCATTTGCTAAAACGCCGCGTCTTTGGATGCCGAGCCAAAGCCCCCCAAGGCTCGTGCGCGCAGAAAACGAAACGGACACTGGACTCGGCTCAACTTGTGACCGCCCAGTCCGATGGCATCCAGCTCTTAGATTCGACTACGCAACGCGGTCCTCCAGATTTGAGAGGTTCGAATAAGGGTACCACCCTTTTTCTCAGTTTTGTCTATTTTAGCAGGGGAACCCTCCTCTCAAAAAAAACGGGGTGAGAAAGGGCACCTAGCTGGCAAACCTAGGCAATGAACATCCGCCGGACTTTTGCTTCTTGCTTCTTTTTGTTTTAAAGAAAGGTTGCAAGCTTTGCCGCGTGGGAAGCGCGGAAGCACAGCGAGCCTCTCCCTTTCGATTCAGGTCCCAAGTTGTGGGAGAGAGCAGTCGAAACCATCTGGCCGCCCGGCCTGCTGAGAGACGCCACATGGCGATTCGCCACACCAGACATTTGTTCCAGGACCTCAGTAAGATGGCAAAGATTGGAAGGTTCTTCCTTGCAAGAGAGGCACTTTGCATTTCATTCTGGCAACTTTTATCTATGAATGATTGAATCCAGATGCTTTGTATTGATTGTCTGAAACCTTTGGGGTTTCTCATGGGAACTATTGTATTGAACCAAGATCCTTTCAGCCTGAGCACCTTGGGTGCCCTGCGCTGCGATTGGTCTGCAGCGAAACCTGCGCGCCCGAACTGCATGAAAGCTCCCCTCGGAATGTGTGAGAGGGACATGGCCATCGCAAGGCCAGCTGCGGAGAAGAAGATCGATCCATGCTCCCGTCGAACTCTCAAAATGTCAACCCCCTCCATTCTGCGATTCCTGCAACTACACAAAAAAAAGACCCGCGAAGAACAACAAAAAAGGCTGCCCGTGCACATGCACGAGGACGGCTTCAGACATGTGCACATGTGCAGCATCAGCGTAGTCTTGGAAAACCTGCCCATGCAACACGTGGCCTTGACCTGGAACAGCGCACTTCTGACCAGTATACAGTATCAGGTTGCTCAACACTGCCTCGTCGCAGTCAAACACCCAAAAAATGAACCAGGCTTGCTTGCAACCAAACAAAAGCAAGACTCCGCAGAAGCGTACCTGATGCCACATCCATAGAACCAGCATGAGCGACAGCATGACCTGAGACGGGACAGCAACCCCTGAAGCTACACGCTTTGTCAACGCTCACAGGTTTAGTCAACAAGAAACAAAAAACACTAAGTGGCAGCTTGGTGGTTGGCAACAGGTTGCTCAAGCACTATACTGGCTGGCAACGTGGTCAGCAGCTACGTAGAATCTTGCAAGCAACGCTGGGAGAGGTCCAATCTGACTGTGAAGCCTTCGTTGTCTACAAAGCTTGTTTGCAGTGCACTGTTTCATTGAGCACAACTAGCCAGGCTGCGGTGTCTACGAGTCAGTCTTACTGAAGGCAACAGGATGAACGCAAAAGCCGATGTGCCCGTGGCAATGCGGAATACAGAAAACACCGAATAGCTCAACGGTAAGATAACGTAAGCAACCTCCAGGCTAAAGAGAACACCACCACTCCACCACTTGGTGCGAGAGAGGCCAGGGGAAGGAGAAATGGACTGACAGGGCTCCCTATACTTCCCCTTAAAACATCACCCCCACCAAGGGATACTCACCTTTCATGGGCCAAAAGGGTGATGTTCAAAACCGCCAAAAAGGGAACTATAGGAATCGACCCCTGACTGACCCCTCTGTGAACCCTCCAACTGGTGGGTTCCTTTGGGGACCCCGCAGCCTGGGTGTTCATTCCAAACTTCCTTCCCATCGCAGCAAGATGAGATTCGCGCGTGGGACTCCAGCGGAGTCATCAAAACCCGGTATTTTTAATGGTCATCCCAGAACCATGACTCACCCCTAAGGGTCTCGAGTGATTTTGGGCCCTCAAGATGGGTTGTTTGCAAGGGCCCCTGGAAAAATCCGACGGCCCTACATTGGAGGGGTCATGAGCCTTAGGGCCGGCATTTAAATGGTCGTCCCAGAACCATGATTCAATAATTTTCAGAAGGCGGATATCCACAGCAATTTGTGGCAAGGAGAGTGTCCCTAACCTCCTTCAATCCAGGAATCGGTTTTGAGCAAGTGGCTCAGTGCGCAACTGGAAGCTGCTTCTGGGGTTGTCACCAAATCTCCCGGTGAGGAGCTGAGATGCCTTCTATTCTCGGTTTGACTAGGTCCTCCAGTAGACAGCTTAGAATAAGTTGGTACCAACTTTTTTCTGTAGTCTATTTTAGTAGGGGCACCCTCCCAACCAAAAAAGTTGGGAAAAGGGTAAAAGGGCCCACAATTTTCTGATATGTCCGTGTCTCCTTTCAACCATATTCCCTGAGATTGCTACTTCCCTGCTTAAGGGAGCGTTTAGTAGGGGCACTTTCCCAACCAAAAAAAAGTGGGTAAGTTTCTCTTTTCTCCATTTTACCAGGGGCACCGACCATCTCCCAACCAAAAAAGAAAACGGCCACCGGCTGAGAATTCGGTCGGGCACCTCCCCCCAAGCAGCGCAGGGGGACCTCGTGGAGCTCCGCTCGCGGCGGCCCGGCGCGGCTTGGCTCCGGGCCGCCACGATGGAGCCGCGGTTCTGCAGCGTCCAGTCGTAGGCGCTGGCCCAGGCCGCTTTCAGCCTGGGCAACGACTCGCTGAAACTTCCTTTGGGCTAGGCTCAGAGCCTAGTGCTCGGAGCCTGGGTGAGACCCCAAAACAGCCATGGCTGGAAAGTTCTAGGGGTTGAGTCCAAAAACAAGAATACATCTCTAATGGTTGAACGTTGGGGTTTTCACCCAATTTGGGCGTGTCTATCTTCTGAGGGTGCCCGGTTTTAGAGGTTTTCCAGGGAAGCCAAAAGTCTAGGGTTTGATTCCTTTTCCATTCTTTTCAACCATCGTTCTTTTCAAAAACCAGATTTGTTTCCCCTGGAGTTCTGATGGTTGTCTGGAAAGAAGGATCCCTGCAAAGAATGGGGAAGTGTCCCCTAGAAAAAATCTTCCCATTGGCTGAAATTCGCCCACGGCCAAATATGATATAGATTCCCTTAAAAAACAACAGGAGAACTGCTTCCTTCCATTTTTCCGGGAATAAATACACATATGTCCAGGAGTGAAATCGATTCCCTTCAAAACCAATAGGGGAAAATAACGCATAGATTCTGAAGCAAATGGAAGTGTCCCCTCAACAAAACTCCAAAGCAGCAAAAGTAGAACCCCCAACATTGGCCAAACTATTCCCTGGAATTAGATTCCATGTACCTAAAGTGATTTGCTGTTGATTCTGGAGCATTGCTGTAGTGGACATGGAACTTGCAACGGCATCATGTCAGAAAGCCAATTGTCCCTCTCCCGCCCAAAAGATTCATCGATGTTCAGAAGCACACGCCTGGCTCAAAACTACTCAGGTCTTAGTCTTGAGTTTCATTTACCCAAGATGCCATTTGGGTGTGGCTCAAAATTAAAGTGCTAGGGTTACGCAGGTCTTAGTCTTTGGTTCCATTTCCCAAGGTGCCATTCTGGTACATGTGTTCGAGCCACAGCCATTTTGTGTTTCCATGTTTTCGAGCCACCGCCAAGACCGAAAGCTTCCACCACCACTGCCGCGAAACGAAATCCCTCACTGGTGGCCGGGGGTGGCGGCAGTTGCCAAAGATGAGGTGAAACCGCTAGCAGCACGCAACCTTTTGGGTGGCTCGAAGAAAGGGGGAATTGAAGCGCATGGCTGGGTGAATTGATTGGCTCGGCTCTGGGATTTGAAGCCCTTCTGGGTACTTGATTGGCCTGGCTGGGTCCAAAGTGGAACACTGGCAAATGAGAAGGTAGACTAAAGCCTGGTGTGCGTGAAGTAGAAGCAAAGGTTCAAGGCATATCCATGGTCAAAACAAGAGACACACAAAATCATGACCAACATGCACACCCACGACAACTTGGTTGTTGACCCCCCTGCAAAAGTTTTTAAGTCTTTGGGGGGTTTAGCGGAAAACCTTTTGATTTCCCAAAAACTTAAAGTCTAAAGATCCAACCCAATAGCCAATAGCAGTCAAGACAAATGTCGTGTTCTTCAGCGGGACCTGAATGCTGCCAAGAGTGGCAAAGCATTGAAAGGTGCTTTTCCAAGCGAAGTCTCCTGGGTCCCCCGGCGGCAGTTCCAGCTGCCAAATCATCTGTCCTGCGCAAAGAGGCAGTTGGAGCATGGATAAGGTGACCGGCTGAAGCCAATAACTCTAGGGGTACCTTTTCCATTCTTTTCATGCATCCTTCTTTTCAAGAAACTATCAAAAACCGAGGAAAAACAGCCGGTTGATGAAAATAACGATGGTTGAAAAGGATGGGGAAGCAGCCCCTAGAATGACACAGCTACATTCGCCCAGTTCGGATTCGGATCTGGAAACGAAAGGTGATCACATTTTGGTGCCACTAAAAGTGGAAACCCAATCGCAGAAACCAAAGGTCAAAAGGTCGATCCGCTTTGGGCAACGCATGCTCAAGGCGCCGGCGAACGCACGAGTGTTAAAAAAACAAAACGCGACCAGGACCCAAAACAGCACAGATCTGCGAGCGCACCTTGCCGATGCAAATATGGCCATGGGTCAAAACCCTGTACCCCTGGTGAACATCAAAATAGGTGGCAAATGGATGTTCATCCCCGCCAAAATGGAGCCATAGGTTATGCCCCATGGCCATATCTTCTCGGCTTGATGCCTTCTTCTTCCTGAATCCTCAGGCTTCCGCCAGGAAGTTCGGAAGGGCTGGCGCCCAAACCCCATCCAAGGGCTACAGTATCACTTGACTCTCAACCCGGGTCTCGATTGCGAAGGTGAGCGTCCCCAACCAAACTGCTCGACGGTAGCTTGCTGCGGGCCCTTCGAAACGGAGTGTTTCCCCTTCAACTCTCATGCGTGCGACATTTGCAGCACCGCTCACAAGCAGCAAACTTCCCAAGGACATTTGGTTGGGCGTCAGAACCTTCTAGTTCATTGCAAGCAGCATGCTGAATGCCGAATGCCGGTTTGCAAATGCCGGCATGAAGTCTCTACAATCTTTGCCGCAATTCTATTGTAAAAAAACTGAAGATACTGTGAACGCTTTTCTTGCAGCTCGGAATGGACTAAACCCTAGGCATAAATGCTTACTCCCAACACCAACAAACAGCACAAGTAGGTGTGTCTGGGACCCCAAAATGGGTAGGTCTAAAGCTTTTACTTTTCTTGCTAGTGCTCAGGGAATGAGGGAATGAACCTGGGAACTCCCTTAAACGGAAACCACCAGTTGGATGGTTTATAGGGGTCATTCCATGTCTCATTCCCTGCTGAGTACCAGCCAGTTTTGGGGTTCAACCTCAAGTGACGCGTGGTCTCCAGGCCTGCGGCTTGAAAGCCGTCCACAGGCCCACAGTGCCTGCCGAAAACAAACCCAGCTACGGCACGCGGAAAAAATGGCGCAGAGAGGCGTGACTTGCTGGTGCAAAACTCGACCCATATTGGGCTGGTCTTTGGCCTCCCTGCAACAAGCCAAGCAAACGCGTCATGTATGCTGGTGGGATAAGTAGGGAATGAGAATTTGAATGACCCCGAGATAAGCCATCCCCGAGCTGATTTCCTTTGTGGGACATTGGTTCATTCCCAGCACCAGCAAGCCGTAAGCCGTGGGATGATGGAACTGATGGAATGCCAGCTTTTGTGCTGGCTTTCGTACATGCGCATGGACTAGTTATGCTGCTGCTTGTACGCAACATCCCACATATCTGGAAGCGTAGAAGACCAAACTCGCTGCAACTGCTTTCAAGACATGCGGAAACCCATGCTTCCGCGTGTACCGCGTGTAGCTAAGACAGCTAAGAAGTCCAACCTCTGGAATCCATCCTTGCCCATCTGCGATTGTCCGAAACACGGTAAGCAAACATGCTAATAACCTTGCTGTAGCAAAGAATGAGAATGGAATGAACTTTATACACCATGCTTCCCATGGTTTCCTTTATCCGGAAATCCCCAAATGGTCCATTCCAGATTTCATTCCCTATCGAAAGTAGCAGTTTTTCACAGCTCACACCCAGGAGCCGTTCAAAACGGCCGTTAAAGCTGTGATGAATTCGGCCCAAGGCGCGGCTCGTAGGGCACTGTAATGATCAGCTGCCCCATCACCAGCAGGCCTCGAAGCTCGAGCGGCGCAAAGCGGGGGGTGGGGGGGGGCCCACGCCCCGTTCCGAAGCGTCGGGTTCAGCGCGCAAGGCGCCTGGTCGAACCCGGCGTTCAGTTTTTGGCTTCCGCTGGACATTGAGATCGTTTAGCTGCTTAGCAGACCAGCAGGGTGTGAATGTCGCACTGAGATATCCGTGTCCCACCAAATCAATTCCAACGTGCCAAGTGACACCATTTCCACAAACGGCACAAAATGGAGCCAACTCAAAAAGACAATCAGGGGTCGAAGTTCCCCCCCCCCCTCCGGCAATTCCATCTCTTAAGGGCCCCTTTTGATCTCAGATGCCCAGTGGCCATGCAAAAAAAGAACATCCTTTTTCGGTTGAGTTTCAAGGAATCGGAACCCTTTTCCCCCAAAAAAAAAACGTTCAAAGGGGAGCCCTTGCCCCAAAAAAAACCAAACAAACAACGCACCACTGGGCAAGTGGACGATGCAAAAAACAAAACAAAAAAAACGACCTGGGGCCGCCGGGCCCAGCACCACAAAGTTGATGCCTCGGCCATTTGCGCGAGCCTTTGAGAGCGGGCTAGGTCCTCCAGTAGAGGCTGGAATAAGTTGGCACCAACTTTTTTCTGTAGTCTATTTTGGTAGGCAGTAGGGAGGTTAGAAAAAGTTGGTACTTTTTTTTTTTTTAGTAGGGGCACCCTCCCCCAAAACAGGGTAAGAGGGCACTGGGGTAATTTGCCCTAAAAAAAGAAAAAGAGGTCAGCTTCCCTTTGGCGTCCGCTCAAAAACAGTGCCCTTCTTGAGGGCAGAAGAAGACCCCCAGATGGTCAGTTTGAGGGCATCCCAAAAAAAGAAAGAAAGCAACCCCCCCAGCCAGATGTTCAGCCGTGGTTGGCTGCTCGTACAGTCTGAAGATGTGTTTCTTTTTCTTTTTTTGCGAGCCATGCTTGGTTCTGGCTGTGTCACAACTGGTGGATGGTGAGTCAATTTCACGCGCAAACACCGAGACATCCTCCCACAAAAGCAAGGAGTCTTGAATCTCGCTGACACGTGTGGTGGCCTACTGATTCCTGTGGGCCGGGCAGGTGACCCTCTGCAGCGTCACCAGCAACCCAGTAGTGTCCGTGAGGAAGGGTCTCCTTTTTCACGCACAGCGCGTGGCTCGCTCGGAGTTTCGGAGAACCGGAGAAAGGAGGGGGCACCTCATGCATTGAACCGCCTTCCTGCTCTCCATTGATAAACAAGTTACGACTGCCTTTGCGGACTGCCTTCTGTGGTTTGTTTGGGAAACAAGGATCATCCCATGCGTAGCATGAAGGGCCTGTCACGTGAGATTGTGCATTGTATGAAGTATATGCATACCCGCCCTTGTGGCCTTTGAACAGCGAATCCCTTCTCTGAGCTGGAGTTGTTCAACTAGGCTGAGCTCTGGCTCGCAGCCTGCCTCGTCAAGTACCGCAGGCTGAATCTCAGCCACTTGAAGTGTATGTACCTCGCACCCGTGCCGCGTGCACCCCTACTGCTCGCCACGCGCCGAAATCGAACCAGATTCTCTCTCGCACATGCAACCACACAGAACGAGCAAGGCGCGCGCGTTCCGGCGTCACTTGCGTTGGAGCTGTGGGGCGGAAAGGCAAAGATCACAGACGTCCAGATTTGGGCCCGAATGTTAATGGGGGACCCTTGGGTGGACATCATTTAGGTGGGGATTCATGTCCACCAACCATTTTTCGGTGATTTCCTATTAAGATTCATAGCCGTTTGGTTGCTAGACTCCTATTTGCAGTCTCAGGCACAAAAGCAGCGGGCCGATGACTGCCATATAGGGTACCTGAGCTTTTGCGATCAAACGTGCATGTCACCTGCTCTGCCAGTTCTGTCCAATCTTCGCTCCTCATCCGGGGCTTGGGTCTATTCAAGCATCAAGTCTGCAACCGCGGGTGAACCAATAACATCGATGAATGCATCAAGCTGAAATGGGGGGTTTCTCAAACTGGTCGTCCCCTACAAAAGCGCAAAAGTTGGCGTCCTTTTGGTCTTCCTGTAAACCCACTAAAAAAAGGGGGTGCGCCATTTTGAGAAACCCCCCAATGAGCCACAGAAAAAAAAAAGAAGAAAAAAAACGAGCCGCCCCACATCGAATCGCGATGTGTTCATATGTCATCTCCGAGCAGCAGTGGAAAGGCAGCTCCAGAGCAGGGCAGAAAAGTAGATCACCTCGCTGCTGGCGACTCTTCCTTCCATTTGGTTAAGACCCCTGGAAAAAATGGGAATATTTCCAGTAGTGATAGATCCCTTTAAAGCCAACAAGGGAAAACATATTAGAAAAACAATAAAACACTTAAGCAAACGGAAGCCTCGGTACAAGATCTACGGCTTTGCTCCCACACGTAGCTCGCAAAAAGTCTTGTGGCATGGGGAAGAAGTTGCCCATGAAACTTGGGAGGTAAGGGATGCAATGAAAGCACAGCGTCTGGCCTGCGCATGAAAATAAAGGGTGTAGGTACAGGCCAGGCAAGTTGTCAACTTGCCTCGGCGTCGTGTCTGGCCAAATTTCTTGAAGGCCTCGTTCAGCCGCAAGCGTGGGAGCTCCGTTCGGGTACAGAAGGTGCCCTCTTTCGAGTGGCAGCGCTCACAAAAACCTTGTACCCATAGGTGTCCTTTCAGGGGAAATAGATGGGTTTCCCTGGTACATGATTAAACCAACAGGTAAACCAGGAATCGAAACCCATCTCTTTTTCCAGCAAAACAACCAGAAAGGACACCTATGGCCATCTATTTTTCTACTAAAACAACCAAAAAGGACACCCAAAACCTTGTAGCATTCGAAACCAGCGGACTCCCTCCCCCCAACAAAAAAGAAACCGCGTCCGAGGCGCATTCACCGCGTCATCCTGGATCCTCAGATAGCGACCTTCTCACAGCATCCCAGAGACTTTCGGACGTCTGGCAAGCCAGGCTGCCGGCTTGCGCCTTGCCAATTCAACGTAGATCCACCAAGGAGTTCCAGCAGCAAAATGAGAATTGGCATGAAGCAAGCGCTCTGAACACGCAACTGTGGGATCGCCCTCCCGGTCAAGCGCTCTGTTGACATTCACCCAAGACCAACACGTCGGCCATACAGCTCCAGAATTTTATCAACTACACACTGCCAGCGGGACTCTCCCAGTCATGCTATGATATATCCCCGTCTGTTCTCAGTGAGAAGGTCAGCTCTACAGTCTAAATGACCATATGCAGAATCACCCCCCGCCAAAAAGAAGAAAAGAAAAGATATGATAGCTCAAAGGGCACCCGTATATCAAAACAAGACCATTCAATAAAATGCGGAGCCGAGCTTCCTTCTCGGGGGTGTCTTAAAAAACGCAGAGGCGAGCCCAAGAATCACGAGGCCTAGAATCCAAAGCCAACCCCCGACTTTCCATGACATCTGCTTCAAATCAAACGCAAAGAGCCAAGGTCTGGTTTTGTTTGAAGAAAAGCCTCCCGCTAACATGGCACCTGCGGGAGGTTACCTGGAACATCAATTTCCTCATTGGAGGGACCGCCATGTTGGTGGAAGGGAGGGTATGCTTTTGACCACAGATCTAAATTCCACCGGCCAAAGGTATGCCAAAACGGGCGGTGCCTCCCGAGCCACGCGCGGAAATTTCGCGCGGATTTCCCGGTGACTCCCGAGCCAAGCGGCTGGAACTCCGGCCAGAGGAAGCCACCTCGCGCAGCGGGCTGCGCTCGCGGTGGCATGGGGTGGGGTGGGGGGAGGGAGTTCCAATGAGCCCCAAAGAAGGCAACAAGGGCTGAGTTGGGCCCTGGAGGTGCCTTCTGACCGGCAACATAAGAAAAGGGGCCCCCCTTTGTTTTGGGTCATGGCCCCATTTTTTGAGGGCCATGGAGACTCCAGGTGGCACTAGAATTCTGCTTGGAGATGGTGGGAAGTCCTGACACACACTCTTTGTCAAGTCAGGCGTAATATTGCCCTTGGCCGGAAAGGAACAGTTGCAAGTAGATGAATACGCTGGCCAACAAACAGAAATTCCGTTCAAGAACAGTGTTTTCGAGTGTCAGGATGAACAAGAGCTTCAAGTACCAGACTGTGCTTGGCTTCATTGGTCGAGCTACTGTGAATGGACAAAATGCTGCACCACTTGGACACCGTGGTTGAAACCATTGTTTATTTGTATTTACAGGGTTGCTGAGGTAGTGCAAATACATTTTGTCCATCCAGAGTACCTCCTGCAAGCACAAAGGTTTACGTACGGTGAATTGTCACTTTAGTGCCTGAGTGGCGCCTTGGCAACGAAAGCGGAACTGCACACCAACTCACTATGCCATTTTTCTTTGGGGCTGGTGGGGGAGGGAGGAGAGGGGGAGGGAGCCCAAATAAGCCCTTATTAAGCCCGTGCGGCCTTGTTTGGGGCCTCCCCCCCAGTCCCCATGCCATCAACCCAGCATTTCCAGCAAGGCCCTCGATACAGTGCATGATGCCATGCCATAAAGTACAAAACTATTTTGCGAGAGAACTGTTCAAGGCATCACGTTGTCTCTCCTGTAAGGACCCGCTGCAAGTCCAAACCTGGAATTCAGAGGCTCCAAGAAAGCCGCTCAACTGTTTGAACAAAACAATTTCCTTTCGCGTATGTTCACGTAGCTGTGGGATTTCTCTGGTGCTGTCTGGACGGAAAACGGAACTCACGGGGTGCATTCACAGAGGTGCATTCACAGAACATATCACGATGGCCTTGCCAGTATATAATCAGAGTATTCAGTCACTTGAAGAAAAGCAAGCGGTGTGCCTCCCACAGCCAGAATTGGCTCAAAATTGGCTCAAACCTTCCGGCCGCCGTCGGCGTTCCTTGCCGCCTCGTACGCCCAGCAGGTACTTCACCCCGTGCCGAAGGCCCGCCAGCGCAAGCTGGCAAACGGACGTTGCCCCCTTCTGTGAGGGGGTTCTCAAAAGGTGTCTCAAAGTGGGAGGGACTTTTTGAAAGCTTTCCTTCTTCTCCCCCGAAAAACCGGTGGGAGGGTAATTTTTGGAATGGGTGGGTTGTCCTTGATCTTCCCCGTAACCAAAAAAAACGTACACTCATCAACCCTGTGGGGAAGCGAGCCGAGCCTGGAAGCAACGCTCCCATCTAACAATTGTGGGGGGGGGGGGGGCGGCATATCCTATGATATCCTAAAATATTGGCCACTCCTACTGTGGATGGACAAAATCCTGCACAACCTGGAAACCATGGGAAACCATTGTTTATTGGAATTTACAGGGGAACCGTCATTCCAGGGTTCCTTAGGTGGTGCAGGATTTCGTTCATCCACAGTAGTTTGTTTGCCAAAACTGCAAAATTAAGGCAGCCACACCACGGGCTTGCGAAGAGGCTGCTTGCAAATGGGCTGATGCCATGCGGACGCTCAGCATGCGGAACTCACGAGTGCCCCGCAAAGAAAGCACACGGCAACCAAGTTACTCTTGCAGCCGAGCGTGCAATTGACAAATTGACAAGCTGCAACAAATCCCTCCTTTGCAGTCTGGAACTGAGAAACCCAGTTGGTGCGCTGCTCATCAAATTGGGACCTGCATTTGCTCGAGCCCAGTGCAAAAGAGCGCGTGCAGCCTTGACAAAGGGCTTCAGCAGCATCATCCCATACTCCTCAGTTGCAAAAAAAAACACGCAAACTTGCTGGAGCCCATGCCAAACCAGCCAAGAGGGTTTGCACAAGCCATGATCACGGCTTACCATTCTATCCCTGCTTCATTGGCCGCACCATGCCCCGTGGTTATTGTTTCTTGTCACCTATCTACACATGCCTTGGACTGCGTAGCTCTTCAAGCAAGCTGACTTGTGAAAAAGACTTTAAGGCGGCGATCGGGTACTGAGTGAATGGTGAGTCACCCACTGAACAAAAACTTATCACCATGGCTTTGGTGGGTTATAACCATGGTTAAGTACCCTGCCCCATTAAGATCCATTAAGTAGAGGCCACAATAAACCCTAAACCCGAAACCCCAAACCCTAAACTTTCGGACTGAGGGTTTGGGGTTTGTGCTTTAGGACTTGGGGTTCCTTCTATAGGTACCCGATGGCTTTAAGTAGAGGCCACAAATAGCGTTCCTAGGCTCGGTCACGGCCAACGCCAGCACCTCTGCACCCGCGTGGTCTGCCTAGGCTTGGCGTGGTTGGTGTAAAAAACCCTAGATATGCCACCAATTGCATGTGGAACCTGACAAAGGGGTCCCTTTCAAAGGAAAACAGTCCAAACCAGGACCCGAATTCCTACATACCCTGCCACCAATTACACGTGGAATTCTGACAAGGGGTCCCTTTAGAAGGAACACGGTCCAAACCGGGACCCGAATTCGTCAGGTTCCAAATGAATTGGTGGAAGGGGAACTGGTTCACTCAACCGTGCAGCAACCTGGCCACACGCAACTGGCAGGATTCTTGGGATCCACAGTGATAGGTATCCACTCGAGATCTGATGACACTTTAATGGCAGCTCCCAAAGACTGCTATCTTGAGATTCGGGGATGTCGAGGGAACCAACTCGTGCGGGTTGCAAACATGACCGCCGCTGAAGCCCACCAAGGCCGAATTCCAGATACTTTTTGCAAACTACGAAGACCACGCTGACTGGGACCGGCGTGGCCCTACCCAAACTTACGGCGTGAACACGTAGCCCATCCTGAAACCAACATAGATTCGCGGGGTGGCAAATCTGATGTCTTGTGGATCAAGTTCATGAGACACAATCGTGGCGAGTGTTCATACTTCTGGTTACTGCACCTTCAATGTCTCGCACTCTTCATGCTGCATCTTGGCTTCTGTTTTGGGTGGAAATCCTCGCTGAAACATCACTTCAAAGTTCATCAACCAAACATGCAGCTGTCTGTCAGGGTGGTGATTCGCCCTGTCCAAAGGCACATGCAGTCACCGGCATGCCTCACCAACTGCCGTGTCTTTTTCTTTACAAAGATCTTCCAGGCCCCGCGCCTTGCAGGGGTAGTAGCCACAGGGCTCCACCAAGGGCTGCAAAACCAGATCCTGGCCGGTCCTCAGGTTGATCAGTGCTTTGAGGGGGAGGAGGGGGGGAAATGGCTAGCCTGTTTCTGGGCTGTCCGCTTTCAGATCCCCGGCTGAAAGTGACTGACGTTTTGTGGGTCAAACGCAAATTCAACCACTAAAAGGCTAAAAAGCTAAGGGGATTGCCGGTAACCACCAAGGTTTAAGCGGTCATCTTTACTGGAGAACTAGCTGGACGTCACTGGAACAACATGGTCGGAAAGTTGACAGAGCTGCCGATACTGAAAAGTCCTCACATGCCTGGCCGCAGCTGGCGGTCTCTGCTTGCGCTCCATTTGGTGATGGTTGTCAAAACCAATTGGGATCCCATTTTGGTAGGTGCACCACCCATTTTAGTTGGGATTTTAGTGGTTGGATTGGGATGTTCACTGGGGGTACGGGATTTTGAGCCATGGCCATTTCTGGAATTTCGGCCGAAGCGAAGCTTTGCCAAGCACCAAATGGACGATCCTCTCAGCTGTCAAATCCCATCCACCACCACATCAACAACCAAACCCATTGGGCCTTCCGGATTCCGCGCGGCTCAAACAAAATTGGCCGTCTATTTCATCTTCTGCGCCGAGGGGGGTGTCAATTTGTGTCTTCTCTTCGCGGGCGCTCGAGTGCTCGCGCTCGCTCGCGCTCTTCAGCCCAGCTGCCAGAGTGGCAAGTCGTAGAGCAGCTCGAGGCTGATGGCCAGGTACAGCCCCGCAGTGAGGATCTGACAGGGGCGAGGTATGAGAAATCAACCTCCAAGACACCGCTGGAAGGGACACATCGTCCAGTACTTGCTGGTAGGGCATGACCTCCCGGGTTCTGGGAATTTTCCTGGGGATTCCCGAATAAAGGAAACTAGGATGGTTTGTAGAGGTCATTCCCTCATTTCCTGCTGAGAGCCAGGATTAAACTGCCATTCATCACTGACGTTCAGCCGTTGAAACTTCTGCATGGCACTGTGAACATTCACTAAACGCAGCGCTTGCTTCTGCAAGTCATGGTGTCAGGGCAAAGTGGCGTGAAGCTTCTGTTTACCCTTGTCCTGGGCGCTCGCCCGAATCGCAACTTCCAACCAACCTCCACCGAGCAAGCGACACAGCGGCATCCCACAACTTGGCTGGACTGAGGACCCTAGCAGAAACCCAGAGTTTGTTGCCTGGTGAGTGGAAAACAAAAGGGACCCCTAAAAAGGCAAACAAAGAAACAGGGGAACTATTTCCGGGGAAAGCTAAGAGCTGTTTGAGCGTTCAACACGCAGACACAGAGAACAACACGGACATGGCTTGTGAATGGGCGAGGTGTCCACCGGCGCACACGCGCACACAAACCATCGCAGTATGATCAAGCTTGCCAGAATAGAGTGCAACAGGGCTGTGGGGAATGGAATCCACTTCTGTGATACAACAGAAGGGCGGAACCCCAAAGACTATTTTCTTCATATAAAGGGGGATTCCCTTGTATCACAGAAGTGGGGAGAAACCCCTTGATCCCACAACCCTGGAGTGCAAGGTTCCGCTCTTTAAAACGTGCATCTCAAACCGGCATTCGCCCAGCCCGTGAACAAGAATCTGGATCCCATGCAGCAATGCAGATGCCAACCACAAAACGCCACCAGTTGGACAAACTGCTGTCACAACCCGGCCACGCCCCCAAAGCATGTCTGTCACAAAGAAAGACAACATTGTCATCGAGTTAAAGGTCGGACCATGAACAAACCCTGTATGAGTTCTACTGTTTGGTCGAAGTGCTACAGTAGTGTTTGTCAGCTTGTGGCCAATGGTTACACATGTTCAGCACTTTACTCATACGGAACAATGAGAAGGAATAGGCAGGTCTGATGGCAAACTGCGGTGGCATTCATGCTCGCTTCAAACAAGAGGATCAAAAACTTTGCAGGAGGGTTGTGTTTATTAGATACAGAACCAACCCAGGCTCTGCCTGGACATGTGGTGATTCATGGTAACTTGATGAATCGTGTGGCTCTGCCGACGATGCATCATTCAAGTTTCTGACCTATCAGCTTCCGACGGTAGGGTATTGGCCTACCGTGGCAATGACGGGTAACGGAGAATTAGGGTTTGATTCCGGAGAGGGAGCCTGAGAAACGGCTACCACATCTAAGGAAGGCAGCAGGCGCGCAAATTACCCAATCCTGACACAGGGAGGTAGTGACAAGAAATAACAATACAGGGCATCCATGTCTTGTAATTGGAATGAATAGAATTTAAACCCCTTTGTGAGTATCAATTGGAGGGCAAGTCTGGTGCCAGCAGCCGCGGTAATTCCAGCTCCAATAGCGTATATTAAAGTTGTTGCGGTTAAAAAGCTCGTAGTTGGATTTCTGTTGGGGGTGACCGGTCCGCCTTCTGGGTGTGCGGCCTGGACCCCTCACATTCAAGTTCCACATGCAAGATGTCAGTCGAACTGCCGATCAAAGAAACCTAGCCATGCCCTATCAGCGGGATTGCCCCAAGGTTGGATTTACAGCGACATGCAGCCTGACCGGTAACCCTTAGTTGGTGGATTGCTTTGGGAATTTCAAGCCCTTCTTCTGGAGGGTAAACCACCAAGCCACCCATCAAGCACCAAGGACTTTCACCTCCCAGAGGCTCCAATTCGGATTTAGGGCCTTCAAACCTGGTTTTGAGACCCCACCCACCCAATTTTCGAGGGTGTTTCCACTGCTTCGGGGTCGGGTCTTCGGAAGCCGATCGGAGCTGGGAAGGTCCCGGGGCTCTTTCGATATCAGCCGGAGACTCCGGGAGCCTGGCCCAGGAAGAAGCGGTAGATGTTCAGCCGCGGGTGCAGGTAGTGAGGCCAGGACTGGTGAGCATGCCGCTAGGACAACCCAAGGGTGGCTCCCGTCTTGTGAGTTGCTACCTGTTGTTTGTAGCTTAAAGGCAAATGGAAACGCTTCTCTCTCTTTTTTGGGGGGGTGGGGGTGGGGGGCTCCTAAGAAAACACACAAACCCGGCGTAGTCACACTTGAAACAACCTGTCCTTTTGAAGAGCGCCGAAGGTGGAGAGGGGGCTCTTCGCTGTCCATCTGGCCAACAGGCCAAAGGTGTTCAACCTAAGATTGATCGGTGTGACCTGAGCCTGGACCACATGTTTGTCCACCTGGACCCTCAAAGGACCCATAAAATGGGTATCGCAACCGAACAAATTCTGGTTGGTCATTTCTCCCCGTAGCTTCTTCGGGTCCAAAGGCTCCCGAAAGCCGAAAGCGCGCCTCCAGCTGAGTCAAGATCTCCACCACGGGAGGCAGCACCACCCCAGCGCCCGTCACCATCAGCGGAGCCAAGTTGTAGCCCAGCCACTGCCCCACGCCTCCCGGGCAGAAATCGGTGAAACTTGTGCAAGCGGATGGGAGGCTCCTCGAAAGGTGCCTACCCCTTTTTGGTGGGTTTGAAAGAGAAACCAGCGAGAAGACCGAACATGGCCATACATAAGAAGCTTCCTAGTTGGGGATCATGTGGGAGCCACTGGAGAACTGGATGCAGCAAAACGAGACTCTGCCTCGAAGCCTCAACATGCCATGGGTGTCTGGACGTTTCTCTAAAGTGTCCGAATTGATTGCAAGTCTATCCACGGCAAACCGGCCAAAGAACTTGTAATGACGAGTACCAGGAATTGCAATACGAAACGCAGGGCTCTTGTTGGTGGGCATGAGTGGGCCTGTTCAGGCCAAAAAGGCCATAAAAAGAGACCATCTGAAAAATTGTAGGCCTGACCCAAACTCATGCTGAGGCTGCTTACCCGATTGGATTCCAAGTTGCGGGAGAGGTCGAGGGGAGTTTTCTTGTGGCACTTGCCAGTCAACGAGCTTGCCATGCAGCACTTTCCAAGGCAACAACACCCAGAGTTGTTTTATTGAGAGGCTCCTGGGGCTTTCAATGGAAGACCCGACCCCTCCATTAGACACCCCGGGAATTGGTGGTTGGGACCCGGTCTCAAAATCAGGAGGTTTGAAGGTCCTAAATCCATCGAATTGGAGCCTCTGGGCATGGCGATCTGGTGTTTTCATGCGCGCAGCGCCACGGCGACACAAGGCCCAGAGCCAGCACCCCCCGAACTACTCTTGGAGCAAAGATTTAATTCTTAGCAGTTAAGCGGCAATTCCCCACTAAACCACAATAAGCAAAAATGTATATATATATATATATATATATATATATATATATATATTTTTTCCCAACAACCATGTGCTCGTTTTTCCCATGTCCAACTACTCGGCTTTTTCCTATGCCCAGAGGCTCCAATTCGATTCATGTTGGGCCCTCAAGCCGCCAGCCCAACAGCCCGTTGGGGTTCTCGGAAGCCGAAGCCCCATGGCCTGCGGCAGAGCAGCAGTCTTGGAAGAAGCCACCCAGAAGCTCCTACGGATGCCCCGCGCATATTGCAAGCACACCCGCAAAAACCCATGCTTGAAGTGACGGTAAATTACGGAGCTCCCCTGGTCCCCTTGCAGTGGGTAGGGCACCGTAGCATGACTTCTAAATCAGACCTTTGGACGGAAAAGCCGGGCAGCATGCAGCATCACATGCCACCTGCACTTCCTACACACTCAGCACAAAGGCCAGCGGCATCCAAACATTCCCTGGGCTGTCCTCAGATCCTCCTGCTAAAACTTGGTTGACGTTGAAAAGGGAGCACAAAATTATATTTTAGCAGTTATGTAAGTGGGGATTTCCCACTAAACAACCATGAGCAAAAACGTTTAAAAAAATGTTTCCCAACAGCAACCATGAAAAGTGGTTTCTAGCGAACGGACATCCCCGCTCAAGCCTAAAAAGTCCAACCAGGGACCGGATGGCTGGGAACCAGCATTGCGGTCCACCAGGTAGTCGCGATCTCTGGTGCAGATCCAGATCGATATCCACAGCCCCACGATGATGGCCAGGTTCACCGCAAAGCCTGGCCGCAGTTTTTTCGAGCGCATTACCCCAGACAGGCGTACACTCCCGCCGGACGCTCTAAGAAAGGCCTCGGTAAATGGAACATCTTCCAAGGTGGGCGCGTCCATGGAATCCCCTCAGGGACGGTATCCAGAAGGATCACATGCCAAACAAAAAATCCTCTAGAGCATCGTTTGGGCATATTCATGATCAAAGTGCAAGACATCCAAATCTCTCGTCGCCTAGACATCGTTTGAAGATGAGGACGTTCTGGTCAATCGCTGTGCGACTCTTCACCTTGGGATCAGGCACGCGATGATTGGCATCCAGTCTCGCGAAATTGGAACACTCGGCTCACTTTCCAAGACGATCGGATCCCGTGCGCTGCTTTAACTCCCTGTTAAAAGCAACCTGAATTTGCCAACAACCGGCCAGTACGACACCAACACATGTTGGCCGTGGTCTTGGTTGCTGCAAGGACCCCACTGAAAAAAGTGAATCACTTTTTGGGGGCTTAGTGAAACCCCCCTTGATTTCCCCAAAAGTTACAGTCTAAAGACCCAACCCAGTAGCAGTCAAGTAATCAGCATCCCACTCCCGAAGCGTCCAATCAACAAAGGCCAAGGTGCCTTTTCCTGCTCCTTTTCCTCTGCATAGAGAAGCCGTAGTTGGCTGGCCACATTCTGCGCCCAAAGCCTGACATCTCACGAAGCAACTCAAGCAACTCTTATTGCCCATCCTTCAAAGAGATCTGCTTCTTTCGATGCTGAAACTCCTAAGACCTGGTTGAATGTTTCCTTCGGGAGCTGAATGGTTTGCGCCCCAATGGCCCCGCAAGCTTCGGCTTGGACTGGTGCCTATGGCGCGAGGAATTAGGCTGACATGTGCAATCACCCGGCTAGTCGGAGCCTCTTAGGCCAATTTCAACATCGGCGCTGGCAAAATCATCACAGCATCCACAGTTTCGATTGGCGCTTGAAGCTCCATCCTGGGAGAAGAAAAAAACGCCGCTGACCACAGTTTTGTTTTTCCCTACTTGGGTGCTATGGTCAGGCAGTAAGCTGTCAGGCGTGATCGCTATTCTCCTGCAGGGTCAATGCTATCTTAAGCAATTCACAACTTGCCAACTTGCCAAACAGGCAAGCAACGAACGATGTGTGAATTTTGCCCAGATAAAATTGACGCCACTGCAATTGGTGGCCACGCAAAGAACGCCACACAATTTGCAAACCGCGCAGCGTTCTGTCTGAGTCAGTGGTCAGACCGAAGTTCCAAATGCCTGGCAACGCTTTCGCAAAGCACCGTGGAAAGTAACACAACTAGGTCCTCCAGTAGAGAGGTTATAATAAGGGCACCCTTTTTTCTGTAGTCTATTTTAGTAGGGGAACCCTCCCAACCAAAAAAGAAGCGGTAAAGGGCACCTAGCTGGGGGAACTAATTAGACAAGATCCCGCTGCCTTCAAGGGCAGGGGCTGGGTCCTGGACCCAATGCCATTCATCTAGTCTTCCCCATAAAAGAGAAATCCTGGATCGCCAGTTGCGATCACTTTTTTTCCATGCACTTTACCCCAAAAAACCAGCAACAGTAACTGAACAAAAGGAGCAACTTGGCTATCAGGGATGGAACCCAGGGGGTGACCCCCTCCCCAATTCGATTTTTTCAGGGGGTGGTGATACACAGGCTATGATGCCGATGAGCCATGTGCCTCCTGTCCACTAACATGGAACCTGATGTTTCGGGATCCTGGAAGACCATTTGACCTTAAATGGACGCTTTGGTGGGTTCCATGTATGTGGTCAGGAGGGTATCTCGATCCTGGCATGCGCCTCTGTTGCAACAAGCACTTGTGCCCTGCCTAGCGTCAGGGAACTCCAACCTGAGCAATGCGCCCGGACAAGTAGATCGCTTATGCCTCTGCCCAAAAGCGGAGGCAGCTATTAACAACCACCCTGCTTGCATGATCACAAGCCCGCTGTAATCCACTGGAAGGCAAAAACCAACCAATCATGATATTTCTTTCTCCACTTCCCTGTATTCTTAGAAGTCTAGGCTGCAACAGCCGTAAGCGGCGCTCATTTCGGGCAAATGGTTGGATGAGTCCTTCGTTGGACAGGGGTCACTCGATTCCCCCCTGAAAACAGCCCGCAATTTACCGGTGGGCTCCGCTAAAACTGCTTTTGGAGGTCCAGAAAAGGAAAAGGCTCGGACACCGGGCGGTGTAACACGTAACCCACAATGGGTACCCTGGAAAAATGGAAACCTTTGCACAAACCTGCGATCCGATTGGTGCAAACTTTGGACCCATACCCTGGTTGGATCTAGACTTACTTTCTTTTAGTTACAGTCTCACCCCACGGACCTGAAAACCAGAAAGGTGATCACCTTTCGGGACCTTAAGACTAAGAGGACGCCCTCTTATGTGGGGCAAGCACAACTTGGCCCTGACCCATCCGAAATGAGACAGGCCCAAAATGGGAACCCTAAAAGAGCAAACCAAAAGCTCCGGTCAGATCTTGTCGGTCACTTAATTCTCTTAATAAATCTCTAGACCAAATATGAACACTATAAATAAATAATAAATTAAGATGACATAATACAAGAATATAATTCTATGATAAGTGAATTTCAGTCCAACAACAAATGTTAAATCCTGCAAATATAAATAGAATTATAATATGTGCAAATATGAATAAGATAGACATATTAATAAGAAAACAACATGAATCTGATGTAACTTCTAAATGTAATGATTTCAGAAATAGAAAAGTGTCTTTATGGAAAGGCTGAGGAACGAAGATATCATTTCCTGTTCTTTTTATTTCATAATTATTGCTTTTATGTCTGGTATTTTGGGAACTGAGCCCATTCTTTGGGCTGCACCGAGACACGCAGCGGCTCCAGCTTCTCGGAGAACTGCTCGAAGTTGTACTTGGCCTTCCGGGCTCCAGCTTCACCCCCAACAAAAAGTTTATCCGTGCACAAAACCCGCCAAAATCACCCAGTGGAACCCATGTAAAACCCCCCCCCAAAAAGCCGTCGACTTTCACTCGCTTCGTTGATTGGCCAGGAAAAGTCTACGAAAAAAGTATCCGTGCACGACCGACCCCCAAAGTTTGCACCTCTGGGAACCCATGTGGAACCCCCCAAAATGTCCGTCCGCTTACACTCACTTCTGAGTTGATTGGCGAGAATAAGGAAGAATGAGCTTTCTGTTTGCCACTCAAATGGCAACCAAACCCAAAAAGTGACGAAAGTCCATGAACTCAGGGAGTGAGACAGGCAACACAAGTCTAGAAGATCTGGATACCACATAGATACATTCCAGTGCCGCACTTTTCCAGCTCTCAAAAGCGGGAATTCACGAGGGCATCCTAAACGTCAAATGGTACCTAAGCATGCCCAAAGTGGGAACACGCGAATCAACAAACAGAAGGACAATGCACACACGCGAATCGATGCCAGAGTTGTTGCCGAATCAATATTTCGGCTGCCTTGGGTATCTTTGCTTGTCATCCCTGGTTGCCTGGCTCTAGCGAGCGAGCAACGCCTTGTGTTTCCGTCTCATGACTGTCTCAAAATGCGGGGAGTCCGCCAAATGGCAACGGATGCAGCTTCAGGAAATTAACGACAAACAGGTTCACAACAATGCTGGCATATGAGACACAAAAAAACAAAACGGTACTTGACTGCAGTTCGCAAATTGAAGTTGCTTGGGTTTGTGTCAGCCGGAGCTGAGATGGCTTTCCCAGGCTCCAGATTCCATGTCTTGGGGCCTGGCCTCGGTCATCTGCCACCATCCGAGCACGAAGAGCACGGCAAAAATGATCGAGACCTGCGAAGAGCACACATTCTCTGCGAAAGGCCTGGCCCACAAGAAAGTGAGGCCATAACCCCAACTTTGATCTTGGGAACACATACCTGGGCTGTCCGTTTTCTGATCCCCCGCTAAAAGTGTCTAACTTTTTAGTGGTTGAAATGGACACCCCACTAAACACGAAAACACTAAAAAGCTAAGGGGATGGCTGGGAACCACCAAGATAACGTACATCCTGAATTGAATAGCGCTCCCCAAGTGTATGGCAAATGAATCCGACGCTTACGCCAAAATCCGGAATGGACCGTCTCTAGAATGCCAACACACAAGAACGCCAAGCAGTCCGACGCGTACTGCATGCTTTGCTGATTTACTGCAGTCCTCAGAAAAGCAGAGCGCCAAATTTGCGCCGCGGAGCCAAGTTTCCGAAGACGTACCAGAAGGCCAACATGAGCTCCTTGCCGGAGTTTGCCTCAGGCTTCCGAGCACGGAGATCTCGGGTAGCTTGATATGCCTTGCTGCTTGCCAGAAAAGCTCGTTGCCAACCGGCGCAAACGGCAGTGCTCTGAAACAGGCCACACCAGTATCAATATGTGTATCAAAAACTGGCCCAGAAGCAAAGCAAACTCCCCTCTGAACCCTTTGCATCCAGATCCAGGTTCTGATTCCCCAAGCAACGGAACTCAGAAATGACGGGTTTTCCTGTATGAATGGCATCCTACAGTAGAGTCAATCGCAAGGTCCGGCAACACAGGTCGCCTATCAAGCCCAAGCCAGAAAACCGCTTATTTAAGAACAAAAACACGGAGCTCAGGCTTTAGAGAAAGTGTCAAGGACTGTGTCGAGGCCATAAATTCACAGCCGGGGTCTGCTAGTTCATTTCCAGAGCTGCCCATGATCTTCCAAATGAAGGTGGCCTGAAAGACAAAGTTTAGATAATATGTACATACAAATATGTGTGTAAATATATATATATATATATGTATACCAGGAGCCTCAAAAACCGATGAAAATGTCATACCTACAAAAAACACGATGTTTTTTGGGAAAACACGATGTTTTCGGGAAACACCGCATTTTCGATTTCAAGCAGTTTCCCATACATTCCTTCAACTCGTCATCCGTTCTCAAAAGATCTCAAAAGCATCATCTCAACCTCAGAATCTCCCATCGCCCTCCCCTTTTGCACTCGCAACGAAATCAGCTTCGCATTCGCCACTCGTCTTTCGCAACTCCAACCTGAAAGAAGGAGGCCGGGGACCCAAATAGTCAAAAGTACCACGGTTTTATGACACTTGTCAAGCAGCAGTGCCATGATGAGGGCGTGCTGGCTTCGAACAGCGCGCAAGCTCAAGCAAAGACCGTGCTTTTGCTCACGACTTCGTTGTTTTCCAGCAACATTCTCGAATTAGCGCATTCGTGGTTGAACCCGAAAAACCCATAGAATTTCCACGCTTTGCCACGCTTTACTACGGGTTCTCCACGGTTTAGCTACGGGTTAGAAAACACGATGTTTTCCAAAAACACGATGTTTTCGGTTGGGCTGCGGGCTTTCTACGGGTTTCTACGGGTTTTCTATGGGTTTCTACGGGTTTTCTGCGGGTTTCTGCGGTTAGCCGCCAGGATCCCGCCCCATTTGCTAAAAAAAACTCAAAATTGAAAAAACAATCTCAAAAGTGTCACCTGGTCTTGTTTTGCACCAAAAGGAGCTTTCGGATTCCAGCACCCCCTTCAAACTGGTTCGGTATGACCTGGCGCCAGTCTTCAGGTGCCTGTTGCTGTGAAAGGTACTTCAAGACTGAAGCCAGCTGCACACCCTGGCTGTCAGGCTCATCAATGTGGTCCTTAGAATTTGAAGCATACTCAGTATAGAGCGTTGCCCTCAGTTGAAATCTTAATGGGTGATGTCTGTGTGAATCCACTCCCGACCCTTGCCTTTGACCCTTTGCTCCAAATGAGTGTTTGGCCTCAGAAGCCCATTTTTAAGGGGTTTTATCAAAAACACGATGTTTTTCCTGAAAACACGATGTTTTCAGAAAATCGAGAAAAAACACGATGTTTTAGTCAGGGTACGACATTTTTACAGGTTCTTGAAGCCCTAGGTAGTATATGCATGTATACATATATATATATATACATATGTCGTACGGCCCTTATTCACCATCTTGGCCGGCGCTCGCATCCGAAGGTTCCGAAACGTAAACTGCATGGTCAGTATTCCTGGCCCCAAAATGACCATATGTGCCTTTCCCCATGTAGCGGGAAATATCAAATGGCTGTGGGTCAAAAATATGTACCCAAAATGGAATCCTGGTAAATGGAAACATGGACCAAAACCTGCAGTCCGATTCCTGGTGGTTTAAATTTGACCCATACCCAAATGGTCATCCCACGTAACCTGTTTGATCAACCCATATCTGTGTAGGCCAAGTTGCAAAGCTTACGGAGATGCCACCAGCCATGTTGCGGATGTCCTCAAGCGCAAGGTCACATTCAAGTATAGGGCCATTGGTGGGGGCTTGTCTTTTTATGGGAATGGATCCCGAATGGCAACGGTTTCCTTTGGTTTCCCTGGAAGAACCCTGGAAGAAGCCACTCAAGTGGTATCCTCAAAAGAAGGACCCAAATCGGGAAACATGAGCAAAGACGAGTCTGAAGTGACAAGGTCCGGAAGCAGGAAACACAATCCTTCGGACCTTTTAATCAACCCGAACATGACCATGGTTCAAAACCACTGGGATCCCATTTTGGGGGGGTTTTGTGCACCAGGTTTTGTGCACCACCCATTTTACTCGGGATTTTAGTGGTTGGATTGGGATGTTCACTGGGGGTACGCATTTGGGTTTTGACCCATGGCCACATGGAAGCCAAATAAAGCGTCATGTGGACTCTAGTGATACTGGGTCGGATCTGTCGACGTTTGCTTTTTGGTTGACATCCATTGGGTTTTCCGGTATTTTCATCCACTTTTTGATCAAGCCCCACATCTTCGGGGCTCTGCAGCCAAGCTTCGGCGTGGCTCTGAGCTAGGCACCTGGTATGCAACTCTCAAGCAACCTATCGCGTGTCTTGCGCTCTTATGAGGACTGGGGGACCGGCAGCAAAGCATGGACGACGTTCGCAAGTTGGCTAGTTTGGTAAAGAATGGTGAACTGGCTGTGGGTCAAAAACAGGGTAACCCCGAAATGGTTTGCCCTGGCAAATGGAAACATGGACGATTTAACCTGCGGTCCGATTCCTGGTTTAAATTTGACCCCCCAGAGGCTCCTGGCTTCGGCTTTCAGTGGAAGATCCAGACCCCTCTATTGGACACGGAGGTGTTGTCTCAAAACCTGGCGTTTTGAGGGTCCTCAATTATTCGGGAGCCTCTGGGTTGAGAAGATCCAGTGTTTTGAGGCAATGACTGAAATACATCTCACTCACCAAGCCCTGATTTTGCAGCGAGATCCCGGTATGTAGGTGCCCATACCGTTCCACAGCTGAGTTCACACGAATTTGAAAGGCCCGAAATTGCGTCCGGAGCTGCATGCATCGCCTATTTCAGCTGACGGTGGGGTGGAACGCACCCTCTTATCCGGGGGCAACTACAGCAAATACAGGTGTCCTTTCGGGGAAGTAGTCTGCCCTAGATTCTGATTCAACCAGTCCACCAGAAATCGCCATCTACTTGCTACCAGACTAACCTAAAACATGCTAGGACCAAACATGGCACCAACGTAAATGGAACCAACGACTCAAACCTGCAGTCTCCTAGCCTCCGAAGATTTTCAGCCACACCCTTTGACTTGGTTGACGTTGGAAGGGGAGCAAACAAAAAATAGCAGTTAAGTGGGGAAACAACAATAAGCACAAATGTAAAATGTTCCCAACAACAACCATGTTGATTTGCCACTTTGGAGCCACACCCTTTTGCCCAGTTGAGACCTGATCCTGCCTGGATGCATTAAAGGTCTCCAGTTGGAAGCCATGCAAGGGCACGGTCCCATCGAAGCTGGTGGTGCCGAACCACCTGAAGGGCACAATCTTGGGACTAACCGATTTGTGGCCCGTGTAAAAGAATCAAAGTGTTTATCTGAGGGTTTTTGTATTACACCCTGGGATTACACCCTTGGGAAATGACCACAATAGTTCAAAATAACACGGTGTTTATCCGGAAATGTGCCTAAATGGGGTCAATACCCAGTGGGTGTATTCCCAGGGTGTAATACAAAAACCCTCAGAGTTTACACTGGCCGGAAAAGTGATAAATATGCCAAACTGGCTTCCTGAGTGGATCGGCAAAAACAAGTCCGAACTTTGTATTTACCCTGGGGCTTTCAATGGAAGACCCGACCCCTCCATTAGACACCCCGGAAAACCAGGTTGAAGGCCCTAAAACAATCGAATTGGAGCCTCTGGGATCTATGGCAACCAAACCCGAAAGGTTTGAAATCCGAGTCCCGGAACTCTCAAAGGTGAGTGCAAAACTCGGCTCGCCGGCGACAGCACAGCCGACAAGGCCAGCAGTTGATGCATGGGACTTGTAGTGACTGGCTGAATTGAGCCCCAAAAAAAAGCCTGCAGATGGGTGGCTCGCTGTTTTTGGAGTTGGTGCCCCTTGTTGAGGAAATAGGGAAGCCAAGAGAAAACACATGACTATTTTTTTGGAAGGGGGGTCCCCAATCCCAAAGAAAAAAACACACCATATGGTGGAGCCTTTGGGTGCAACTCTGTCTAGCACCCATTCCATCAGAGGCTCCAAAAAGGTGAGATAGTCCCTGCAAAAACACGGATTGTGCCCAAGGCTATCAGGGTGGGAACATGCAAGCACCTCCTGGCACACTTGGTAATTAGCATTGCTAATTGTCAATGCGGCCCGGCTTGCATTTGAGCATCTAAACCCCGGTTGCAGGCAGGAGGGCTGCAACACGTGCCGTCAAGGGAAAGAGCCATGGGGCGCTACGTGCACCCCAAACCACCTGATCAGTGGACAAACACCGCGAATCCGAAAAAAAAATGCCTTGCAGGGTCATCCAACAACAACCTCTTGCACACCAAGTCCCTCAAATGCTCAATCCATCCCCGCCGTGATTCAAGGCGCCCCTTTTCCCTGACTACCAATGCCAAAGTAAAGGGCAAAGATTCGGCCCAAAAACAAACACCACCCAAAACCACCCGATAAAAGGTACTTCCCTGCAGCCCCCGAGCAAAACAACACCTGCCAGAAGAAAAGCGTTCCTTTTGCATAGTGTCTGCACTTCAGCCCACCAACACCAAGCCACAATTAAGCTCCTCAAGTTTTCTCAAAATTGCGCTTCCCCCAAAGCACCTTTTTCTTTGCTTAAAGTGACAAGGTGTTCAAGCTCGCAAAGCCCCTTAGAGGCCCCCCCCTCACCACAATTGATCAGCACTTTTTTGGGCTCAAAATAAAAAACCGCTGTTGCCATTTAAAGTGCTATTGCCAAGAAAGCAAGAGCTGAAGAGGTTTCTAGGTTCCTGTTTCCAGTTCAATTGGCTGGAAAGCGGCCAGGGCCGTAAGGGTTTTGGGCGCTTTCTTTTCCAAACCTTGTTGACCTGGGGGAGGGGAGGTGGGCCATTGACTCAGGGTATACTCGGTTGCTTTCTGCTCCCCTGGATTAATGGAAAACCCATTAGTTGGCAAAAAGTAAAAGTCCCATCCAAGCAAAATCCAACAAAGCAAAACACCTTCCCGTGTTTGGGAGGCCCAGTGCCAGACATCCCCAGTGCCGCGGCTCTGCGGCTCCGAGCCTGCCAGAGAGCTGAAAGCCGCTGGGCACGCAGCTGCCAGGGAAGCCTTGGTTCGCGGCGCTGGAGTTCACGCCTCGGTCGGGTCCAGAGATCGTGGGGGTGGGGGTGGCGGAGGGGAGGGAGGGAGGGGCTTAAGGGCTCGTTTTGTGGAGAGAGCGAAATTCGCATCTGCTGCCTGTACCCCCAACTGATTTTCTAAGGCCTCTGGTTTCTCCTGGCACATCCAAATGGACCCCGTCAAGAAGTCCAGCGCACGTCCCCAAGCCATCAAACCGCGGGTCTCGAGAACCCCGTCGGGGTAAATGGGGACGTTGGTTCCATGGAGTCTGGAGGAAACTTTCCCGCCCCGATTTAAGGCACATTCTTGAATGGTCAAATTCAGGCATGCTTCATTATTTGGAGTCATTGATGCGATGGTTACCAGATGACTTACGAACCCAGATCTATCTGAATACAACAGCAGTCAATGACACGTATATCAGGACTCGGGTCACAAACAAAACCTCGGGCTTCACGTCCAGCCAGGTAATTTCTTCACCTAGGCTGTGCTCAAATTCCTCGCTAATCATTGAAACTCAAAGGTCTCTGCATTGTCAACCGTGCTCCCACGCTGGACATTGGACAGGGGCAACGAAGGCAGCTTCCAAATCCCTAACACCAGAATGTGGAAGAATGTCCCAAAACAAGTGGGACCTTTTTTTCCCCCTTAAAGTGGGTGGTTCTCTCCTGTATGCCCAGGCCCTATACCCAAAACAGGGGGTACCCTCCCAAGGAGCGACACACCATCCACCCGAGGGGCTGCACCGTGGCCACGGCTCCTCCGCCTCCCGACGAAAGTGCAGGGCTTGGAAGGCCAGGCGAAACCATGGAAAGTGCACTGCGCACAGCCAGAGCTCGCGGGAAAAAACAACAAAAAACAAAAAACAAAACACGCACACAAAAAAAGAAAGAAAAACAATCAATCGATCTCTCATCAAAAGAGCTGGGACCAACCAATGCTCCTATTGAACAATCCATCAAAAAGAAGTTGCGGCCTAGTTAGAACATTTCCTGCACACATGTGATACCGGCCTATGAAGTATTAAAACGACAAGGAGCACACTGCAAACAGTTCATCCAATGCACCGAACAAAGCTGTAGATCACACGGACACGTGCTGCAAGCAGACATCCCAAAGACCATGGTTTCAGCATACCTGGGTTGCCATGTGGATACTGTCGGGCTTGGATGAAACGACGCCTCTCTGTCTTTTGTTGATCCCTCCACGCCTGTACCATGTCGGCGAAGCGGCTGTAAATGACCCAATCCTCGCATCACTTGCCAACAGAGAGTGGGGAGCGGAAGCTTCATGTCGCATGTGTTATTCGTTTTGATGCCGCGCTTGCTCCGCTTGACTTGGCGCTTGCAAGCATCCCTTGTATGCCCTGCCACGCAGACCTCCAAGGCCCGATCGGGAGCGTCAGGTAAGTGGCTAGTAAGCCCGGTGAAAACAACACACAATAGCCCATGGTTTCAGTCTCCGTTCAGTGGGTGTTTTTTGTCTCACCAGGCTTACTAACCGCTTACCAACCCTGCATCGATCGCCTTTTATAACCTTTTGCACAAATCGAAAGGGTTTCCTTGGTTTAGATGGCATGAAACCCATCTAAAACAGTGGGTTGCCCATCAAGGAGCCTCATCAAGCTAACCTAAGGAGCCCTACCGTCAACATGTCCAGCGCATCCATTCCGTCTCCTGGTTCTGCGTGCCTGGCAAGCTCCGCCAGGAGCTCGTAAAGACCTGTCTAAAAGCCGGAAAAGAAGCCGCCCAGGATTCTGGAGAGACTGTGGTGGCGGAATCCAGAAATCGCACTTGAAAACCATGGTTGAAACCATTGTATAATGGTATTTCCGATAAAAAATAATCATTTCCAGGGGTTCTTAGGTGCAGGATTTCGTCCATCCGCAGTATTGGCCCGAAACTGCACGAAGATGCCAGCTAAGCATCGCTCCCTTCCACCAAACGCTTTGGCAGCTCCAGTGACAACGCTTCCGCTATCAAAAGAAAAGGGGGGGAAGTTGGGAACTCTGCTCTCTTGATATGTGTTTACCACATTATAGCGAAGAGTTCATGGGCCTCAAGTCGGCGCATCATGTCAAGCATGGTCTCCCTAGCTGCTAAGCTCACCTTGACATAGGCAGATTTTCACCACTCCACCATTGCGCTGGGCATCTTGTCTGGCAGATCAGGCCGGCAAGGTGTATGCATAAGCACTTGCGGGCCCACAGTTCAACAGCATGCACCCGCACAAATCAGCACCGGTCGAAGTTACAATCGGTTGATGGTCCTGCACATAAACGCCTTTTGGGAACCTAGATGGGTTTCTATGATTTCAGCAAAAACAGGACACCTATACCTTTTTTTCAGGTATTTTTGGGAAGACCTGGTTTCCACAACAAATACCTCCTTTTAGTAGTGGGTTGACATGATACGCTGAGACAAGCGGGCATTTGCAGTAGTTGGTATGCTGCACTACATGCCGGCGCGGGAAACCAGCGCAGGCCAGCCTCGTACGGGCTCAAGCCAGAGCTGTTGTCCCAAATGCCAGCAAAGACGGCAAAGGTGCGGCAATCTCGCACGTATCCTGGGCGCGCCCAATCACGTGCTGTTTTTCCCCAACAGCTGAAAGCTTTGGGGTCTCAGCCCAGATAGGTTCCGGGGTGGTCCGGGGCGGCCCGGAGGTAAGGTTCCACGAGGGTTCCAGCAGGGTTCCACATGCTGTTGGGGATATAGCCTGAGCTTATTTTTGTTAAGGGGCCGGTCCACAGAAAAGCGCAAACAAAGGCTGTCAGAGCGACTTTGACTCGTATGAAGGAACAACCTTATATATATATATATATGATGGGTCTTGACAAATATGTCCGCCTTTCATTGGGCCCTCGGCGAAAAGCCAGGCCCAGCAGGGCGGTTTCCTTCCATTGGCTGCTTTACTAGCCCAGAAAGAAATTCAGTACTGGAATAAGCAACAAAGGCAGCAGGCCATGTCGCACAACTCAAACGGTTTTCTGCGGTGAGTGGTGTGTTTCCAAGAAAAAAACTAAAACTGCCGGGATTCCAAATGATTCCCACCCAACAATGACCTCACCAACTTGACTCCATGTACAATGGCGGGGGGCGTGCACCATGCATGAGTTTTGGCTAGGGTGGAAAACCGATACTTTTGGAGCCAAACTGACCTCCCGTGGGCTCGTATACAGCTCCGTTGCTTCACCAAAGGACCTGGTTGAGTCAAACAGATTGGTTCGGAGTCCGGCTGGTGAAGAGAAAGGTCCCGGCCCTTTCTTGTTGTTGTGGCCCTCTTCCGCGAAACATCACGACCAGTCCAGTTCAGCTTGCACTTGGCTGATGTTGCCGCCCCCATCAGGACTCCAAGTCACAACAGAACCATCCTCCAGCACGGCAGCAAATGCAGATTCATTTGCTTGGATCCACTGGACGCGCACCAACTGCGCTTGCTGCTGTCACCGCCATTGACCGGATCGCCCCAAGTCACCACAGAGCCGTCGCACCGGATGGCGGCAAAAGCACGCTCAGTTGCCTGGATCTGCCAGACGCCAGCCAACTGCTCTTGCACCTGCCTGCTGTCACCACCCAAAAGGGGATGGCCCCAAGTGACCACAGAGCCGTCACCCAGAATGGCAGCAAACGCAGATTCATTTGCTTGGATCTGTTCAACCCGCGCCAACTGATCCTGTATCTGGTGCTATCACCACCACGTTCACGAGGGCCCCACGTCACCACAGAGCCGTCGTGCCGGATGGCAGCAAAAGCATAGTCAGTTGCTTGGATCTGCTGGACGCGCACCAACTGTTCTTGCACCAGGCTGCTGTTGCCACCATAACCAGCAGCCCCCCAAGTCACCACAGAGCCGTCGTCCCGGATGGCAGCAAAAGCACCACGAGTTGCTTGGATCTGCTTGACCTGCACCAAGTGCTCTAAAGCACCACGAGTTGCTTGGATCTGCTTGACCTGCACCAAGTGCTCTCGCACTTGGCTGCTTCACCGCCATTGACTGGATCGCCCCAAGTAACCACCGATCTGTCGGACAGCATGGCAGCAAAAGCAGCCTGAGTTGCTTGAATCCGCTGGACGCCAGCCAACTGCTCTTGCACCTGGCTGCTGTCGCCACCCTTAAGGGAATGGCCTCAAGTGACCACAGAGCCGTCACCCAGAATGGCAGCAAGCACGGATTCATTTGCTTGGATCTGTTCAACCTGCACCAACTGATCCCGTACCTCGTGGTTGTCACCGCCAGCTCCAGGATGGCCCCAAGTAAGAGCAGCCCCATCAGGACCAACAAGTGCAAATGCCTGAGACGAGGAAGCCAGCTTCACTGTCTGCACGATTGCGTCAACGGTGTCCCCATCATGCACGCCCACCTCGCTCAACGCACACGACAGATCTAGTTGTCGCCCTCTGAAAGCAAGCCTCAGGCAGCGGCGCTTGAACTGCTATTGTGCCGCAGCCTCCAGTTCGCGAATAGTTGACTTCTGCAGCATTTGCACTGAACAGCTCGCAAAATCCAAAGGCCCGGCTACGCGTGCTTGGAGCTGAAAGCCAACCAGCAATGTAAAGTAGGTATGGTCAAGATGAAAGCACCAGGGGACCTTAGGTTTTAGTTAATGTTTCCATTTACCATAGTTCCATTTTGGGTACCTTATTCCCACAGCCAAGTTGGGAAACAATGCGCATTTGCTGTGTCAAGATTGCAAATTGATGTCGCGCCTGTCAATCACAAAACATACCCAAACCAGGTTGCCCCGCACCTATGTTCTGGCTTAGGCTGTGCACTTTGGTGCATCAATCCCGCATGACTAGCAAACAATTTATAACTTCGATTCTTGCTGCGATCAAGTTGGCAAGTGACTTCTGCGTGACCAAGCGTCGCACCATCGGGCAAGCTGCGAACCTGGGGTCAAGCGGACACTTCTGTCTGCCATGCTCTGAAGCAAGCACGATCTTCAAGCTGCAAAAACCGCAACGTGAATGGTCGCATCATTTGGGTTGCCCGCTTTCAGGAGAGCAGAAGTTACGTGTGCAGCATAGCAGCAATCCCATTCAAGTGATATTTTCTTGGATACTCCCTTGGTGTGGCAAAATGGCTCGACATCCCCAGGTTTTTTTCCGTTCGCCGGAAGACGGCAGAAAGGGCTTGTGACTAGCTACAATGTGCCTAACCAGAACTCCTAGTAGCTCCTTTCCGTGGATGGACAGAATCCTGCACCACCTAAGAACCCCCGGAATGATGATTCCCCAACGTAAATACCAATAGACTATTATATTGCCAATAGACGTTATGGTTTATGGTTTCCTTCCGTGCAGAATTTCCTCCGAGACCTGCTCCGTAAATAGGTCGGCTCCCGAACCAAACGCAGCTGCGGGGCTGTGTGTCGAAGGCTTCCTGGCCGATGTCCTGGACCACTGCGAGGGAGCCGTTGGAACTTTTCCGCAGATCCACGGCGCTCTGCCACTGCTCCTCGGGGAATCAGGGATGCGGATGCATGAAAAACACCTGAACATTGCAACTTGTAAATGGTGGTGTCCAACTTTATTTCGGTGCGGAAAAAGCCAACAGCCACATGTTTCAACAGGTGGCAAAAGCAAAATTAGTTTAAGGAGCCCCACGGAAAAGGGCCATGAGAGAGGCCCGGGGAAAAGGTGGAGGTCTAGAGAAGCCCAACATACTGTGGATGCTTGCAATTTGAAATCGAAGTTTGGGAGTCTCGCACCGTTCAGAAGCCCTGGCTTCTGATACGACTCCCCAACGTAAATACCAACAAGGTCAGCCGTGGTTTCCTTTGGTACAACATGGATTTCGCACCCAGTCTGGGAAGGCTCTTGGGATGGCAACCTCTCAAAATGTCAGGAACAATCCCCAGCAACTAGTAGCACGGATTGCAAAGGTTTCTGAATGAACGCGGCAGCCGCTAACTTGACTGGACCAACCTGTGTCTGAACCAACTGTCTATCCCCTTGATGTCTTGTGTGGAGTTTCTTGCCGAATGTTCGAATGTCTCTGAACTGGACACATTCTGCAAGAAACAATTTATTGAAGGAAACTACAAGATTCTAACTCAGGCAAAGCAACAAGGACCCTGCAACGGTACGTCTAGGTTCCCTGAACCTTGTGGTTCCTTACAACTAGTGCTGAAGCAAACGCCACACATCACGTGCAACTCAGTGAGTCTCAGCTATTGGAGCGGAAGATGCTCGTTTCCTCTCGTTTTGGCTGCAGTCCGTGCCTCGCCCCGGGCTTTCCATTTGTTTTCTGTGCGCTGGGTGCCCTATGTGTACGAGAGGCCATCGATTTGTGGGCCTTCATTGCTTGCTTCGCCACAAGTACATGGTGGCAGTGACAGCACTCTCTGCTTGGATGTTCGCCCATTTGGTAAGTAGGCCGGAACCATGACTATATGTCCATCATTTCCCGTCCTACTGTGCATGGACAAAATCCTGTGCCACCTGAAAAACATGGGAAACCATTGTTTGTTGGTATGTACGGGGGAATCATTCCAGGGTTTCTTGGGCGGTGCGAAATAGATTTCGTCCATCCACAGTATGTGCTTACAGCACAGCTGCAACCTGCTTACGTAGGCGCCGAACATCCAAGCATCTGCTGTCCCAGCGGCCGGTTGTGTGCCGGCGGAGCGGTAGAAGCTGCCTATGAACAAGGAGCAGGGCAAAGTGCCGCACATCCTGGCCACTGGCTCCAGGCTGCGACCTTTTGGTAGTACCAGTGGTACCCTGGTTGGTGGGTATGCCTTTTGTGCTGTGGTACCCCTCAGCAAATTTGTCTAGGGAAGCCAAAGCAACATCAATCCAGCTTGTGGAAACAAACAAATGAGGGCAAACTCATGCGATGTGCAAGATCTTTCGATTTGGCACGGTTTCTGGTTCCTCTTGACCAGGGAAGCACTGGGTATCGCGGAAAAGCCACTTCCCTCGACCCAGACACGAGCCAAGCCTTGTCCCTTCGTTACCCACCGAGACCTTCCAAGAAGGAAGCGATGGAAAGAGACGGTATGTTTGTCTTAGCACATGGAACAAAATGCACCAAGGCACGACCAGTTCCGGTCAGGTTGTGGTAGAACACCAGCAAAAGCAGAATGCTCGAGACGCCTTTGGTGAGCGCACCGAGAAGTGATGAGCAATGAAACTCCAAATGGATGGAGAAGACGTCCAGAGGTTCCCAACACCCCCTCCATTTGCTTAAGCCTGGAAAATATGCGGACATCTTTCCAATGGTGAAATCGATTCCCTTTAAAACCCAACAAACAAACCTCAGATGCCCAGTGGCCATGGGACAAAAAGGGCATCCTTTATTGGTTGGTTGACTTGAAAGGAATCGGAACCCTTCCCAAACAAACGGAAAAAAGGGCGGAATCCACTGGGCAACTGGGCAACACCGTGGTTCCTACGGGACTGGACGCCGACAGATCTCCGACCGCTCCACTCGCCGGCCCGAATGGCACCTGAGGTTGAAGCTGTCCCACTGCTCCACCGTCTGCATAACGAGCAGCGGGCCGAAGGCCAAGGCAGCAAAGAGCGCCAGCAGCCTGGGAGGAATCACAGGGGCGATCGATTCGGGACTTAGTCAGTTAGTAAGCGCGTGTGTAACCCACTGAACGGAGACTTATTACCATGGTGAGTGGATGTAAGTGGCTTAAAACCATGGTTGTTATCCACATACTACCCCTTTAAGTACTGTGGATGGTATCGAAATCAAAATCCGAGATTCGATTCCACAACGGTTAATACCAACAAACAGTGGTTTCAACCATATCTAGGTCCTCCAGTAGAGAGGTTAGAATAAGGGCGCCCGATTTTCCTTCTGTAGTCTATTTTAGCAGGGGAACCGAATCTCTCCCAAAAAAGAATCGGCAAAAGTTGGCACCTAGCTGGAAGATTCCTAGATACGACTTCCAAGCGGTGTCTGCCAAAGCCCACAAGCTGCGCGCAACTCTGCCGGACAAGACCTGGCAACAGGCCGTGCCGGAGCTGCCGGTTTCTTTGGCCCCCAAAGCCCCGCCAAACAAATCCCCCTCTGAGAAAGACGGAATCCCCAAAAGCTCCTGGTTTCGGCTTTCAGAAGACCCGACCCCTTAGACACCCCGAAAGTGGTTGGGGGACTCAAAACCGGGTGGTTTGAAGGCCCTAAATCGAATTGGAGCCTCTGGGATAGACAACTTTCGCATCTTTGTGGAGGTGTGTTTGGGGTGACTCTTTTTGTTTGGGGGCTCCAAACCGAAAAGAATGTTCATGAGATTCAAGGACGGAACTGCAGAACTGACAGTTCCAGGGCGCAGGAGGTAGGAGTAGAACTTGAAGAACGTCCCGCAGCCGCTGCCGAACTGGGAGGAGATCGTCTGCACCTCAGACATGACCCCAGACGGCACATTGATCTGAGCGGCGAGTGGAAGCTCCCCAGAGGTTTGCGAAGCTTCCTCTGTGACTGATGAGATGAGATCCAAATTACAAACACCTACACCTATGTACAACTGTGTTCTGTGTATCTATATATATATATACACATACACGTATATATATATATATATATATACATATATATATGTACACGTGTTGTTGCTTCCCGGTGTTCTGGCAAGACACACACAATCAATATGAGCAGAGAAGGCTTCTGCCTACTCTGCCTCCTGAGATCCCGGAGCTGGCGCTTTGGCCGCGGCGCATCTGACTGCAGGGGGATCATGGCGTAGACCACAGACACCACGAAGCCGCCCAGCCTGGACCTCAAGGCTTGGGATGGGTCGCATTTTGGGATTTGGAGCCCAAGAATCGTGGCCTTCCTTTTGGCTTTCCTTCCAAACCACCAAAGATAAGGGGTACCAACTCCAAAAAGGCGAGGCATTGGGGGAGTCGGAAAGCAAAATAGAACCGTGGCCTTTAATGATGTCTTCTGTCTGACTGATCATTTGGTTGATGTGCAGTACTGCTGTTGAGACGTACTATTCTTTAGCTCGAACCAACAACTTCGTGCTCAAAAGCGAGAGAAACACATCAAGAAACAGTGCACGATGTGCTCACCGGCCAAATGCCAGATGCGCCCCACCTGAGGATCATGTTGGTGGCCATGTCGATGGCACCAGCGTCCTTACAGCAAAGGAGTCCCATAGATCCTCAAGCTCCATGCTGCATGGCAAATATTGATCAAGTGGTAAGATACTGGCCGTTTTTGAGAAACATCGAGCAGGGTGTTCTTGAATCATACTCCCCGCCTTTGGATCCGTGCATACATAGAAACCGCCCTCCAAGTAGGGTTTGACTAAATTGTCCTTTGCATGAAACGACCATTCGGGAAACCACCCAAAAAATGACTTTCACCACATAGGAGGGGGGGGAACTTGGCCGTGGCTCAAAATTAAAGAGCTAGGGTGACGCGGGTTTTAGTCTTTGGTTTCATTTACCAATCTGCCGGTTTGGTGCAACTTTTTTGAGCCACAGCCATGTGTGGCAGTTTTAAAGCCAACGATAAGGAACACCTTTTTTTTGGTCTCCAGGGGGGGATCACTTGTTGGTTCCCGCCATCCGGTTCCAGAACGGTCTTTGAGTTGTTTTCAGGTGGTTTAGTCCTGATAGCTTCCGTATTTAACTCACTAAAAGTTAAACTCTTAGCAGGGGATCTGAGGGCAGATCAATCCCATTTAGGCCCCCCACCCAAAAAAAAACATGAGTCACCTTGTCTGCCCGCCCAAAAAGCAAAAATGGGTGGTTGTTCCTAGTCGTTTGCTTTACAAGAAATCCCCCAAAATGAAACCTTGTAAGACAAATAGTGGTGTTCCCCCAAAACCGCCATAACCCCCCCCCAAAAAAAAATAAATAAAAAAATAAGCAGACCGCCACACATCACTGCAGGGGGCCAGGTCAGCTTAAAGCTTAAGCGCCCCTGTAGGTGGCTACGGCCAAGTTTGCGGACTAAAAACAAACCGCCATGAACCCTGCCCCCCCCCCAAAAAGAAGAAGAAAAGAAAAGCGTTTCTAGTTGTTAGCTTTGAAACAGCCATAAACCCTGACCCCCCCACCCCCCCCCCAAAAAAAAAAAAAAACACTTTGGCCTCTCAACCTCACCCCCCACGAGTCTGCCCCAAACCGCCGAACCCCGCCAGCTGGTTAGGGGCCCCCGGGTTTTAGTCCTTTCCGTTTGCAAGGGCAACGCATTGTAGGTACCTGGTCTTGACGCACAACCATATGGGTTTGTTTCAAAGCTCGGGAGCCTCATGGCACGGCGAGACCCATGCCACGGAGAGACCCATGGCACGGCCAGACACGGACAACCATTGATCCCCGGCATTTCAATTGGCCATGGCTCAAAATCCAAATCGTACCCCCAGTGAACATCCCAATCCCACTAAAATAGGTTCTAAAATTGGTGGTGAATTCACAAAAAAAAGAAGATCCCCAAACGGTTTTGACAACACCCAACTGGATCCTGCACCACCGTTCAGAAGCCCTGGAATATCTGGAATGATGATTCCCCTGTGGAATGATGATTCCCCTGTACATACCAATTTACATCCCATTGGCTTTGACCACCACCGCCAAATTGGCCCCGCCTGCTCGCTGGCCTCCATAAGCTCCAGGCCGTGGCCGCCCACGCCGCCCGCCAGCCGCACCGACTGCCGCCCCGCGCGCGCTCCTGGCGGAGCTCGCGCGGAGTGCCGGGCTCGGCTCGGTTTGGTTCGGAGTGGGGGGGGGGGGGCCGAAATTTTGGGCGTGAAAGTTTCCCGGGCCGGTTGGATTGAAAGTCGATGGGTGTCTGTTCTTTTTCGTTTGGAAGAAGGGGGTGAAGCTCGTTTTGGTGGTTTGCTTTTTTTTTGCGAAAAATCGATGGGGTTCCCTGGAAAATGGATGGCATGAAGCCCATCTAAACCAGTGGAATCCATCTGGTTCTAACCAAAGTAAACCGATGAAAAGGAAACCTTTGTTGAAGCTCGTTTGGGCAAAAAGGGGTCCAAGAGTACCTCCTTCACTTGGATTCTTACGGAGCAATGCCCAGCTCCTCAGGCAATGACCGTGGATGGATTTGTGGGACAGGCATGCGCCCTGGAGCCATTCATGAGGTCAGCGCCAGATGCTCAAGCCGCAGAATGCAGTTGCAGAGCAGAATCGCAACACAAGGCGAGCTCTGTCACAGACTGTGCAGCTAAGCGACAACGACAATAGATCGCTGGAACTGCAGAGCAAACACACAAAGAGCCGACAAAACATGCAAAAAGAAAGAAAGAAAAGAAAAAACGCCTCGAAAGCAACCTCTATTGGGGCCAGCCTGGGACAGGCCAGGCGTTCTGATGGGTGAACAGGCAAAAAAAAACAGGCAACATGGAATGGGAGTTGACAAATCCCGGCCCCTGCAACATATTGCTAAGTTTCAACGTCGAACCTGCCACCTACGAAAAGGGCAACATGAGGCTTCCCTTGGCGGCCCCAATTGATGGGCTTGCACCTCCACGCCGCTGAAGAAGGCTGTGAAACCGCCCGCCCACCGCACGGTTCCAACTTGGAACCTCCAACATACCGCGTACGCCAAGATCACCAAGATTCCTTTCAGATCGGATGCTCAAAAAGTACTGTGGATGGTTGAAATCGAAATCCCGAAATCACACCGTTCAGAATCCAACTAGTTTCTGAGATGTCTTCCTTGTAAACACCAACAAACTGTATGGGTCATCCCTCTCCGGGTGACTTCTCTATTTTCTCCGTTCTCCGGGTTATTTCCAGGAGACCCTTTGAAAACTTCAGGTGTTTCAGTTGCATGAATCAAAAGGCAGCAGTGGCTTGCAAAAGGCAGGAGTGAAAATCAACAATTGGGAGAGGTTCTTCGGGAACACAATAGGAACCAAGTCTTGTTGTGTTTTTGCACAGCTTGGGTCCACAATTATACAACTCTTGCACTATCCCATCAATCATGCAACTCTGGCCCGCAACTATGCAACTCTTGCACTATCCCATCAATCATGCAACTCTGGCCCGCAATTATACACCTTTTGCACTATCCCATCAATCATGCAACTCTGTGCACTCAATTATACAAATCTTGCACTATCCCATCAAACATGCAACTCTGGCCCGCAATTATACAACTCTTGCACTATCCCATCAATCATGCAACTCTGGCCCGCAACTATACAACTCTTGCACTATCCCATCAATCATGCAACTCTGGCCCGCAATTATACAACTCTTGCACTATACCATCAATCATGCAACTCTGAGCACTCAATTATACAACTCTTGCACTATCCCATCAATCATGCAACTCTGGCCCGCAATTATACAACTCTTGCACTATCCCATCAATCATGCAACTCTGGCCCGCAATTATACAACTCTTGCACTATCCCATCAATCATGCAAGACTGTGCACTCAATTATACAACTCTTGCACTATCCCATCAATCATGCAACTCTGGCCTGCAATTATACAACTCTTGCACTATCCCATCAATCATGCAACTCTGTGCACTCAATTATACAACTCTTGCACTATCCCATCAATCATGCAACTCTGTGCACTCAAGTGGGTATTCCATTGATTTTACTGAAGATGCTCCGGAAATCTCTGAATCTGGCATTGCTCGCTATATCCTATCTCATTCTCTGGGACTTGCCGTTAGACCTTGAAGACGCAGGAAGGAAAGGACAAGAGATGACATGAATCTTTCGTATTCCTATTGACATGCAAATTATAAAGTTAGGAAAGGCATGCCTACAGGATAAAGGATTGGTGGCTCTCATATCCCTCTCTACCCTTTCTTACCTCTTAATCACATCCTAGATAGGTGAAAGGGAGGGAAGAGGATATGATGAATGAATTTGGCCATTATTTCCAAGACATAAAGGGGAGTTTGCGTTCTTTCTTGTTTTTCTTCTCCGTGTTTTGCGGGTGTTTTGCGCTGAGATTCGGGTGTGGTGAATTCCGGTTTTGCCAAGTTGTCACCCAAAGGCGCAAATTCTGAACCATTTCGAAATCTGAATAATTCTGATTTCTGAATGCTTGGCTCTGATTCATGTGAACGATTCTGACTGTAAATATGTGTAAATTGGAGGGCTCCTTCTGTCAAGAACCGATTAATTGCGATTTCTAGAGGTGTCAGGTGTGCAAACCAATTTCCAGGAGTGACAATCAATTTCTGGGAGCTTTATCTCAAAAAAGTGGCAGTCTCCGGAATTTACGTTAGATTGATTTCCATGATTTGGAAGATCCAGGATTGTTTCAAGTGGTGCGAAATGGATTTCAAATCACCCAGTATGTTTTAATGGAATATAGAGCTACTATAGAGTGCCACTAAATACAGGTTGTGTACCCCAATCTAATCTGGGTGGTTGGGGATAGTGAAAAACTATAGAGCCACTAATAAATACAGGTTGAAACCAACAGTAGCTGGGCTTGGCACCGCAAGGAGTCCTCGGCTCACCGACAGCGAGTGGTTCGCCTGATGCGTGATCTTCTGCAGCGCCTTATCCTTCTCCTCCTGCGGACGAAAAACATGAGTCATAATCAAAACTCGGTCTCAAAATGGTCGTAATCCCAGAACCACGCTTCAAGAATTAAGAAGGGGGGCGCAACTATTTATGGTTGGGATTGTCCCTTACTAACGTTAATCTACCTGGGTTTGGATTGTGGCTCACATGGGGTGACCAGCGCCGTGCCAAAAAGAAAACGCTGAAGGCCAATGTCAGCAAATACATGTATGTTGTATTGTGTATCTTTGTACGCAAAGGATGTAGATGCAGGCTCATCGATATACATACAAACTATGACTTGGTATGGAAAGGATGTACAAATGGGGGTTGTTCCTATACTATACTAGGTCCCCGGAATCACCTCATTTCCGGCCTTTCACCATCCTGTTGCCGGCCTACGCTTTCCTTTTCGCGGCAGCACAAAATGTTAAATAGTTTCATGAGCGCAGCATGTGCTACTCACCTCTGCGGTAGATCCATGACATGCTCTACTTAGTGGTCATGCATCTTGGAATGTTCCATGAGAAAAGGTAGCATGCAATGTATGTTTGCCGATGTATGCTAACATATGTCGGAGTTCATGTCTGTATCTGTGTGTGTGTTGTATGTGTATGTTTGTATGGGTTTATGTGTATATGTGTGTGTGTGCGCGCGTGTATGTATGTGTGTAGGTGTGTATGTGTGTGCGTGTCTATATGTATGCCTGCATTCATCATAATTACACACAATACACATACGTACTGCGCTTGACATCAACACATGTGGCTTCCTGCACGGGTCATGATGATAATTCCACGCGGTCCGTTGGACGTTTTAGGCATCGCACATACATAAGCCCTGTGCTCACGTGTTCTTCATCTTGCGAGCCAAAACAAAAAGGAAAGAAGAACTTGTGTTTTTGGTTGTCCCTCCAAACCAAGAACAACTGTAACCTTGCTTCTTCTTGCCACTAAACTGGGCTGTCCGTCTTCTGATCCCTTGCTAAAAGTGACTAACCTTTAGTGGGTTGAATGGACATCCCCATACACCAAAAAGTGTCCGTTTTCTGATCCCCCGCTAAAAGTGACAAATCTTTAGTGGGTTGAATGGACATCCAACCATTGAACTTTTTCAAAAAGCTGGAAACCTTCGGCACCGGATGGCTGGGGACCAAGTCAACTCAAGCCTCATTCGTCTTTCGGAGCGCTCCTCGATTTGGGTCTGCAGCTCTTGGCACTGCTCCTGGGCTTCACGGGGATCGGGGATCGGAAGGATCAGCCAAATGAGGATGGCTTCGTCTTTCGAGTTGGGTCCCCTGTCACACTGTCACTGCTTGGGTGGGTGTAGCTTGCTCAGGGAATGAGAAATGGAATGAGCCCGAAGAAAAACAACCATCCCCGACGATTTACAGCTTGCATATGAATAAATCCAGCCATTCAAGCAGCTCCTTGTAGGGTTTATGTATCATGTCACAGGCACCACACCTTAACATAAGAGTACGTGTAAAGATAGATGCCCCTGAAAATTGCTGCCTCTTCTTCTATGATTTCCATTTTAAACCAACCTTCAACTCACTTCCTGCGTGGATTGGACAATAATAAGCCCAGGAACTGGTTGCTTCCCGTACTAAGATGGCAACCAAACTCATACAAAAGCGATCATCGAGTCCGAGTCGGGATGCGGGGTCGATCACTTTTCCACAAAAGGTGGCAAAAAAAAGGACCCCAAAAAAACGCACCTCACGTCGCCTATCAAAATTAGTGGCCCCAAAAACGAGCCTCACGTCCCAAGGCTCTCGGAGCTGGATGCGCTCGCCGCGCCAGCGCTGCTTCTCTGAGGCCGCGAAGTCGCAGCGGCCCCTCGGCGCCGACCGACGCGGAACGCGGAACGCGGAAGCCGCGGAAGCCGCGGAAATGCGACCAGGCTGTCCGCTTAAAGCCATGATGATAGCCATAAATATCGATTCATCAAAATGAGTTACTACTGTTTTTTAACCATAGAGTTTGGTTAAGATATAGCCCAAGAAGAGCTTCATCAGAATAGGGGATGCTCGTTTACCATAGAGTGTCGTGAAGATAAAAGGAATGGGATATTCAAACAAACAGGATGATAAGATTATGTTGCTTCTTCGCAATCGAGCAACATTCTGCTCCCCGGCATTGGGAGCTGAGCCAATGATGATACAAAGCACTCAAGGCTAGAAAAGAGGCGCTTCAAAACGGGGTTGTCTCAACCCCAAAAAGGCGCTCCCTCAAAAAGCCCTGACACACAAATGTCGTCTTTGGCCTTTTGCCCCGTTTTTGCCTGACCACGTTGGTACTGCGCACACGATTCTCGGTGACTCGCCTGAAGTCCACCAGTCGACCTCGCAGCCGGTGCACCAGCGCATTGTAGGGCTCGTCCAGGGCCATCTCGACGGACCTGCGCGACGACGCGCATACGGTGGATGGGTCCTCGAAATCCGCTTCTCGCACCATGGAAGAAGCCCTGGAATAATTATTTCAACCTGTAAATACCAACGAACACTGCTTTCCCCTAGTTGCAATGTTGTTTCCCTGTAAATACCAACGAGCACTGGCTTCCGGTTTTAAAGTGGTGCGAAATGGCTTTCGTCCATGCACAGTGTCTCGTAGCACGCTGGACCAAGAGTGAAGAGCCAGGTTTCCTGTCCATGCACTAAGGAGGGAGTTGCGGTGCACAAATCGCAAGAAGGATTGCCAAGACCCCAACTCGAAAGGGCCAATATATGCAACAGTGTAACAGTTCCCGCAACAAGACTCAACAGAATCCGCCTGGAGGGTAGCTGAAGGAAGCCGAATGGAGACATTGGAAGTCTACAAAACGCCAAAACGCTAGAAATCTAAAGCTCTTCAAGGCTTTGCGGTCTGACGAAGAACTAAAAGTTATTTCAATGCCGCTGTTCTGGTAGCATCGCCAAACCCAGCTTGCCTCCATTTACTTTGACAGTTCTGCATTCCTCTCACTGACCTCTAGTTCCCAACATTCAGCCAAAGTGGCTGTGAAACATCACCTCAAAATGGGGTTGCCCTGGCGAACGGCTGCTTCTCCCGACATTTCAAGGTGCCCAGATCACACATCACTTGAGTCGCAATCAAAACCTGGTACTAAAATGGTCTGCCCAGAACCATGTAAAGAATTAAGAAGGCGGCCGCAGCTATTTATGGTTGGGATCGTCCCTTACTAACCTTCATCTACCCGGGTTTTGATTGTGGCTCACTTAATGAGCTCAAAGAACTGCCACACCGAAGGTCTATCAGACTCGCCAAATCCGCAAATTGAAGCCACATACCCCCCCCCCCGCACGGTGCCTGCACATATCCCGCATGGGCAAGCCTTCCTCACCTAAGTTCGACACAAAGCAATGCAAAGCTACGGGTCGGCTCTGGTGAGAAAAACACAAGTTCTACCAAAACGATTTTAAATTCGACACAGGGAAGCAAAGCGAAGGTATGAGGGCTCTGGTGAGAAAAACGCAAGTTCGACCGAACCGATCCCAAAAAGAGCAATTCATGAAGGTCACACTGTAAGGCTGTAAGTGTAAGATCGCCCGAGCCTTGCGGCGAATCCTATGCCCAGTGGCCATGGGAAAAAAGAGGGCATCCTTTTTTGGTTGGTTGACTTTAAAGGAACCCTTCCCAAAAGAAGGGGGAAAAAGGGCGGCATCCACTGGGCACCTGGGTATGGAAACCAAAGATACATTCAGCATGGCATTCTGAGTTTGTGTGCTTCTTGATGGTGCAAGCTGAGAACTGCAAGAGCAGTTCCTAACTTTAATTAAAGGGCCTTGATAATTGGCAGCGGGAAGAGACATCACCACGACCATGCAGACAAACAAGTTTATCGTCTATGCCCCGTCCTTGGCTTTGCGACACGGCATCAACCGATGGTGACCGCTTGGCGACTCGATCACTTAAGGAGCAGTGCCATGGGCAGGGCGAAACCCAGAAATCCGCTTCTACTTTCAGCGGCTCAAGGAGCTAGATGAATAAGAACTCATGGCCGAATGAGCTGAACGACACAAAGAACATTCGCAAGCCTGAGGCACGATTCCCATCTGAGCTCAACATTCGCCTGCTGAAGCTGAAGATTACGAATTCTCTTCAGCTGGAAAATTGGTCAAAGTCAGCATGCCAGCATTTCCGTGTTCAACGCGAAGGCTGAACCAAAAGAAATGGCGGTTCCCGGACCTTGTTGGGGTTTGCAATTGACGACCCAGACCCTCCATTGGACAGCCCAGAGAGGCGTTGGGGTCTCAAAACCTGGCGGTTTGAGGGCCCAAAATGAATCAAATTGGAGCGTCTGGGTTGCCAAAAAAAAGATGACCAATGGGAAACCAAGAGGAAACCAAGCACCTGGAGCATGGGTTCAATCGGAAACCAAAAGGAACACCAACAGGGATCCTTACATTATACACCTGAACATTACCTTGTAAATGGCGGTGTCCCTTTATTTTGGTGGAAAAAGAGCCATGGTTCAATTTAAGGAGCCCTGACGAAGCACCTGGAGGATCAAAAGATCAAAAACAAAGTGCAGGGCAGGTGTCCGTCTTGCGTGTACTCCTGCATTTCCAGCTCCGAGATCTCCTGCAATGAGGCTGGTGAGCCAAGACCAAGGCTCGTAGACCACGCCAAAGAAACCAAGGAAGAGCAGATCGTTTTTGGGGGGGGGGCATTTTGACCAGTAAAACGAGAGATTTTGACCTTTTTTGATCGTATTTTTGCATTTGTTTGCAAAGGATTACTTGGAGAGAACGAGCTTCAAACCATCCTCGACTGGCGATCTCACATCAAGTCCATGCCTCTGCCTAGAGTACTGAAAGTCGATTTGGCTATTACGGTTCACATCAAGTCCGTGACTCTGCCTTGACTACTGAAAGTCATTTTTTCTTTCGGGGGGCAAAAAGCCACCGTCTCTCCTTCAGCAGTTGATCCTGGTAGATAGGGTCGGGCCCAATCGTCCGCGCTGAAGGGGAGCTGTCTGGCCCCAGAAAGGGCGCAGGCCCTGGCGAGAGGAGCAAGGGACAGCACTGAGCATGCCCAAAGCATGTAGAAATGAATGCTTGGAGCACCCCCTACTCCAAATACCCGGCCTTTTTTCAGGGTATCATGTCGACCCTCTGCTAAATTTGGAGGTATTTGCCGTGGAAAGCCAAGTTTTCGCAAAATACCCTGAAAAAAAGCGGGTCTTTTGAGTAGGGGGTAATTAGGGTCTTCAAAGTATCAGTGTGACCAGTGTGTCTGCCACGTCAAGTGCGAATTTTAGTCGCGCTGATTGTGGCGAGACTGCGCCTGGCATCTAGCATGGCTCACTCCAAGGTGCTCAAAAGTGTGCGTGTCAGCCATTTAAAGGACCGGGAAGAGCAGTGGCCAACACCAATGCAGGGGTGCTTGTACATACCCCTTTTACATACCCCTTGCACAAATGAACCCAAAAGGCCTGCTGATGTTCATACCCCTCTCCGCAAAAGGGGTACATACCCTTAGAAAGTGGGTTGGAAACCACGGAAGCCAAGGGGTATGAACAACGGGTATGTACTTCCACCCTTAGAACCAAGCTCGCCATAATGGTCGCAAACCTGCACATGTGTCCTCTTTGACACAGGTGATTCTGAAAAGCAAAACATCCGTGATTTGTTTTGGTGCAAACACATAGCATGCAATCCCCCAACACAACGCACTAACATTCCCCTCACTGCAGATCGGGAACAACTACAGCCACACGTCTAGCAGCGACAACGAACCCGAATGAAAAGCAAAAGCTGACAAGCCAAACACCAGGAGCTGCATGGATGGCGTAGGGCAAATCCCCACAAATCTAGTAGTATGAATTTAACAAATGACGACCAGTTGCATCCAACCTTTGGAATTCCCACCAACTAACATGAAAGTGCGCAAACCCTGGTAGAAAGACTACTTTCCTCTTGGCAAGGGGCTTTGTGCACTTCCATGTCAGCTGGCGGGAGGGTAGCTTTCCGTTTTTTACTTTTCTCTTCCTCCCGCTTCGAGTCACCTGAGGTCCGTCCCCTCCCTCGGCCTAGGGGCTTGTGGCCGCCAGCGGTGAAGGCTCCGTTCTGGGCCTGGCGCAAGGCCGAGAGGCGGCGTGGCCCCGTGGCGAGACCCACGGAAAGCAACCTGCGTAGATTTGTGGGGAACCCAACCTGGCGCGGCGTGTTTCTTTTCTGTTTGACTTCCCTTTTTAAGCCACAAAAAAAGGGGACCAACTCAAGAAGACAGACCCGCTTGTGATCAGAGTTGCAGATTCCTCACAGTTGATGGCCTCAGCTTGCGGTAGCAGCCATTGGGCCTGTTGGAAAAACCAACCAGAAGCGGATCGGACAACCAGTAAACTGGTTTTCCAATCAGAGAAGACAAGATCCAAAGGTGACTGGTGAATGATTCGGCCCCGAAACATCCCCCCTGAACCTGGCAAGAGGTGGCAAAATTGCAACAATGCAAGAACACACACATGTCACCATGAACATCACAGCTTGAAGTATTATTGCCCCCAAAATAGCCATGGGTAGCTTTTCCCAGGTAAGAAATATCATATGTTTGTCATCGGTTTTCCTAGTGGTCATCCCATGTAAAGAACTTCTTAATCACCCCCCACTTGTTGTCTTCACTCGGGCGGCAGAGCGCTTACCTTCTGCCTTAGCGGGATGGCCTGGAGGTTGCCGTTGGGCATGCCTTGCCGCGGCAGCCCGCAGCTGTGGCAAAATCTGGTGCCTGCAAACGGAGGGGACACCCCTAAAAACCATGCGTGGCTGGCTGGAGGAAAGCGACCCTGCCTCTTTGTTCACTCAATTGCAGACCATCCCCAATCAATTTACCTGTGGGCATACATGATACTGAGCTGAGTTGGTGTGAAAAGAGAGCTACTGACAAAACACATGGCACGTCAAGGTCCTCAACATCAATCAACGTCCTAGCTGCAGCAACTTGTAACCGGCCACTCCACTTCAACAACAGTTGAAGAAACATGGCTGGGCAGCGAAAATCTCACATTAGTCGATGATCCGCGCTTGCGTTCGACCTTCGGCTGAATGGAATCTCTTGTGTGTCAGCTGGCACGCAGTCGTGAAAACATGCGACCACTTTGCATCTGAGGCAGTCGAGTCCATAAATCTGAATAAGCTTCATGGACTGCAATTTGCAGACCATTCAGAACGGCTGCGAATGTCTTGAACTAGCATATATGGCGGTGGTCTGAAATTATTTGTTCCCGAAAGCGCCATCTTCGCGGCGCAAAAACAACCCCTTTCGGCCTCCAACGCGGATCTCTCGCAGGGCTATCTGCACAACATACCTCCCAGTAGTATGCAAAGTTCTTCTCCGCAGTCCGGCTTGAAAGTCCCAACTTTTCAGTACAGACGTGTGGTGCACGAAGTGCACTTCCGCAGCCACAGCTCGAAGGCCATACAGAAGCACAGGAGGGAAAGGACCCGTTGGTCACCCACGGCAGGGTCCGACTAGGAAGTTGCGCTCCGAAAGCTTCAGAACTCCAACCAGCTCCTTTCTGCTGGGCGTTGCCCTTGCAGCGCCTGGTTTTTGTCACGTAAAAACCCGCAGGCCGCGCTTTCCTCCGACGAACTTGTGTGCATTCTGCGCGCACTGTCGGCAAATCCACATGGTTTCACATAACATCTTCCTTTTGCTAGACCACCCCTTACACAAAACTTTCGCGAGAAAAAGCAACTTTCCGGACCTGCATCGCGAAGCTTTCGCGGAGGGTAACACTAAGACAAGCAGGTCTTCCCCATCATATCTGAATATACCGACCTGTCGGAAGACTATCACCAGCATATTGTTAGTGCCTTCCAATGAAGGGCGCTTGACATGTTTTTTGAATATGGCACTTAAGGCCGTGTCGGTGGCCTAACTAGATTTGTTTGCTAAGTGCCCTTTTTGGCTTGATAGGGGTTGGGATTCTGTTGAAATTGAACAGCTACCCGTGTCGAAGTGTGACAACTGCCACATTTGATTGGGGCCGACCCGGAAAGCCCGAACATGGCGTTTTCGGTGTCAAAGCGTGTCATTTGCGTGTCAGTGAAGGTGCGAATCGAGGTCACTTACCGCTTGAAAAGGTCACTTACGCTAGTGTGTCATTCGCGGGTTGCTGCGGCTCGATTTGCCCAGCGTCGGTCCCGCCCCCGTGTGAGTGTCATTCGCATTCACGTGTCACTGCGGCTCGATTTGCCCGGACTGAGGAGGGATCTGCTGGGGAGGGCAACCCTGAGGACCTAAGTGCCCTTTAAATGGCTTAAGTGACCTCTTTGATTTAGGACTAAGTGCCCTTGTTTTCAAAATGCATCATAGCACCCAAAAAAAGAATCGAGGGCACTGACAAAAAAGCTGGCATGTGTTACTTAAAATGTTGTTGTTTCATGCGGAGAATGAACTTGGGATTCTGCCTTGGCCAGCCAACAGGTACCACTTTCGCCGCGCCTTTCAAGTAGTGGCTCTCGCAGTTGTAGCAGTTCAGCGCCTGACCCCGGCGAGAATCCGAGTGTGCCGAAGCTGCGGAGCTCTGCCCGAGATGCAAAACTGCCAGAAGACAAGCTATGAGTATGCGGTTCAATTACGGGTCCACTCGGCTCACTTCAAAGCAAGACAACATCTAGTCGTGCATACTCTAAACCCATGTCAAAAAATGACTATGACTGCTTATTGCCAAGAAGCATTGCAGCGTGTGTGTGTGTGTGTGTGGTGTGTGCGTTTGCATGTGTACGTGTTTGTGTGAGTGTGGTGGTATGTTTGGGGTTTGGGTGTTTGTGTGCTTGTGTGTGCGTGTGTCTGCGTGGGTGTCTGTGTCTGTGTGTGTGTGTCTCTGCGTGTGTGAGTGTCTTGTCGGTGCGTGTTTGTGTGCGAGTGCGCTTGTCCGAGCGTGCGCTTATTCAAGTGGATGCGACTAAGCGCTTTCGAGCATGTTTGCGCACGCACACGATTTTGTGTGTGCCTGTGTCCGTGCGTGCATGGGGGAAGGGAAGTCAGCTATGGGGCTCTCATGAAGCATGTAAATAGACAGAGAGAGAGCGAGAGAAAGAGAGAGAGAGAGAGGAGAATGCAAACAACCATCTTTAGCTGCATACATTAAATGGGCGGCAGCGTGGAATGCTTTGATTTAGAGACACGTGCACGAAAGAATCTTGCATGATATGTTGTAGAAACAACGGTATTGGTGTCCAAAAAAACTAGCGGGTCGCCGAAATCGCCCTCAAGACGGAGGTCTCTCACCGAAATGACGACACAATATCATGGAACAATACTTACGTATCTCAGGCGAGCATTCTCACATGTGCCTCTCTTTTTAGGATTTGGGACACCCCCCCCAAAAAAGGCATTATCTTCAAAACCCATCCCAAAACCATTTCCCCCCCAAAAAAAAAACATCCCAAAAACCATCCCAAAAACCATCCCAAAAACCATCCCAAGAACGGGGCACCTCACCAAACAAAAGCCGAAGCGCCACGTGTTGCTTGCTCGCGCTCGATCGAGTCCGCGGCTCGATCGACTTTTGCGCGAGCCTGGCCTTCCTGGGCTTGCCACAGCTTCCGCAGAAGTTGGAGTCATCGGTGTACTCCACCTGGCACCTAAGTAGCTGCCATGGTCGCTCCCCTCACTTTCGATCCAGGGGGGGGCTGGCCAGAAAAGTGCAGGAACATGTTGTTTGCCACTGAAATGCTCGAAAGTATGAATCTAGGGGTACCTTCCCCATTCTTTCCAGGGATCCGAATCTTTTCAGGAAGCCATCAACAACCCAGGGGAAACAGGTGCGGTTTTTGAAAAGAACGATGGTTGAGAAGAATGGACAAGGAATCAACCCCTTGAACAGGGATCTTTACATTATACACCTGAACATTGCCTTGTAAATGGTGGTTCCACTGTATTTTGGCGGAAAATGCCATGTTTCGAATGGCCAACATGTATCTGTTAAGGAGCCCTGTTGAATGAAGTCCAAAACATTTCAGGGCGGCAGTCCCTGAAGATGAGCCTCTCGGAGCGAGCCTCTCTCTTTTGGATTGGCTCGAACTTGTCGAAGCGAGCAAGGCTGGTCATTGCGAAAGCCACGAGTTTCTTTTGAGCAAAATTCGCCGTGCCATGCTACAGCCTGAAACGGATCACAAGGCATCCTGCAGAATTGTAGGGGTTGGGCATGTTGGGCATGTTGTACATGTGCCTCGATGCGTTTCTTTTGCCGGCCGGTCAAAACTCCCGGATCGAAACAAACGTGCCATGGTCTGCCGTTCAGAGGTGCCCTTTTGGGAAAAAAAGATGGGTTTCCTGGTAAATGGATAGCATAACAAACTCCATCTACACCAGACCCCATCTAAATCCAACGAACCGATCAAAGGAATCAAGTCCAGCTCCCGACTGGAAACCATTTCTGTTTTATGAAACAACATCGACATCAAAGGTACACCTTTCCGCTGGCATGTCACCTCAGATGCCCAGTGGATTTCCATGGGAACAAAAGGGCATCCGATTTTGCTTTTGTTGGTTGAGCATAAACGAAAATTGGAAGAAATCCTTGCCAGAAAAAAACAAGTCGGGGAAAAAACAAGGCGGACTCCACTAAGCAACCGTGTCACCAGACTTCACGCGTTTTGGCCGAATTTGGCGCCAATGGCCGTGGTTTTGAGGCGCAGACCAGGGACACTCCGTGTCTGGCTCCTCAAACTGGTCGACGCCTAAGGCGGCCGCCAAATCCTCCTGCCAAAGGCGACGGACGACGAAAACCGCCAGCTGGAGGGTCTCGTGCGCAATTTTCATTTCGGGCCAACAAATACACGTTTTTTCGGGGCGGCTCTGAGGTTCTCCAGTTTTTTGGCGCGGCTCTGAGGTTCTCAAGTTTTTTCGGGCAGCTCGAAGGTGCACAAGGGATTTGGGATTTGTGGCCAAAAAACACGTGGTTTTTGGTTGGTGGTTCTGAGGTGCTCGAGTTGAAAGTGGCAGTTGTTCTTGCAAAAGAACACGGTTCTATGGTGGTAAGGGAAACCAAAAGGAAGACCGACACTGTTTTGAGGGTAGCTGTTTGTGCGTTGTGGCTTTGCAGGGACATCGAAAAGAAAACCAATGTCTTTCCGATGGCTTAGGGCGACACGGGCCCGAAACCGTACGCTACCACCTACAGAACCATCAGAACCAAAACCCCGCCCCCCAACCAGAAAGGGTTCTTCGATTCTTCTTATTGGGTCTTAGGGTCCTGAGCACCCTCCCAACAAGAGGCCGGGCCTAGTCTTATATCACATTCCATTTGCAGCTTGTTTTTGTTGCCCCTGGTGTTAAATCGAATCCGTCACTGGCCACACCGTGGATGGTTGCAAAATCGATCCATTTGGCACCACTTGGCTGTGGCTCAAAAAACCGGGATCCCAAAATGGAACCCTAGTAAGTGGAAACATGGACCAAAGGCTGCGTAACCCCTCCTGCTTAATTTGGAGCCACACCCATTTAGAAACACCAGAAGCCATCAACATGGTACGTCATGATCAAGGCTTTTTAGGCGCGGCGAAATGGATTTCGCAACCATCCGCAGTTTCAATCTCGAGGTGTATTTAGCAATGCTCCAAACATCGACCCCTGAAAGCTCCAAATACCCGGCCTTTTTTCAGGGTATCATGTCGACCCTCTACTAAAAAAGGTGGTTTCTTACCATGGAAAACCGATCGGTCTTCCCAAAAATACCAACTGAAAAAAGCGGGTCTTTTGAGTAGGGGGTAATTTTCTAGGTCCAAGTTGTGTTGGTTCCCTTGGGGCTCAGCATTTCCAAAATTTTGGAAAGCCTTCGATGTTCAAGCATGCTTCAAGCAAATGATCCCAGTGTCAAAGACAACACACTGTGTTTATGCTAGTCATTTAGCTAGTTGTTCAAAGCTACAAACATATATGGTTTCATGAATTTTGCTATTTCCTGTTTTTACATGAAGGTAGCTGCATCCTTTTCTGGAACATTGGTTAAACGAGCACTCAAATGGGCATGCCCCTTTTGTGCGCTCTACCAAGAGTGAACTCAAGGAGCTGGACATAAGGGTTAACCTTTTGGGGCCACTAAAAATGGATCGACATGGGGAAACCAAACGGTCAGAAGGTCGATTCGCTTTGGGCAAGTGATCGGCCCGACTATAACTCGGTTGCGAAATCTGCTCCCCTGCTAAAAGTTCAACTTTTAGTGGTTTAATGGAAAACCCACTAGTTGGATCAAAAAGGCAACAAATCCTAACATCCCTTGGCAAAATGCACCAACTTAACTCCGTGGAAGCCTTGAGGATTGACTCAAGCAGCCAAGTGCAGTGCGATGAATACCCGACCCGCCGACTGGAGGAAAAAAACCGAAGCGCCATTGTCCCGCACTTCGAAACACAAGCCACTCGTGGATTTCTCAACGATATTCATGAAGAACTGGTGGCTCACCACCTTGGCCTGTAAAAAAAGAAGCACCAGTCTGGGGTACTGTGCCTTCGTCTGGATGAGCAACATATTGTTGCAACAATCGGACTGAGAGCTCCCAGCCACATGACTCGAGATCCATGAAATCCAATCCTGCGAGGGCTCCGAGTCGCCCTTCTTTCCTTTGCCTCGCGATGGACCGCTGGCCTCTTCAGGTCCCATGAAAGTCCCAAGTGTTGGCCTGCTTGTTACCTGAGCTGCAAAATTGAACAAGGCATACTATATTCGGCAACAAAAAAACTGGACTCAAAGCGACATTGTCCTTAAGGAAACGTGTTTCCAAAGGTCCGTCCAGTTCCGACGGCGAACTTGCTCCGCTCTTCACGGTTTCATCATGGAGTCGAGGCCTGCCATTCGAAGCTGAACATGAAGCTCCCAAGATGTGGCCATGACTCAAAATCCAAGTCGGTTTGCCCCCAGTGAACACACCAATCCAAACACTGAAATAGGTTCTAAAATGTGTGCGCCGACAACCCCAAAAATGGGATCCCATTGATTTTGACAACCACAGCCATGTCTGGAGACTTTACAACGTCCCCAAGCAAGAACTCCATATTCGGTAGCTCCCAAAGACTCTCTCTTTGCCAGCCCCAGAACAGCTCTTCTAACAGCTGCCATTTGTCATACCGTGGATGGTTGAAGTCGAAATCCGCAAATCGCGCACAATTTAGAAAAGAAATACCAATCAACGCTATGGTTCCAACCATGGTTTCCTGTTGTGGTACGAAATAGTCTTCCACTCCGCTTCCTGCCCGAGCCTTTTGCACCGCCTTTGGCGGTCTCGCCCTTGTCGCCCTTGGAAGCTTTGCCACCCTTTCCTGCCCAGACGCTCATGGGACTTCCAATGGAAGACCCAGACCCTCCGTTGGACACCCCAGAGGGGTGTTGGGGTTTCAAAACCTGGCGGTTTGAGGGCCCAAAATGAATCGGGAGCGTCTGGGTGCAGTGGCAAAGGGCAAAATGTTTGTTTCGAGATCATGCACTCGCGCATTCCGCATGCCCCATTCCGAACAGCACGAGCCTTGAAAAAAAGAGCTAGTGCCTAGAAATTCGGGGGTACACGTGGGCTGTTGTTCAGACTCCTGCGAAAGAATCTGAATGTTCCCTGAAGTTTTGACATCGCTTTGTGTGTCTTAGAATCTCATGAACCATGTTTAGCTGCAAAAACAGCCATTCCGCGCAATACCAATAAAAAATCGTCGAGATGCAAGGCTAGCAGTATAAACGTATATCAGCTGCCACTGTTGCCCAAGCATGAAGCATATTCAGCCTCTGGGAGCTTGTTTACGTGCATTATTCTTCACATTGAGTAGCAGCAACTTGGCAAACACCACAGCATTGACTGCTTCCCGCTTGGAAACACATTGTCCGCCCGGCAAGGATGCCTGTCATTGTTCGCTAGTAACCTCACACACCGCATCTTTTTTGAGGCTGTTCGGAGCTAGACAAAACATCTATCACCCTTGGGCTTTGTGACTCAAATATGGATATGGGTCAAAATTAAACCACCAGGGGACCGCAAATTTACGTCCATGGTTCCATTTACCGGGTTCCATTCTGGGTACCTATTTTTGACCCACGGCCATCTCGCAAGCGAATGCACTCTGTCTCTTCTCCCTGCCTCCTCCCATGGCGCTCAAGGATCCATGGCGAAAATGCGGCCAACGCGCATTGGCACGCAGGGCAAACAAAAAAGCTGAGAAGCGAGAAGCGGCACATTCAAATCCGCAAAGCCCCCTGCATTGGTGGGGGGTTTACACTGAAGACCTTGATGAAATGTGGTTTCACTCTCTCCCAAGCCAGTGCCAGTCTATGGCGAACTAGTTCATTTGCTCTTTCGCCCGTTGGAAAACCAAAAAAAACACATTGATGTATTTCCAGCAATCATAGATTCCCTTTCAAACCACTAGGGGAAATCATTTTTTTCTTTAGCCAATGGAAGAACTGTGTTCATTCCTCTCGATCTAATCCGACGGGCTCGTCTTGCCCTAGGCAACCTGTGAGCAGCGTCAGCGAGCGGCTTGTGACAAATGCTTGGCTTGCCGGCGTAACAATCCCAGCCATGTATTTGACTATACACATAGGCCTATGCATGGGAACACATAAGGAAAGAAACGCCTATGTGACCACACTTGAGCAATCCTGGGACATGCCCATGGCAATCCCAGACTGATGATCTTGCGGCCCAAAGTTTGTCCTTCGCTCGACGAAAGAAAACACCGCGCACACCTCTTTGCCCACCACGAAACACCCGCATGGCCAGTGACATGTTCGTAAAACAAAATAAAGACGAAAACATATATATATATATATACTGCACCAATCAAACAGAAAACATGCACAGTGCGGATGGCACCGGCATTTGTTCGCGAAGATGTTGCGGATTCTTGTCGAAACAGCGACGTCCTGCTGGCTTCCTCCAAATTGTTTTGGCAATTGCTGGCCCAGGGACAGCCACCCCAACATGGCTGTCTTCCCCTCGGTTTTCCCGTAAAACCACAAAAACATAGGGTGCATTCAAAAAAGGGACACCCCCACGTGGACTTCATCTGCGCCCATCCGGTCACGTGGCACAGCTCTTGGGCCACCCGCAGGCCCACGTTGCCCGAAGAGGCCAGCGTCAGCACCTCGAGCGACGGCACTCCGACACCTGGTCCGAGTCTCAGGGCGACTCCAGGGGATCCAAACAAAATCTACCGGGCAGGGGCAAACTGCGCGTAGAAATCAAAAAAAGGTACGATCCGATCCAGGACCTTTGAACCCCCAATGGCTGGCACATAACAACCAAAACAGCCATTGGGAGGTCATTCCACAGACCATTTGCCAGCCATTGGGGGGTCCAGGATGTTATCAGAATCAGAGAGTTCTGACTTGGGATGCAGACAGGCAGAAAAACAGACAGGCAGGCAGGCAGGCAAACATACGCATCTGAAGGCGCACAACACAAACATAGGCATGAGGCCCCTTGACAAGACCTCGAGCAGCAAACATGTCGTCTCCAGTGATCGAATAGGACAGCAAGAGTCAAAAGACTACTACAATATTCTCACAGACCTCCTGGTAGCTCCCAAAATCTCCCTCTTCAAAAGCAAGTTTGGATACCCCCAGCTCCAGAACGGCACTCTTCTAACCACCAGCTAATGTCAAAACTCTGGACATCCACGTGGGTGGATCTACGGCCCACTGCCATGCCGAGCATCGCACGGCCACCTGGCTCACGATCACCATGCGCCTCATGACGACCTCAGATGACCCCACACGGCCCCGTGTGGGGGTCCCTGGTCTTGACGCTCCGTTTCCAAGAAATGATTCGATGATCTTCTCCACTCCACATCACTCCAACAATCAAACACTTTGCAAGGGGGATAATCATTATACATATTCAGCCCGAGCAGCAATACGTCTTGACCAATGCAAACAAGTTGGTTGTTTTCGCCAACCGGCACATGCAAAACAAATGAACACACAAATCTGGCTTCGCGTGGTATGGCAAAATGTGCTAGTCAGTCTCCTAAACCAACCCACTCCTGTTGATAAGTTTGACTCTTCCTCATGACCTCATGTGTGGTTCTATACCCGGCCAAACAAACTCTGGCTGGGCACCGTGATGCCAGTCACCACAAGAGCTTTGATGTTGCAGTGTGCTCTTTCAGGTACAAGGACATTTATGGTCCATCACATGGAGTCATTTGGCTGTGGGTCAAAAATTGGTACCCAGAATGGAACCCTGGTAAATGGACACATGGACTAAAACCTGCGGTCCCCTAGTGGTTCAATTTTGACCCATGCCCATTTGTGCTTTGTCAGAGTCCTCGTCAGGCCACCGGGCTGTCAAGCAATGCATCCCGAATGCATGAGGCAAGCTTGGCAGGCAGCGGTTCGAATGTATCATTATTTCAGGGCGCAAGGCTGCGTCATTCATGCCGAAAAAATGAATCCCGTATCGAATACATACATACATACATAATATATATATATATATGTATATGTATGACATGATGTGCCGGTCATGTACACAAAGCGAACTGTCCTGTAAAGAAGGTGTTCATTTCCAGCGAATGGGATGCTTCAAATGTTTCACTTGGCTGGTTTTCCAGCTCTTCGATCAATTCACGTCAGACCTAAGGCAATCGCGAATTGGCACCTCTGCAGCTCTTTCAAGAGCTCCTTGCTGCGATCACCTGCGGAAAGCCCTGCTGATGGAAGAGGTTTGGGTTTTGGACCGCTTGCAACGGACTCATGCCCATGGGTGGCCTTTTGGAAAAATAGATGAGTTTGGTAAATGGAATAAACCCCTTCTGAACCAGTGCCAGTCCTTTTTCACCAAACTGCTAACCTAAAAAGGGCCCCTACGCTCATGCCTTGCATGATTGTTGCAATGACGGGAGAAGAGAAGTCCCCGACTGAAAAGCGGCAGTGATCAGTCCTTGTTGCCTTCAAACATGGCATCAATCATGCAAATTCGATTCAGCTGGTCACCATAGCTATGCAAAGGAAATGTGTAGAAGGCCCAACATGAATATCTGAACATGCATCTGAGCAAAGGACCCATATCTGGCCATGTCAAGCAAGTGTCATGGCTGTTGGTCAAACCGGATGTGCCCTCACTCGCTGCGTCACCACTTTGCAAAGCGCCTAGCTAGGGTACCTATCAATCTGGCCCACATACATTGAGCAAGTCATGCCTCTCTGTTCTCAAACGCATGCGTTGGCGTCAGTACGCTTTGCTCATGAAGACCACAGGGATTGCCCTGAAACGGATATATTAGCGCCTTTGATGTCAATGAGACAAGAGCAGATTCGCAACCATGTTCCAAGTGCACAGCCATTGTTTATTCAATAAGTAGGCAACAAGAAGTTTCTTGCCTTTTATTCGGGGCCAAAAGGCTTCTCTCACGCCAACTTCTCGGAGCCCCAGCCAGTGCCTTCGCGGCGCGCCTGCGGCACAAGAGTCCAAGAGACAAAGGCCGGTGTGGGATACGATACTTTTCGCTTTAGCACCAAGTATGCACCTGACTGGTACTCCATACCTAGAATTCTCGACCATAACAAGGTGCTGAAGTCTTATGAAGGCAAGATGAGCCCAACTTGTGCCCGGATCAAAGAAAGTAGGCGCTGCCAATTCGTCAGCCGGCTGGCAACCTTCAAGTTCGAACCAAAACCACACACAATGCCCTGCGGCCACACCCACCCATGAACTAAGCCATCAATCTAGCAGCTGGGTTCCTGTCCAAAACTAAACACTGAATGAGGACGGGATACTCAGGGACAATCCCTTGCAGTAAACAATCTTGAGCTGCGCACTCTCCTTGTTCAATGCTCAAAAAAAGGGTGATGTGAAGACCAGCCTGGTCCCCGCCAACTCCAGAAAATCTCCGAGACCCCAGAGACAGCTCGCCGCAGATCAGTCCCCGCCTGCGCCTCCTCCAGGAAGTTCAGCTGAGCGCGGCAACGGGAATCAACGCTCCGTCATGGAAAGAATTCAGTCTTCCAAACCCCATCAGAAGATTACATCGTAGTTGTCGCTTGCCCGAACTGGAGGCCTGGTCTGGCAAAAATGGCGGCTTGCGAAGATCAGAAAGGTGAAACATTCCGGGAAGGGGCTTGGCCGCCTTCGGCCTCCAATGCCTTGCTTCACGATCAAAGCTACGCGCAGCCGCAACATCAGTCCCACGTGTGCTCACGAACTGATACAGAAAGAAGTAGTGTCTTCTTTGCCGCTCAAGCAAGGTTTGTCAACTCACTCCCCAAAACGCACACCAAAGCAGTGCAAGTCTCATTGGTGCGTGCCCTTCTCATGCCTGACACACTCTGCTTTCCATGTCAGTACAATTTATAGTATAATCTGTGCAATTCGCGTCGGCCCTCAGGGCCGGGAAGCGGGCAGACCCCTGCTCAGCTCCAAAACCTCCCCAACCCACCGTTTTTGGGCCGAGCATCCACCTAGCGCAAGTCTGCCAAGCGCATGCGCCTGTAGCCAACTCCGTTCAACCGGAAACGTTTAGGGGCCTTTCCCCAGGCTCAGCCCCTTATAGGCTAAGCTTGCAGCGCCGCCCAGCGCAAGCCAACCTTCACACCGAAGCTGCCTAGCCCAACCCCTGCTCAGCTCAGGCCCCAGCCCAAGCCAGAAGCTTCACGCAGACGGCAAGCATGTATGCTTTGAGGTCAGCCCAGCCAGCGCGCTCAACGTTGCCACGCGCTCGGCTCCAACCAGGCGTCATTGGCTCTCAGCAAGAACCCCTTGGGGAATGAACGCTGCAGACGTCACAAATTGCAAGTGTGGCAGGCAACCAATCCAACCTAGGATGATCCGGCCCAGTCCAGCTCATTCCAGCCACCTCGTTGGCCGGCCCCCGCGGCTCGAGTTCAAGTTCCTGGCAATACCTTGCGACGCAACCCCGGCTTCATTTGCTCAAGCAGACAGTATACATAATACTGCCAACACTCAATATCAACAACAATAATGATAGTTAAGCTTACTAATAACAACAATAATCTGGAGGGACCCTCCGTCAGGTGCGATGAACATTCGTCCGATTCGGCCGGCGCCTCTTCGTCGTCCTCGCCCCAGCAGCTCTTCACCTCCTCGAAGCTCTTCTGCTCCATGACCTGGCACTTCCATTTGGTTAAGACCCCTGGAAAAATAAGCTCAGGTGATATCCCCAACAGCATGCGGTGCTCTTTTTAGTGCTGTTGGGGAATAAAACATATTTCCAGTAGTGATAGGTTCCCTTTAAAACCGACAAGGGAAAATCAGAATACTCTTAAGCAAGCGGAAGGGCAGATGGCCAAGCCCCGAGCACCTCGGTTTGTCTTTGGAGGTTGGTGGTCCCGAGTTTTGGGTGCTTGAGCAGCACCAAAAGAACAGACAACCACCAGTTGGGGAAAATGGGTTCCCTCAAAAAGACAGACCCACTTCGGCTACTGGGTCTGTCTTTTGAGGATGCCGGTTTTGGCGTGGTTTGCCCCCACCTGTAGGGAACAGTCTCCGCCGAGAAACAACACAAATACAACAAAACACATACCCTGTCATGGGTGAACATACATGCGCAAGTTGCCATAGTTGTGCTTGGATGTGCGCCGCACTCGCTCTGGACACAACGACATGGACCGGCCCTGAAGTCATCACTGAGCTTCTCCTAGCAAATCGGCTGCGCACCTTCGTGTCAGTGGCCTCGTCGACTCAATATCCCAAGCGCCAAAACATCACCCAGCTCTCACCTCAACTTGTTACCTGGACCCTTTTTTCTGCCTTTGACCCAAACATTTTTCTGCCTTTGACCCAGAAAAAAGAGGTACAAAGGCAGAAAAAAGGAGTCCTTTGGGGGTCCAGGTAGTTGACTGCTCGGCCATGCGGAACGCCTCTTGGCCAACCAACACTGGAAGTCCGGAAGTCCAAGGCCCATGGAAGGCCGACTCTTTCGCGATCTTTCGCGCTGCTTGTCAATTGAGCAATGCGTGAAAGCTCCAAGTCGACAAAGAGTCGACAAGAGAGCACGGAAAAACAAAGGGTAAAATGAACTGCGACTGTGCCGAAATGATCATATATCAACATTCTGGGCATCCAGAGCTAGGTCCTCCAGTAGAGAGGTTAGAATAAGGGTACCTGTTTTCTGTCTATTTTAGTAGGGGAACCGAATCTCTCCCAAAAAAGAATCGGTAAAAGGGCACCTAGCTGGGGGACCTAGAGCCCAACGGATGTTTGCACGTCAAACCATCATTACGCCATCCCAAGCGATCGCTTGCTCCCCACACGCCCAAGTTGCCGCTTGCCTCTGCAACAGTCAGGGTGGTGCCCACACGCGCCGCAATGACGCCCATCGACTGCGAGAGACCGACTTCTGGGGTCGGGTATGATGGCCAACCCTGACGAAAGAGGCACATATATGTATATATATATATATTTATGTATATCCCTTGGAAAACCAGGTTTTTCCAAGAACACATTAAACAAAAGCGGGCATTTGGAGTGAGCCACGTCTTTAGTCTTGCTGAAGTTGCATATCTGGCATCGCCAACTGAAGCTCGGTCAGCACAGGTATCCGCCATAGCATTTTTGCTGGTTCGATCAGGGAATGAGGGAATGACCCCCCATATTGGGAATCCCTAGCTTGATCGTGGGTCATTCCCTGGGCATTGGCAAGCACCACCCACGACCGTTGCCTTCTCAAGACAAGGGCAGCTCCCATGATCAAAAAGTCCAAGCTACCCACGGTCATTTTGGGGCCAGGAATATTGATTAACCCCCACGTGATACAATCCGCCTGCGCTTAACAGGGCGGGCGTGCTTTTGCCACGGTACAAGCAACTTGCGATAAACAAATGCACAAACCAATCTCTACGACCACAAACTCAAGAACACCTAGAAGCAGAAACATTTACATACACAATGCGCATAATGCATATCACCATACCACGTTCTTCCACTTAGTCCGCTACTAGAGCCCAGTACTGTGAGCCCTGGACTAATCCCCAAAGCGAAGGATCCCTTAAACTATGAAACAGCCAGGGCTTTATCCAGGTGCCTATGAACTCTCCCAATCTGCTTTGGGCGGGGCTCAAAATTATAGAGCCAAGGCCTCCGACTTGGGTGCCTCTTGTTTGGAGGGTGCCCCCTGTTTTGCAGCTATTACAGGGAAACCCAACGAAACCAACCACCCATTTCAGTGGGTCCCCCAATACCCAGGTGTTGACCCTACTGTGGATGGACGAAATCCATTTCGCACCACTTGCAAGACATGGAAAACCATTGTTCATTGGTATTTGCAGGGGAATCATCATTCCAGGGCTTCTTAGGTGGTGCAGAATTCTGTCCATCCACAGTATTACCCTGTCCGCCACGTGCCTCCAGGCGTCGGTGAAGATTGATGGCGGCTGCGTGGGACTGCGTCACCGCCAGCACACGCTGGCCCTGGACATCGCTCCGTCGCTCCGTGGCTCGCGGGGATTCCGCGCGGGGATTCGGGTCGCGCATCCGACGGCTCGTGTTGCCTTCTTGGGTTGCCCTCCCACCAACTCACCTGGAACCTGATGTTCGGGGGTCCTAGTTTGGACCATTCTCCTTTTAAAGGGACCGGGTCCCTGTCAGGTTCCATGTTAGCACTCTGCTAGAAGTCTGCTTGACATCTGCAATGAAGGTTTCCAAACACTGCACGGGGCTTGGATAGAATCCAACGCCTTTGATGGGGCGTTCAGCAACTTGCGAGTATGTATAGGTAGGTACTATGATTGCTTGCTAGACCGTGCTGCCAAAGGAGATATGGTAGAATTTTTGCCTCCTTTTCCAACCTGCTTGCAGGCCAGGCAAGAAAACAATACATTTCAAAGGCTGGAAGGTTGCCAAGATTATCACTATACTTAATAACTCTTGGCCGCTCTTGGCCAGCAAAAATCAGCGGATGCCGCTGGGAAGTCATAAGTGTGAGGATGCCTGGAAGTGTTGCCTGAGCTCGTCAACCCTATCAGAACCGGCAAGCAGTAAACTCGACGCAGTCTAAGAAATCTTGACATGTCCTCTTGTTCGATTGAACCCGTACAGGTCGGTCAAGCTGCCGGCTGCGGCTGACAAACGCAGACTACCTAATCCATGGCTCATAATACTAGATGCAACGTACTCACAGTGTGCAAAACAAACTTCGACTCACTGCTGTTCGGGGGAGGGGCATAGGTGGTCACTTCACCCGCAGAGGCTTGCTTCACCCGTCACCCGTCCGCCACCTCGAAGGTCATTCCCATTGCCCGCAGTCGCTCCAACAGCACAGGCCCCAGCGCAGAAGCCACCCCGCCAACACCCCCCCCCTCCATGACCGTGTCTTGCAAACCGGCCCAGAACCTATCAAGTCTACCCCAGAAACCAGTCAAATTCCCGAGTAACCCGGTCACGTCCCCCAGTGGAAACTTGTCCAATCCGCCCAAGAGAATCCGGTCCACTGCTCTTCAGCGTCGCTGCCCTTCTGCAGCTCTACTGCGGCTCTCGTTCTAGCCCTTGAAGCCATGTGGAAACATATATCTATGATGTATATTACTGGGCTGCCCTCAGATCCCCCGCTAAAAGTTTGACTTTTAGTGGGATGAATGGAAACTACCACTAAACACTAAAAAGCTAAAAGGCTAAGGGGATGGCTGGGAGCTACCAAGTATAGTGTGAACCGAAACGCTGATGTCTTGAGAAAACAAAAGCAACACTTCAAGGCAAACCAACACACAGTACCCCAAAGCCAGCCAAACGCAGACTGGCCAAGCTGGGCAACGCGAAGCGTTGACAATAAATACAACGATCCCACGCACCATGAGTGAGGTCACTTCACGCCAGTATGACCTCGCGGCACCTCGACATCTGCAAAGCAAGTGCAAACTGTGTAACCATTTCATTCCACTTCAGAGCATGGACAATACAGCGATTGGTCATGAAAAAAAACGTCGCTTCCATACTGTGGACAAAATCCATTTCGGCACGTGGAAACCCTGGTTGAAACCAGAATGTTCATAGGTATTTACCTTGGGGAATCGCATCAGACACCAGGGTTCCTGATTCTTATGTTATCAAGCCTAGGCCACCTAAGGGAATACCTAGGCAAGCAGCAAACCGTTGACTACCTTTTCACACTGCTGTCAGTGATCTTGAAGTCTGTAGCGGCGGAGCATGTACAAGTACACTCATGCACAGGGTTGGAACCTGAATCCACACCCCCCTCATTTGAGATTGAGCAACAACGAAAATGTCGGCAGGTTTTGCAACCCGCTTTGATTCCATACGCACATCCATTGCACGTTGAAAATGGACATTACACATCCGTCGTGCATGCAAATTGCTACTCTCTCAGAAGGGCTCCGTTGTGATGACGATTGCATTCACCACCTTCCGCTAGTAGACCAGCCGCGCGAACTCCAGGTCGACCACTGCCAACTGCTCCAGTCCTGACTGCTCCAGTCCTGACTGCCCCAATCTCTCCAGCTTCGGCTTCTGGCAGCGGAGCTGGAGGCGGGCTGAGCAGGTTGCACAGGTCCGCGGGCGGGGTCCTCGGCGCTTTGCCTCTGGCTGCGCCGTGCGAGCTTCTTCGCATCGTCCTCCGCCTGGCATCGAGGTCCTCGGCTCCGGTTGCCCGGAGCGTAGGGAACTTCCCGCCAAAGGTGACAAGATTGCGCATCCCCGGGAGGATGTTGACCTGGTCGACGAATTGATGAAGACTCAGCATTTTCCCGTTGTACGAGAATAGCCATGGAAACGTAAGCAGGCTGGCGTCATAGTCCCCGACCTTGCCGCCGGTGACGTAGACAGTCCTCACATACTGGAGACCTCGTTTTCCATAGCGTGGCCCAACCCCGAGAAGTCGTTAATCGTAACTCCGTGGAAATTCGGGGAGGACACAAAACCTATAGATAGACATTTGGTAGAGGCTGTCGCGATTGTGTCCTTGCTCCACCATGCGAAGGGCAAAGGTCGCATCTTTGTCAAACCGATCCACCACATTGTCGTATCCAAGCTTGCGGGCCCTGCTATCGTAGTTCTTCGAAGCCTCAATCTGCTTGGCTTCGAAGGATGTTGCTCCTCTCTTCGCAACATCAGCATAGCCCTTGAAATCATTGATGAGGAGCTGATCAACCGTCTTGCCAACGCGGTGACTCACCTCCTCAAGCATCTGCGTTCTCCGCTTTGCGGCTCTGAAGAGCTGAACGTCATTGTTCTCCTTGGTGCTCCGTCCGCAACGCTGGCACTTGAGCTGCCCCTGCATCATGTCCTCGCCGCAGAGGCTGCAGTCCGTGTAGTGGACGGGCATTGCGAAGGTCTTGAACCTGACGACTGAGGTGTCGGCCGCGGGTTGCCCCGGGCAAGAGGCGGCCGTGTCCTCATTCGTCTGCTCTTCTTCAGGATTTGTGGCCCTGTTTCCCTCCGAATCGGTCTGAAAGGCCTCGTCTGCAGTCACAATGACGGCTCGCCTTGCGGCGAGCGTGTCGACAGTCGTTTGATTCTCCAATGCCTCAAGACGAAGGGCATTTCTCCAAAGCACTTCACCTGTCTTCGCATCTGTGTAGTACAGAATGGAGTCATTGGGAACGATGTCGGCGGTCAGCATGACGTCAGACTCCGAAAGGAAAAACACCACTCCGAGCTCGATCGCATACTTGAAGTCGATGACAAGCTCAATAGGCATTGTTGCTCGAACTCCAGCATTGTACGATGAGCTCTCTACCGGGTGGATGGAGAAGTGGCTCTGAGAGCGGCCACTCTCCGTGACCCCAACGCCACCCGGGATCAAACCTGTCCTGACGATGTTCTCGGCTGCGTTCTTGCTCGTGCGATGGTATAGTTTGCCAGGGCCATCATCAATCGGCGAAAGCTGCAGTCCGACCTTGCGAGCGTCCTCCGGGAGAAACTTCCCGTAGATTGCCTTCACAAGTGCGTACTGGTTCCGGCTGATGTCGCCATCAGCATCAACGCTGCTGGCGTGTCCCTGACTGGCACGAACCTTGATGACAACCCACTCCTGGTTGTTCTCGGCAGCCGAAGGATGCTTGATCGCGAGGACGGTGTATCTGCATTTCGGATCGAGTGCAAAAATCTTCAACAGCGTCTTGTACCCGATATTGCTGCGGGTCTTTCTGTTGAATTTGTCACATAGCTGGTGGACGTCGACAAAATAGTTCTCATCGAAGTCGAGTGGCCTCTGTTCTTGAAACCTGCCACGAAGCATTCCAGATATGGTCGTGCACCGATCGGTCGAGGACGTCTCTCCCTTCATGAAGTTGGGCACCTTCAGGATCGTGCCCGGGAGAATCCTCGCCTCGTACTCCTGGCCGCGGAAGATGACGGTTCCGCCGGGCTTGCCTGGCAATGCGCTTCCGGCAGGGGTTGCCCCCCTCACATCCGATGCCACCGCAGCAGTCGATCGCTTTCGCTTGTACCTTTGGCGATGCTTTCGCGGTGAACTTGGGTGTAGCCGGAGCGGCCTTGACGCCAACCCTCACCACCCAAAAGACCTTAATTAAGGTTTCCAACCTTGTTTAAGTTTATCAACCTTAAAAAAACTCCTTAATTAAAGGCTTTAGTCCTTATTTAAAGTCTTTTTCTTGAAAACACATACAAAAGTCCTTATTTAAGGTCTTTTTTTAAGGTTGAATCCAACATTTAAGGACTTTAGTCCTTAATTAGAGGGTTTTCATTTTAAGGTGTTTTTTCTTAGTTAATGTGTGTTTCAAAAGGAGAAGCTTGCATGCGCTTCTCCTGATCTTTTTTTTCAAAATTGGAGAACGAACGTGCTTTCTCCTATAGACAAACTGCTGCAGCAAGTTCATGCATGGCTTCATGCGCGCTCGAACCTTCAAGGCAGCGCCTCGATCCAAACAGCTCCTTTTTTTCTCACACAGCTGGCACATCGTGTCGACCTGCAAACCGGCACAATACATTCTCGGCGGTTGAAGTCACAGACTTTGGCCCTCCCCTCCTCCTCCCCATCAGGGCCAGAGCCCCTCCAAAATCCTCATCCCGATATGTCCACGTCAAACTGGGATTGGAGGCAGCCATCTCGCACATTTCTTGGAACAAATGCAATTTTGGTTTCAGCCTCCACTGCGCGTGATCAGAGTCATGGACCAAAGCTGCGTACAAAGTGCAAAATTTCCGACAATGTTCTTTCAGTACTGCTATGGAAAAATTCTGATGATCCAAGCATTCATAGCATCGCGACAGGTGCCCAGCTGCCGCCTTCAAACTTGACTCCCACACATTGTCATCCCTGCAGTACTCTTGGGCCAGGAAGTTGACAAAAGGCACAGTCGCCCTGACTTGAGCCGCTCCCCCTCTGAGCTTGGGGGGGTTGCTGGCTTTCTTCTGCAGCATGGTGGCGGTGAGGTTGGCAAGCCTGTCCTTGGTGCCATTGTCCTTGTACCATGTCTGGAGCTTCAAAAATAAATCTCTGCATTGCTCGTCTTTGTTGGTGCCTCGCATCTTTGGTAGCAAGGAAGAAAGAAAACTCCCACAAAAGTCTGCTGCAACTCCTTTGTCCACTGCGTGCAACCAATCGATTTGAAAGATAGAAATATCAACAAACGGGCAGCCCATGATAGGAGAGGTTGATCTCTCAAGTTCTGCTTGCCTCGTCATAAACTGCCAATGGGAAAGGCGGTGCTGCGGCATCCTCCAAAATGCTTGGTCATCACAGAGATGGATGCGGTCAGGAGTCATGGTGCACCTCCAACAGCAGCCGCTCAATTCTTTCCAGCCGGGCAGCCTGAACAATTCCTTGTAGCAAGCCCAGTCGCCGCGAACCTCAGCAAGGATTGCCCTGACATAGAGGGTTTGGCCAGCCAGCTTCTTCCTCACCGCATCTTTGGCGGTAAAAGGAGACCCGTCGTGTCTCCTGCTGGGGTATACGCCAGAAAATAAAATCTCAAAACTCCACTTCAAAATATTGAAGATACAGTCAAAGGTGGCGTGCTTGATCACAAAAGATTTGTCAATGACCGTGATCGGCAGCCGCATGTTCTTCCATTCTGGGACGCCTGGGAAATTTAAGGCAACAACTTCCAGCGAAGAACTCTTGTCCCAGTTGTAAGGGACGCCGTCGCACCACAGACCGCAACCCAATAGGGTGGCTCCAGCCTGAGCTTCCACCTTGGTCACGTGGGCAGCCGTGTCAACGGACATTCCGCCTTTGTCCAAAAAATTCTCCAACGAAGACCACTTCGCAATATAACCCACCAGCTCATGTGGCAACCACATAGGCAAGAGCTTGCGAACTGCTGCCTTCTTTTTGGGGTCCCAGACCTCAACAGATACAAAATAGGGCTTGGGCCAATTGGAATATCTCACAAGTTTCCTTTGCAAGTCCCGCTTATGATGCCCAGCGGATGGCTTAAAAGAATGCAAATCTCCAGTGTGCGCACTGCCGGCTGCCTCTGCATCCTGTAGCAAGCTGGACGCTCGCTCTGCGCTGACTTGGTTGGTAAAATACAAATCCTCAATGTTGGTTCTCAGCCTCTTCTCTTTGGGCTGGTCAGAATATTTTGGAAGGCTTCTTTTGGAAAACATTGACTCTACCATCCACAAGCAATTGCAAAACCAAAGGGCCAGCATCCATTTGGCAAGGCAAGCCATTTTGCTGACAAGAAAAAACTCAGAAGGCGTCAAGGGTGCAAGTTTGAACCGAGAAGCTTTAGAGCCTCACATGCGCAAGCGTGATCAGAAAAGCAAGCTCCGAAGGCACTTCTTTTGCGCTCAAAAAAAACTGTGCTCAATTGCGCCTTTAGTGAGGCACAAAGAGAACCCATTGCGCAAACTAGCACTCACTAGTTCTCAGCAGTCAAGAGCTGGGCCTTCTTCTTCCAAGTCTTTGCCGCGTCCAAAAGGACGTCCAAATCGGCGCTTTTGTCCTCAATGGATCTGCCTACTGCAGTGCTGCATTTTGTTTTGCAAGCATGTGTCTGCCATCCATGTGTCTCAGTGATCTTGGCCTTGCTTTGAGGCACCCAGAGTTGGCTCCCAGTTGTCACAGCCACAGCATTTCAGGTCTTGCAGTGTAGCCCCCGACCCAAATGCGCAACCCCCTTCTTTTTTGTTGGCAGGGAGATCAAGACACAGGAGAGTCTGAATGACTTTCCTTTTCTTAGGAAGACTTTGAAAAGAATGAGGATATTTAAAAGTTTAAAAAAGTTTAAATTTTAAACTTTTTTTTAACTTTTTTAAACTTTGCTTTTCCTGTAAAAGTAAAGGAAACACAAAGTTTAAAAAAGTTTAAAATTTAAACTTTTTTAAACTTGTTGGGGTTGAGTTGGGAAGTTTTCAGGAAATTTCTCAACCGTAAAAAGGAGACCAGTTTGATCTCCTGACGGTACCCCAAAGCCAAGCCAATCCAAAACCTGCAGATTAGAGTGGATATGCAACTTCAGATGGCAATGCTGCAAGGCAAGATTACCCTGCCTACTGGCTGGTTGATTAAGTTTTTTTCCAGGCTCACACATCCAGGCTTCGGTGCAAATCCTAGTGCCTCTGGCACAGAGCAACTCCAGATACCACATCTTGGGGTTTGCACAAAAACGGCCTGTCACAGATTGCCTCTCACTCCTTGCCTTCGCCAGATGGGTCAGCTGGATCCACCGGAGCTCCACCATCCACAGGAGCTGGATCCACAGCAGCTCCACCATCAGCAGGAGCTGGATCCACATGGGCTGGATCCACAGGAGCTGGAACCCCAGGAGCTGTGCCAGTCGGCTAGGCCTGTTGGGGCTGGAGGCATTGTAGGGAATGGTGGGGCAGCTCCGCCCACCACTCCAGCAAATTGTGGTAGTTGTGGCAGATTGGCAGGCATCGGTGCCTGGCAAGGAGATGCAAAAATATGTTGAAATGAGGCTGGTAATGCAAACACAAAAAAAGAAGCCAGAAGTAAAACCATACTTTTCTGGCCAGAAGACTGGCTGCCCAGGTGCAATGGGAGCGGGGTTGGTAGGAGTTCTCACTCCCAGAGCCTGAGCTGGATGCTACCTGAAAAAATGAGGCTAGTCTATGGAATGGTAACTACAAAAAAAACTGATATATGGTTTACATTACAAAATCTGACAAAAAGGAGACCAAGAGTCTCCTACCTTGTTTGTGCCAAGGAGCCTGTAACAAGGAGGCCAACTGCCCATCAGCTGCAGCACCCTGGCCCACATTGACGTTGATCACCTGGACGTTGATGGATGGCGGCTGCTGAGGCTGCTGGATAGGCACCACACCATGCCAGTTTCCCACGTTGGGCATCAAGTTCCTGGAAGGACCAGCCACAGCCTCAGGCCCACTTCCCTGCGTAAAGGCTGCAGGCACTGATGCTCGGCTGAAGGCAGCAGGCACCCTGAATCCTCCACCAGGGCGGCGACGGGCATAGGCCTCAGGTGGCAAATACCAAAGAGGTGATGTAACAAAAAATGAGACTACAAAAAAAGGAGATCGCATGTAGTCTCCTAGATATTGGATTGGACAAGGGTCATGGGGCACAGTCGCATACTGGGTGCCAGTTGGCCTTGAAGAACTGGCCATGCCACTCCTGGCCCTCTGCTGCCACCAGATCTTCCTGGACTTCCCCTTGGATTCTGCTTCACCTTCTTGGCCCCAGGCTTGGCAGCAGCCTTCTGGGCAGCCCAGGCCCTGGCCTGCTTGATCATTTTCACCATGGCCTCCCGGTCGCCCTGCCAGGACTTGCTCTGCTTCTTGCCCTTGGCATGGTACTGCCATTCACGGACGTGCACGTAGTAGAGTTTCTTACTGGCAGGGCATAATACCAAGAAAAAAGATCCATATTGTTGGTGGCAGGCCTGGCCTGACAAAAAAAGGAGACAAAGTGTCTCCTGGTGAGAGGGATTACCTTGTATGTATGGGAAAAATAAAAAGACGACAAAATGCTGATAGAAAAACTCTGGTGCGTTGAAAACGTATTAAACACCCCACTACAGTGTCGCACATGGGATTGCAGCAGCCTCCTTTGCGGAGGTAGGAGCGGGCGTGGCACTTGGCGCACTCTCGAAGAAACGAGCTCTCAAAGGGAAGGAGCTCCACTTCATCATCCTCCTCCATGGGCTCCTCCTCCTCCCCTTCCTCATCCACAAGGTCCACCTTGGGAGGAGGCCCATCATCCTTGGCCATGGGCAGGGCCTTATCCCCTGCATGAGCCATGGCAGACAGGCAGCACTAGCACCAAAGCAAACCTAGCTGCTCAAAGCTTGAAATGGTGGAAAAAACGCACACCAAACGACATGTGCAAAAACACTCATGCAGTGCTTGGCGCCCCTTGCAAACATAAACCCATCCCTTTGTGAGGTAGGGGTCTTTCCTATTCCCCTTTTCTCCCCCCCCAGAACCCCAATACCCTAGCAGTTGAAGAAACACTTGTGTTTGAGCACTCGTTTCACATCTGCTCCCTAGCCCACTGCTTGACCTGGTCTTCTGATTGCCCTGCTTCCAGCTTGGCAATGGCCTGGTCGGCAATGGCTGAAACTTGGTCTTTCGAAAGGGTGCTACTTTTCAATTGAAAAATCTGCTTCTTTGCCAAAAAATGCCTGATGGCAAAAGCCCCTGAGTTCTTATAATACATCTTACTGTATTGGTTGGGGGCAGGAGGCTCAGCATCTGAGGAAGCAGCACAGCAGCCAAGAAAGATCAATGCAAGAACAGCAGCCAAGCTTCCAAGGAAGGAGGCGGTTGCCTCCTGTGAAAAAAGTGAAAGAGGTTGCAAAAAAATCCTTATTTAAGGAAAACCAACCTTAAAAAAAAGACCTTAATTAAGGAAAAAGACCTTAAATAAGGTAGTAAAAAAAGACCTTAATTAAGATAAGGTCTTTTGGGAGGTGAGGGAAGCGCAGCCTCAGCGGCACTCCCTTGCGGGAGTGCATCATCGTCATCATAGTCGATCTCCTCCTTGATTTCGACTTCCTCGATCTTTTCGAGGATGCGGCCCTTCGCGAGCTTGATCGGACGTTGAAGGCTTTCCCATGACTCAAGTGTGAGCTTCCTGTTCGCCTCATACTCAGCCAAAGTGTACGGATTGAGTCCAGCTTCGGCGTCATGGGAATATTCAAGGTACAACCTCACGTTGTTGAAATCTTCTTTGTGGGACTCAACGACAGCGACACACTTCATGACGTTGAACAACGACCACAACCACTCCACCGTCGTCTTCCGGTTCTCGATGGAGTCCACCATGTGGTAGTTGTCAAGCCTGTCCTGCCGAGACACCAAGAACGTCGACTCCTTCTTGCGAAGGAGCTTGTGCTTGTTGAGCGACTCATCCAACAACTTTTCCATGAACTGGTTGTAGATGGGCGGGAGCATATAGTACGAACCCTCGGTGTTGGCCAAGATCGTGATGTTCGCAATGCCCCACCAACTCCTGCACTCCTCAAGCACATCGATCGCCTTGGCGCACTTGTTGAACAGCTCGGGCCAGTGACCGTCTCCGCATCGGTATGGCCATTCGGGCTCATCGCAGATCCCACCACTGCCAACGAGCTCGTTCCCGGACCAGTACACCGTCACGTAGAAGTCGTGGTCCTTAAACTCAGGACGTTTCTTCAGGTCCTTCATGGCGCTCTTCACTGTCCACGTGAGAAATGTGAGGTCCTTTCCCCAACACATTCTCACCTCACAGTGGCTACAAATCGTGCTGCGGTTGTAGTTCATGTCCTGCGCCAAGTCCGCCCTCTTGCGGTTCTTCTTGCCACCGCTGATGAGGGCGAGGCTGGAGTCACTCACGACGAGGTACACGCTATTCCGGCCACAGGTTGCCCCGGGCGTGATGCGGCCAAGGCCTTTGTCATTGACAGCGCAAAGCGTATCCATGAGCTCCGGCGCGTAGTCAGCCGCCCACATAGCGCATGAGCTTTGGAGAGTGGCCTGTGCTCCGAGGATCTGCTCCATTGTCTTGCGATCCTCGGGCCTCGTCTCCTGGAACAAGGTGTTCGACGTAAAGCTCGTCATCCCTCCTCGCCAGTACTCCAAGTTGCCCTCCAAATACTCCCCGAGGTTGTAAGCAGCCATTGCGGCTACCGGTGAGGGAAGCTTAGCAACAAGTGCACGTTTTATGGGTCTCTGAGCCGAGCTATCGGTGACAACCTGTTTCATGCTGTCAGCAAACTCAGAAAAACATCCATGGATCAGGTCAGTCATTTCATACGTGTAAGATTCAGCACGTTTGAGGGCCGCCCCCCTGGACTGTCCATGCTGATGATCCTTTGTGCACTTATACTGTTGCAGTTTGGCCAACGATTGACAGGAAGAAGCAATAGTCCATGACTTTTGCAACAAATTTCCATCCTTGTCCAGGACACCAAACATGCAACCATCGCAATTGTACTTGACCATCTCATATTTCATGAGGAAATCATGCACGAAATAGTTCTTCCAATAACTGCAAAGCTTAGGAAGTTCCATGTTGATCACAAGCACAATGTCAAGCTGTCGAAGCATAGTGATAAGTTTGTCCAAACGCTTCAGCAGTTTGCGAAACAACGCCTTGTGCTCCTGGATCTTGGCTTGACCTTCTTGAGTCTGACCATTGATATTGTTCCAGGGGCACCCACCCGTACACGGAAGTGAAGCATGAAGCATCACGCAGGGCGGTGTTTTGGACTTGACATTCTTCCTGAAAAGTTGCACCTCGTCAAATACCCATTGTAATGTATCAGCAACCAACGCATTCTGACGCTCAGTTACTCTAAGCACCTTGCAACCAAATGCTGGTAATCTTGATTTGTCGCCGAGCTTGGAATCATCAGAACAGCAAAATTCGCACAAGAACCGATCATAGGTTTCATGCGTGGAAACGGCGGAAGCTTGCGCTTCGCTAGTGGGGGCTGGTTTGATTGTAATGTTTCCATCCAACTGCACCCACCGTACTCCAATAAGATTGCACGCGTGATCCCATTTTGCTTTGCTCGTAAACGGCTTGGTCAAGATGTCCGCAACCTGATACACAGTGTTGACATTGACGAGATTGAAGAAACCTTTCGTGAATTGTTCTCGAAGCCACGCCAAAGAAGTTCTTTGAGTTCTGTCAGCATGACGAAGCTGTGCGGAGTTTCCAGTCTGAATGATGTGAATTGTTGCTTGGTTGTCTTCACAAAACGCAACTTTAAACTTCTCATTCCAATGAACATTCAATCCGCGAAGAGGTGCTATCGTCCTTTCATGCTGCTCAAAACCACCATACCGAATCTCGTCCAACTCGGGGTCGACATAAACCAACACGGGATTGCCCCCCTGACCGGAGTTGTCCCGGCCTGGAAACGGAATCGGCTTGGCGTTGCCACCAGCTGGCTGCTTTTCCTTGGGTGCATCAAGCAATTCCCACAGCACACTCATGAGTGAAAGCGTTGGTAAACCTTGCGCTCGCACAGAGTGATTGGCAGCAACAACTTCGGCTTCGGTTGATGACATAGCAGTACTAGTCTGCTTCTTCGAAAACGCATTGATGGGGTAATACGTGTTGGGACCGACGATGACCGCCACACAGCCAGTAGTTGACCTCGAGTCGAACTCACCTGCATAGTCGGCATCTCCGAAAACCCACAGTCGGCAATCCAGCAAACTGTCCCCAATAAAACATGACATCCTGTGATTGAGGGTCGAATTGATGTAAGCAACCAAACGATGCAATCCCTCATCACAGTCTTTGGACCATTTTGTAACGCGCGAAGCAAGTGACTGAGTTGCTCGAAGAAGATCATATCTCGCCATTCTTGCAGCAAAAAGAATCTTCATCAAAACCCGGCTTGCTATGGGTTGCAACTTACCAGTTGGTTCTTTCTCGCTCTCACGCGGAAGTGCTGTCCTCATTTCATGAAACGGGGTCGAAACATTCTTGAGGGTAGCACGAGAAGTCTTCGCAAGCTCACAATAAGACTCAACGCATGAATCCAAGAAATCGGCCATGTCATAATGGACGATGTTGACGGGTTTCTTCATGCAACCGTCTTTTGGGTGATCCATGTCAATGAGCTCCTTGAACTTGGACTTCTTTGACTGTTTCTTCGCAGCAGTTTTGTTTCTCATTGCTGCCGCGGCTGCGTGTCCTCCCACCTGGTCGGCATAGCTGAAAACTGTGCAGCCGGTCCACCAATTCTTCTCCTTGACATCGGCTTGTGCTTTCCACGAGTCCTCGAGATACTCATATGTGTTGCCCTTTGCGACACAGGTCACGCGGAGATCCAGCAGTCCCTCGAAGTTCTCGGGGGCATACCTCTTCCTTCTGGGATAAAGATGGTGTCGAACCCAAATCTTTTCCTTAGGGAAATGCTCCCAATAATCTTCCGTTCTGTGAGGGACGGCAGGACTTGCGCTCTGCTTTTCAAACACATGAGCAAATGGGTGATGTTCTTTTGTCAATGTCACCTGATTCTGCTCCACATGTTCGCAGCCAAAATACCTTCCGAGCGACACCGGCGTGTCGATCTCGATGGCAGACTCGATGTTCTTCCACCCTTTTGCCAAATTAGCAGTTGGGCCAGCCAGCTTGAGGTCATCAACATAAACAACCAACAAAAGCTTGAGCTCATCATGGAAGAATACGCTTTGCCAAATGCCTTTCAACAATGGCCTCCACTTGTTCTTTCGAAGACCAGTTTCGAAATGGTTCTCCCACAAGCCACCGCTGTCAATGTGACCATACAATGCCAAAATCAAAGGTGATAGTGGATCATTGTACTTGCCAATCCATTCTTTGGGCCAACGGTCTCGTGGAAGTCTCACCCATGTAGTGATGCCTTCGAACAACGCCTGCGTGTATGCCTGCTTTGCATCCCCCTGCTGCTTACCAAATCCAGGCTGAGAACCGTACAGGTCAACAATCTTGCCTGCTTCCATGCTTGCAGGGGAAGAACCGAGTTCAGCAAACATCGCTTGCTCATAGTTCTCATCAACAACACGGTTTCCTTCGAAAACAGTTCTGCCTTTGTACTTTCGGCTGGGGTCGCCCATAGCAAGCTCGCTTCCCTTGAGGTAACACGCCTCAAAGATACGGGCTATGTGGGCCTTTTCCCCCTTTGCCTTAGCTTCGGCAATGACTGTCTTGCATTCTTTTACCCGCGACTCGTCCCAGGTACCTTTGCTTCTGAGCTTCTCCCATTCGACATCCAAAGCCTTCTTTGCCTCAGGAGTGCTTGCAACTTCCGAGCGCGGAATAAGCCTTGCAACTGCTGCAGTCATCAACAAAGCATTGACCAAATCTTCACGGTTGTCTTTGATATGTTCTTCAATAACTGCAGTGACACACGCTCGATGCTCATGAACAGTCTTCCCTTTTTCGTTGACTGTGACAGGCATCGCAGGAGCAAGCATTTCGGGAATAGCTGATGCAACGGCTGCCGGCGAGGGGAGCTTAGTGACTGTGCCCCCCTGACCATGAACAGCGTGATTGGGCTGAACACAGACGGCCGTGGCAGCTACGACTGCAGCAGCTGGCTTTGCCTCCTTCTTCATCGCGAGCTCTTTGCGATACTCCTCAGCAACACGAGCGCGTTCTTTGGGAGAGGCAAGTTTCCACATATCTGATGGAATATCAGGTGGACGACTTGACTTTCGGGCTCTCACCAAACGAAAACCATCCCATTGAAACCCAGGTGGGACTGCCGACCCATTCGGCATGTGATCAGGATCGTGATCAGCAAGTCCCTCGGCAGGTGCAGGAGGATCTTCCATCAAAAATGTGACTCCGGCTCATACTCCAATTCGTCCGGAGAACACGGTTTGTCGTCGGCAATAGCTTGCTTTGCGGGAAAAACAAACGTCTCATCAAGCAGACTGAACTCATACTGCTTGACGCGGAGGGGATTAACGTCACCCGTCCGCAACTTGTCCGGCAAATTCTTGAGCGGCAATACCAAAATTTCATGCGTGTAGGTAAAGCCAGGCTGCACATGATAGCCAACAAAAATGCCGACATCCGAAGTTGGCAGAAACTTGGACTGCTTCGAATCGACGCGCTGACGATTGATCCAATACGACAATTTTGCACCAAATGGAATCTTCGTGTCAGGAAACTCATCACCAAAACGCAAAGCCCACGGCGACTTGTCCTTGTCATCTGGAATTGTAACATTGAGAGCAAATGCATGATGTTGAGCTGCCAAAGGCCAAAGCTCAACCGGCAAACCGCTTTGAAACAAATTTGCCCTTGCCCCCTCCAGAATTGTACGGATCTCGCGCTCGATCACCCCGGAAGATTGACTGACATATGGCTGGCTCAGCACGTGTCTCCAACCCATACTCTTTACTGCAGCTGCAATTTCGCCAGAATTGTCAGAATAGAAAATTCCAACATGATCATCTGGCTTCGTGAAATGTTGAAATGCACGAACGCAACTGTCAGCATCTTGCCTTGCTGAAGGGTAGAAATACCGGAACTGCGTGAACACATCTTTCACAACCAAAGCATTCCACTCGCCCTTGAACCCATACGTCTCATCATTTGAAATGACGTGGTCAGCAGTCACATGATCTCCAAATGCTTTTGCATCCACCGAAGAAGATCCATGTCTGCGACAAGCCTGAGGTGCTTGCATCTTTGATCGCACACACGTTTCGCAAAATGGGTTCTTGGGCCTGTGGGTGAAAAGATGCTCTTCACTTTTGGCCTCACGCATCATCATGTCTTTTGAACGCTTTGACATCGGTTTTGGAGCTTCCGCAACCTGAGGGTTGTCCTCCAATTCCGGATCAAACTCCGGTTCCGGCGGTTCAGCTTCATCAGGGCGCAATGGAAACGATGCAGCATCCGGCGGAGGTTGCCCCCCGCTTGAAGATGAAGGCTTTTCAACGCCCCCGATTTTCTGATCGGATGCAGCAAGCGCAACAGGCATAGCAGATTCAGAAGCTATGACCTCGCACTGATCGTCAACATACGGAACTCGCCCATCGAGCTTCAATATTACCGCCTTGCCATCAGGTCGCACAAAGTACGGAGCACTGTTCTTTCTCCATACGAAATCGTACTCCTTTTCCAAACATCTTTGACCAACAGAAAGAACAGCTGGCGTGCTCGGCAAAACATACGGAGTGACGACCTCGTTCAACTGATCAATAGAGAAGTCCGCAATCTTATCTGCACAATTTGATCCATTCGCTGTTGAAAGATTGATTGGAGTCAATGCAGGATTTATCTTCTTTTGGAGTGTAACTGCACGCTCCGTGTCAACCAGATCTTGTTCACTACCTGTGTCGACAATCCACTGACGAAGCCCTGCTGGTGCTGGCGTAGCAATATACTCCGGCACATCGTCAAGGTTCGTTTCATCATCATCAATCCAACAGCCAGGACAATACAAACCGCAATAAATTGGGTCATTGTCATCATAGTATTCGCAATAGAACCCGCAAGGCGCGTTGTAGTTTGCATGCATCAACTCAACAACCCCCTCAAGAATCAAAGCTTTGTCTTTAGCATCGATCAGATCCTTGGGATTTGAGCAAGGCGCACAACCATCATACCACACAACCTCAGGGTCATTCGGCTTTGGAGCACATGATAGGCATAGCCCATTGGCCTCGATCTCGACGATCTCGACATTGTCTGCGAATTTGACGCAGCTGCGGGTATTGGAAACATCTGTACTGCAAATGAAAATCGTTTGCCCAGTCCAGTATTGCCCCAAACCTTCATCAGGATCCGCCCAGAAATCACCAAACACTTGCTCTTTGCCATTGATATTGGCTTTTGTGATGCGCTGATCCAATAAACATTCCAGCGAAATTGGAAGGTCTTTTGCACTCTTCGGATCATAAAGCGCTTTTCGGGGCATCACATGGTGTCGAATGACCATCTCGTTCACCGAGTCAACTTCCCAGAAATCTTGCTTTGGGCGGCATGCTGCGAGGCATGCATTGGTCTCTTTCACCCTCAGACACACAGCGGCTGAGGACTCGCCCTTTTTGCTCTGGGATCGCTTTCTCCCTTTTCCCTTTGGGGTGGGAGACCTACCTCTGCTGGCTCCTTTCTTTGGGCTCGGCTTATCTGTTGCTGGTGCAGCAGACCGAGTCTCATGCGAAAACGCACAGTTGTCTCCACGAGTGCATTTCCCCTGACCGCCTTTGAAAAACCTGCACGGGATCTTTTTCAGCTCCGCTCTCTTTCTCGATGCCGACCGATCCCTGTCTCTCCCCTGGCTGTCAGAGCGCCCCCGACCTTTTCCTTTCGCATTTTGGCTCGGGGGTCTTGGGTCTTTCTCATGCTTGTAAATGCAATTATCCCGAGTGCACTTGCCTTTCTGAAAATCGTAGCAATACCTGACCGCTGAAGGATCTCTTGCACGCCCAGGATTTGCATTGGGAGCTGGAGCACCGCCCTTCTGATTGTGAGCTCGAGCGACACGATCACGATTTGACTGCAATCGCTCCCGAGTCAAAACATCACGAACGGCTTGAACAAGAAACTCGTAGCTCTTGTCATACGACCCATCTTTTGCACGCTCGTATGTATCGCCGGCCTCCTCATTCGTTCTGAAATCCTGCTCAAACATGAGGAGAACTTGACGTCCACGGACAACTTTGTCCAAAGCGGCTTGTTGCTCCTTGTACGTAAGGATCTGCCGACTAAGGTCGCCCCTAGCAATCCGCGACAAGGCTGCAAGAAGCTTTGTATCCAACGTTTCAAACTGCTCTGGATCTCCAAGCTCTAAAATGAGATTCTTCTTGTCCTCCCGGTTGACGTACACCTTGTTAACCCAGGTGAATGCAGCGTCAGGCCGATCTGAAGCAGCCCGAATCTCTTCGCGAGTAGCCGTTTTCCAGGCTCTATAGGTCTCAGGAGTGGGAAACTCACTCAGCCTCAACGAATCAGCTTCCTTTGCTTTTGGCCGATCATGCTGATTCCGGACAAAGCCGAGGAGGGCCGCACGGAACTCCGCCTCGGTGGTCTCGGGACCAGTCAACCGATCAATGTTCGGCTGATTTGTCGGCTGATTTTGCTGACTTCGGCTGTTTTCTTGCTCCGAAGACCGTCTCGCATGATCTTTGATATCAAACTGCATTGCACCAGAAATAGGATCAGTCCAACTCTGCTGTGGAATAATCTGAGGCATAGGTCCAGAAGTTTGTGCATTCTGCGTTGGAAAAAGACGCGGATCATCAAAGATACTGCCCCTCTTATCCAAAAACGACTCCGAACTGACGTTCTGAAAACTTGACGCAGGCTGAGGATCTCCGCGCACCATTTCACGCTGCGCCTTTTCGAGATCGTTCCTCAGACGCTTGACGGTGTCGTTCAGCCCGTTGATCGTGTCCTGCATGGCGTGGTTCTCCGCCAAAATACTGTCTCTCTGCTCACCGACCGCCTTCTCCGAGTTCTCCATCACAACAGTCTCAGCATGTAAGCTTTGTGCGAAAGCGCTATACTGTGCCGTTCTTTGCGACACAGCTTCGTTCACTTCGGCAGAAATTGCTCCCCGCATCTGGCTAACCTGGGCGCTGAAGAAAGCGCGGGACTCTGCGAACTGCTCGTGCAGCTCAAGGGTCCGGCGGTTGTTCTCCTCGTCCAGGCGATGCACAGTTTCTGCCAAATGAGCGCTATATTCCGCCCTTGCAGCATCCATAGCAACGCGATGTAACGTGTTGGCCTCTTCCCTAACAGCGTCACCCGTGTCGTTATGCACACGCATGATGTTCTGGGTGGCTTGATAGTTTGTCGCGAATCCGAATACGTTTCGAGGATCGCGAGGGTCGACAGGACCATTGGGTGCAACTGCACCTTCACTATCGTCACCAACATCTCCAGATATATTGTAAGTGGCAGGCATATCTCCGGATGCCATGGCGATCTTTGTACAAGCCTTTACGGCTGATAACCTATGTTATCAAGCCTAGGCCACCTAAGGGAATACCTAGGCAAGCAGCAAACCGTTGACTACCTTTTCACACTGCTGTCAGTGATCTTGAAGTCTGTAGCGGCGGAGCATGTACAAGTACACTCATGCACAGGGTTGGAACCTGAATCCACAATTCTAGGTCCTCCAGTAGAGAGGTTAGAATCAGGGTACCCTTTGTTCTGTCTATTTTAGTAGGGGAACCCTCCCTGAAAAACGGTAAAAGGGCACCCAGCTGGGGGACCTAGGATTCCAGTGGTGCCTAAGAGGACGTCCTCCACTGGTCGATCGAGGCGAGCTAAGCTCGCTCGCCTGGCCCAATCCCTGCGCTGCTGCCAGCGCCACTGCTGCGGCCACCTGCGTCTTGCCAGTTCCTGGCCGCAACTTCCCCCCTGGAACTTCCCTAAAGCCTAGGCCAAAAGGGCGCTCGAATGGCCATTGCTCACTTCCTGAGTTTAAGGGTTTTTGTACACTTTGGGAATACACCCACCTTGTATTGACCCCAGTTAGGCACATGTCCGGAAAAGAAAACCGTGTTCTTTTTAAATTCTTTCCCTGGGTCATTTTTGAAGGGTGTGATACAAACACCCTGAGGCCAGATTTTTCCGATCGGTGCGAGTAGGGAATGAAAGACGGAATGAACCCGGGGAAATCCGAATAAAGGAAAACATGGGAAAGCATAGGGGATGGTTTATAGGGTCATTCCATTACTCATTCCCTGCCTATCGCTCCAGCAACAGAAACCTCTGCTTCTGAAATACTCAACCGCGTTGAGGCCCAAATCTGGGACTGCTGGAACCCTGCAGAAATCTCTGCCAAACCATGCGGATCCATGCGGTATGCGGGGGCTCGGCGTTCACGAAGAGGCCATATGGGACTTCTTGGGGAAGAAGGATTTCTGACTCTGCCTGTACTGGTGCGATAGGGAATGACACCCCCGGCTTTCGGGAATGAACCTCATTCCCTTCCCCTATCGCAAGACGAGTCGCCGGAAGCAAAACTGGGGTTGATTCCGAGTCCATTCTTCTCAGCCATCCGTGTTTTTCAAAAACCGGTCGCCAGTTCTCCAGGGTTTCGGGTGGTGTTCTAGAAAGTTTCGGATCCCTGGAAAGAATGGGGAAGGATGTTACCCCTAGAGGCAGATGTCGTAGGTAGTAGCCCTGGAAGCCAAACCACTGCCAGAAACTTAAGTTGTGTCACCCCAGTAAAAAGGAAGGACATGGAAGCTACCATGTCCTAGAAAAATGAGAAAACCGGTTTTCATTTGTTCCGGAGGGCTCCCCTAAGACAACCCACCCATTTGTCCGGAGCTCCGGGTTACCCCTAGAAAAAAAACGCCGCGGCCTGGGGGTCCTCGAACCAGGCTGCAGCGCCGGGACCTGAGCATCGTTTCTCTGGCTTCGTGCCCAGACCGGGTCTGGGGCAAAAAAGAACCGGGGGAAACACCCAGACGTGAAAAAGAATCGGGCGACCCCTCTGCAAAAAGTTTTGTTGTTTTTTACAAATACAAATACTATATATAGATATAACTTGTTTTTGGGTTTAGTACAGAAAACAGCCACCTTGATTTCTCCCAAAAAGTGAAATAATCTGAAAAAAACAAGTGAAAGTCTAAAGTTAGAGGTCTGCAAAGGAACGGGGGAAAGACCTACCCGCGCAAGCTCCCAATACCCGGCCGTTTTTAAGGGGGTATCAGGTCGACCCTCTAAAAAAGGCTTGGTGTTTACCATGGAAAACCTCCCAAAAATACTTTGATAAAAAAGCGGGTATTTTGAGTAAGGGGGCAGACAGAGGGAAACACATGTTTCCCTTGTCCTTGAACAGAACCGAACAACATCTTCAACATCCCATCATGTCTGGAAACACATGTTTCCCCTACTTAGTCTTCGAACAGAACCAAACAACATCTCCAAACATCCCATCATTTCTGGAAACACATGTTTCCACCCCTGTCATTGAACAGAACCAAACAACACCTCCAAACATCTGGCATCCAGTCGCGAAACATGCGTGCATAGCCAACCTGCAGGCGCTCCAACAGCCTCGTCTTAACTGCGCTGGCCAACCCTGGCCAATGCGCCTCGCAAAAGAAAGAAGGATATGGCTAAAGCCTTTGCAGATCACACGCCTGCATGACCTTGGTTGCCTTTGACCCCCCTGCAAAAAGTGAACAACTCTTTGGGGGTTTAATGGAAAACCCCTTGGTTTCAACCAAACAGTTAAAGTCTAGAGATCCAACCCAATAGCAGTCAAGTGACTTAGCTGCTTTGAAAGCAGGAAGGTTCACCAGCGGCTTTGCAAGTACTGCTCCCTAAGTTCACCGTGATGCAAATTAAATGCAGACTGAAGAGTTCATTTGTGCATGGTCTCCGCGCCTGTGTCGGAAAATGTTTGTGCAGCCAACCATTCTTCATCGCGAAAGCGGTGGGCGTGTGAGTTCACCAAGCGTTTCCTAAATTATGCCATCCCCGCGGCAAATCCAGGCATGCAACAACCCATCAATTCAACACACAAGCAAGCAACACAGGCAATATAGGCAATACAGGCAAAACAATAATCAAACACACTCGGCCACCAACCAATCAAGCAAAGAAATACGACATACACTGAATATCATACACTTATAAACAAACACAAACAAACGTCACAAATGCTTCTCACTGGCGCCAGTGTGACAGATTTCTGTGACCGTGAACCATACTGTGGATGGACGAAATCCTGCACCACCTAGGAAACCCTGGAATGATGAGACCCCGCAAATACCAATAGACAATGGTTTCAACCATGGTTTCCAAGTGGTACGAAATGGATTTCGAGGGTTGTCAAAACAATCGAACCCCTTTGGAGCGCATCTTTGTTCCTGAGGCGCGGCGTGCCCAAAGCCGGCTGAGCGGAGATGAAGGGATGGTTTCTGAAAGCTAAGACTTGGGAATCAGTTCTCCAGCTCCGCTATCAGCTTTTTCAGCTGGTTCAACATGGTGTTTTTCAAAATGGAGAACCCGTTTCGTCTCAAAATAGAAACCCCAAACAGGTCCCACATTTGGAGAACCCCCCATATGGGTTACGCAGGTTTTGGTTCATGTTTCCACTTACCAGGGCTCCATTTTGGTACCGGTTTTTTGAGCCACAGCCATATATAGATACCCCAAGTGACCTGCTACATCCTCTCTACCCAGACAATGCTTCCGCTGCTGCGCAAAGCAGTGCCCTGGCTGATCATCATGGTTTACGGCTGTTGTGAAGCCTACGGTACCTCTTGCCCACAGCAACAGCGGCGCATGAACAGCTGCATGGCTGACATCATGAATAGAATTGGTGGAAATCAACTCATTGGCCTAGTTTCCTTGCTTGAAGGAGGGCACCTAGTATCATATCAACGCCTGCTGACAACCAATCAACCACACAATTGCCCGACACACCTATAGAAGTGGTGTCTGAGTGGTCGTAGACTGTGTAGACCTTGTACCCAATGAGACCGCTAGCGGTCGCAACCCTCGCAACCCTTCAGCCCTTGCGCTTAGCCGCTGTAAGGTAGCAGCCATGGTTGCCGAGACATGGGAGCAAGTGCAGCTGCCCTGAACCGCTGCCACTGTAGTACTGCGGATGGACGAAATCTTGGTCCTGCGCCGCCTAAGAAACCCGTTTCTGACAATTCACCTGAAATCCGCTTCTCGCACCACCTAAGAAAACCTTGGAATGATTCGGCACCCTGCAAATACCACGGAATATCAACAAACATTGTGGTTTCACCCATGGTTTGCAAGTGGTGCGAAATGGATTTCGTTCACCCACTGTATTTCGACCGACATACACCAACCCAACGCTCCCTCTTGGGGTCATGCAGGATCTTACGGCTTGCGGTTTGACACAATCGCACGGATTTCTGGCCTTCAAATAGCACAACATATTGCACGCAATAGGAAAACACATATTTTCTTCACCGTCTTTTATGGAACTAATCATGGACATGAAACATGGCCGAATTAATGCCAAAACCTGACCTTCTGGAAAGTGAAACTATATCCTTGGTAACCTACCATGGTGTCAACACACACGCCATTGGTACTTGGGCTTCTAAAACCTATGGTGACGGCTCCACATGACTCAGCAACCTTTGAGAAGGCTAAACCATCTCGAGTGCAGAGTGAAGATGCTGAAGTCGAATCCAAAGCAGCCGCCAAGCAGCCGGTGTCTGCCCATGTGAGCGCTCATGTGCTCTTACCAGAACAAGCTTAGGCAGCTCAGCAGCACTCGAGATTCTTGACTTCCAGCTTATCAACACCCATGCCAAGGCACGGCGTTGTGCACACGCTTCCAGTCTTCAAAAAAGATGTGCACACTTCGGTGCAGGGCAGAAGCTTGGACACTGGAAGACATCCCGTCCAAACGGTCAGATCGAACAGAGTCGCAGAGCTCTCACACTGGATGTACGGACCGCTCAGAACGATTCGTTATCTTCTCAGAAGGGTTTGTTCCGTCCAAAGACATCACGCTTTTGAATGTCTTCCAGGGAGAATCAAGGTCGTGGCAAAACACGACAGACCGCGGTCACCAGACGAGAGGTTTGTAATGAGATAGTGCTG
>CAUJNA010000957.1:580000-600000 GCA_963377175.1 Effrenium voratum
TGAAAGCTTGCGCTGACAAACTTGTTTTCTTTGAAAAAAGAAAGACAAGGAGAGACTTGCGAAAGAGACACTTGTATTGATAACTTGCGCAGACAAATTTGCCTTTAACAAAAGGAACAATCCCATTGAGATATTCGTGCAGAGAAACTGTCATTGAGAAGTTTTGCAGGCAAACGTGCATAGAGAGACTTGTGCAGAGAAACTTGCGTTGAAAGCTTGCGCGGACAAACTTGTTTTTTTGAAAGAAAAAAACACATAATAGTGTATAGAGAGACTTGCGAAAGAAACACTTGCATTGAAAACTTGTGCACACAAACTTGCAAGTGAAACGAAGTGCATAGAGAGACTTGCGCAGTTAAACTCTCATTCCGAACGCGCGCAAACAAACGTGCACAGAGAGACCTGCGCAAAGAAAATTACGTAGACAAACTTGCCTTTATTGACAACATAACGCACAATAAGTGTATAGAGAGACTTGCGGAAGAGAAACTTTGCATTGAAAACTTGCGCAGACAATCTAGAGAGACTTGCGCAGATAAACTCTCATTGAGCACTTGCACACACAAGCTTGCCGAGACTTACGCAGAGACACTTGCATTGAGAACTTGTGCACAGAAGCGGTCATAGAACAACTTGCCCAGAGGGCTTGAGCTGTAAGAGCTTGCGCAAACCAACTTGCCTTAAACGATCCTTGCAACAACGACTTGAGCAAAGAAACTTGCGAAAAGAAACTTGCACAACAAACATGTGCAGGTACATGTCCATGGAGATCGTGCACAAAGGAACTTGCATCGTTTATTTACATATTTTGTTGAATGATCATTACAATCATTATGTTTAAACCAGAAAAACAAAAAAAACACACAAACCAAACCAATGTGTGTGTTTTCGCCGATGGTCGTTTTGTCTGTTGTGTTTCTTCTTCTTCTTCTTTTAAAAAAAAAGAAGAAAACAACAACTCCAAAAACCAACTCCCAAAAAGCCCTCCCTCCGGCCTGGAAGTCCTTGCCGGCCAGTGGCCCCTCCACCACCGGCTCCGAGTGGGTCACGCCCTTCTGCAGCTCCACCTGCAGACAGGCGAAATCGGCGAAGTCGGCGAAATCGCCCGGCCGAATTCGATCGCGCGATCGCCGAGTTGGAAGACTTGGAGTGGGTCTTTCGTTTTTTGTTTCTTTTTTTCTGGCCCCAGACGCTCCTGGCTTCGGCTTCCAATGGACGATTCAGATTCTCCAGTGGACACCCAGAGGGGTGCTGGGGTCTGAAATCCTGGCGGCTTGCGGGCCGAAGATGACTCGGGAGCATCTGGGGGGGATAGTTTTAGGTGAAGCGTCGTTTGAGAGGAGCTTACACGCAGGTTTATGTTGGTTTTTTGCCAAGGCCGATCCGATGTTCCTAATAATACCTGTAGGGATGCCACAAGGGGGGTAATCCAAGGTAAGGATTAAGGATTACATTTGAACGGACTACAGTAGATAGGGCCCCTGTTTGCTGGGTTTTGAAGGGAAACCAAAAGGAAAACCGAAGCCATTTTGGCAAGCCGAATGCCAACCCGAAAATGGTACCACTTGGAGTGATAGTGCTGGTACACAACTTTCCCTCCACAATTGCAGCCTTCAATACTAGCAGGGCTGCCTTCTTTCGGACCCACTGGCCACCATTTGCTTTGGAAAGCCAATGCTGCCTGCAGCTTAATTGGGGTTTCCACTCCTTGGTCCAGTACGGCTTTTGATGAAGGAACCTTGATCGGGGCGCACAGATTCATCATTTGAGGGTTGATCAATACTCCCTTCAGGCCCCAAATGACCAAGGGGCACTTCGTCACTTTTTCCATGTGGGACATAACAAATATGTGCTTAGTGGCTTTCCAACCAATGGCAATCCCATGAAACGGACCTTTTGATCAACCCCCTTTGCGTCCATGGACCATTTGAGGATATTGTTCTGCCCCAGGAGCAAGCAACAGCCAAACATGAGAAAACCACATGAGGCGTCTCTTAAAATTCCGGACCCCACAGTTGATAGTTGTCCTTTTCGCCCTTGCTTTGGCTGGGGCGGGCAGGGCAGTATCCTTCCAGCTCGCATCTTTGCCTCACAGGTACTGACCACCCTTTGGTGGTAGAAAACTTGTGAAAACTTCTGAGTTTGACAGAATTGGTGTTCTTCGTGCTTGGGCTGTCTAAACTGATCCCCTCAAAGCTTAAAATTCTTTAGTGGCCTAAACGTGGGAAACCCAACCACTTTTCCCCAACTAAAACCAACTAAAAAGCTAATTCGAACCGCATTGCTTTTTGGAACCGCCAAGATTACTCGTCAAACTAAGCATCGGTACCCGTGAGAGTCGCCCCGCTTTAGCCAGCTGCCCCCTCATCGGGACCGCTTCATCCCACTTCATCCCACGTGCCTGCACCTCAACGCCCGCCTCGCAACAACACATCGACAAATCGCCAGAAAATCGAACGAGGCCTCGGCAAAAGAAACACTTTCAGCAGATCGGACAAGGTAAGTCCATGAAGGCATTAAATATTGCCTGCGATATCTGATTGATTTAAACAACATACACTTCCTCCGACCAACAAAAGGCATCTGTGGGAGGGTACCCGGAAGATTAGTTTCCTCAATGGACCCCCTGTCGGGTGCCACGGCAACGCGAGAGGAAGGGCGCTTGCACTTGGACAGGGGATGTGGGAAAGCGCTGGGGATGGAATGCACCCGGACCCTCAATCTGAGGGTCTGAGGGTCTGAGGGCCTGAGGGTCTGAGGGTCTGAGGGGTTGAGACTTGCTTCCTTGGAAGGTCGAGATCAGCACCTGGTTACGTTGCCCGAGACGTTCCAAACTCTCAAGCTGCATCTGCTGCACGTGGCGTGGCTCTTGGGCCCCAAATGGTCCATGGGACGACTCGCCCGGCTTCTTGCGCTCAGGGACTCCGATGGAAGACCTGCAAATGGCTATGAATTCTAATAAGGGACCCTTTGGTGGACATCATTTAGGTGGGGATTCATGTCCACCAATCACTTTTGAGGTGGTTCCCTATTAAAATTCATGGCCAAATCAATGTTGGTGAGTCAGTGAGTGGAAGAGTGTTGGTTGAAAGCCAGCGTAGACAAACATGTCACTGAGCAAACGACCACGAGTTCGCTAGAACTGCCGCGTCCAAAGGCCACAAGAACCCAACATGTGCTGCAATTCATTTTTTTGGCATGCTCAGCACGCGGGTACACCTTTGTTTCATCACTTTGGAAAGCACTTCCAGCAAAAAGATCAAGAACATAACTGTTTTTTGCCTCATTCTTTGAAGAGTTGTCCAGTTTTCGCTGCGATAGATCACCCTTTCCAGTCCGGGCTTCGCCTCAGGGCTCCCCGTGTGCCCCCGCCGCTTTTTTCAGCAACGAGCCTTGCCTTGCGCAAGGCATCCGCAAAGCTGGTGGACATCTCCTGGACCGAGCATCGGGGCGGGGTTGCTTGGGGAATCGGAAGGAAGCGCGAGAGAGACCCCGACCCAAAAGGAAGGACCTGGATCGCCAGTTGCTGCCTTTTCCATGCATTTTACCCCAAAAACCAGCAACAGTGACTGAACAAAGCAGCAACTTGGCTATCTAGGGATGCTCAAAAGGTGCTTTGTAATCTAGGTCCTCCAGTACAAAGGTTAGAATAAGGGTACCCTTTTTTCTGTAGTTTATTTTGGTAGGGGAACCCTCCCCCAACAAAAGGGTAGGAGGGCACTACTGGGGGAGTAATGGAAGATCGCCATTGGGTGGTTGGAAAACCACGAAACAGATTGTAGTGGTTCATGGGCAAATCACGAAGTGCCCCTTGGTGGCCGAAGGGAATATTGAACAACCCCAAATGATCAATCTGTGCGCCCTGATCAAGGTTCTTTCATCAAAAGCTGTACTAGACCAAGGAGTAGAAACCCCAATTAAGCTGCAGCATTGGCTTTTCAAAGCAAATGGTGGCCAGTGGGTCAGAAAGAAGGCAGCCCTGCTAGTATTGAAGGCTGCAATTGCGGAGGGAAAGTTGTGTACCAGCACTATCACTCCAAGGAGGGGGCGCAAAAGACCCGAAAAAAACCAGCAATATTGCACCGAAGCTCAAAGCCCAAATCACCAATTGGTCACCCCTATTCACTCCAAGTGGTACCATTTCCCGGGTTGGATGGTAAAACACACCCAGGATAAGCAGGGATCCTTTTGCCTTGTAAATGTTGGTTTTCCTTTATTTTGGCGGAAAAAGCCATGTTTCAAACGGGCAAGATGTATCTTTGAAGGAGCCCTGATAAGGTACTTCCAAAACACACCAAACGCGCGTGTCTCTTGTCTGAGGGCCCAAAGTATAGACCTATACAGTATACGTATCCCAGCAAACATCTACCCTGTTGCCCACACACATCACAACATCGATGTGCATGAGTAAATAAATATATATATATATATGTATATATATATATATACACCCTACTCCAAATACCCTGTTTTTGCAGGGTGCTATGTCGACCCTCTACTAAAAAAGGAGGTATTTACCTTGGAAAACCAGGTTTTCCCCAAAATACTCTGAAAAAGGCGGGTATTTGGAGTAGGGGGTAGTGGAGATGATAATTTGCAGTTGCATGGTAGCCCTCCATGGATGTTCATGCCTGATTCACTTGTTGGCGGGACCTGCCATGTGTTATATGGGACCTGCAGGCCCGAATTCGCTGCCGCATTATCATCCTTCTGACGTTGTTTAATAGTCAAACACTGGAATCATTGCCGCTGTCTCGTCCTCAAACGTGGAGCCTGCCTTCAAACCGGACGCATGTAGTTGCAACCCCATACTGGACGCCCTGACACCGGTGCAGCCGAGCGACTGCAGGCGCGCTCGTATCTGCCTGAAGATTTGCCGCGGCATGCGGATGTGCCAAGTCGTTTGCAGCCGTTCAATCCCTGGCAGTTTTTGAGTCGTGTCGAGTGACAAGCCTCCAGTCAAAGTCCAAAGGATCAAGGCACTGGCGCCTTCTCGCCGAACCCCATAGGTCTTAAGCTTGACTCAGACTGAAAGCGTGGCCTGCAACTTTATCGAGAACCCCTGGATAAATTGCATGGCACGTTAACTCAAAAGACTCAAGAACAGGAAAACAAAGGGTTGTTTGTCCAAAGCGAGGCCTATGGTACACCAGTGGGTTTGAGGGAACCAATTTGTTTGGCATTGCTCGCTTGAGATGCGCTCACCCCAGTTCGCGCGTTCTCTTGCTGGTGTCTGACGATTCGTCATGGCCATCTTGTCTGATCGAAAACTAACTCCTCTGCACTTGGGAGCGGATGATGCTGGTGATACGAAACCCCGGAATTTAGCCTGCAGGGGCTGCTGCGGATGCTGGGGATGCTACAGTCAAATCAGCAAGCTAACTGCCCCGAGCAGTGCTTGGCTCTTTGTCTGTCTTGCCCGCACAGCTAAATCGTCGAACCCCTTGAAATAGCTCTTTCGGCTGGAACAACTTTTTCTCGTAACTTCTCGCACAATGATGCCGCTCTTGCTCTTGCCATGAAGCGGCTTTTGGGCCATCATCCTACTTGTGACGCCATCTTTCGCTGAGGCGAAAGCCATATAAGCACAACTCCTGCAGTCGCAGGCTGCATGCTTTCCTTAGGAACAAAACGTAACATGGCAACTGCCTGGACAAGAGTCTTGCCAAGCATCCCTTTGTATGATGCCTCATGTTTGTTTTTGTTTGTTTGACAGTACCTTTCTTGCATCTCTTGGTGGCGGTTGTTGCAAAGGCAAGCAACAAGACAGAGAAGGCATCAAAAGGAAGACACACCGCAAGCCAAAAAGAAAGACAGAAAGGAACACCAACCACATATGTATATACATGTGTATATATATATATATATATACGTATGTGAAATTTAATGCACTCCGCCTCTGAAACCCCTTCCGGGCTCTGCACGAGCGCAAAAAGTGAGTGAGAACATCACAGTCGGCCGTCTCCCTGCTGATTCACAAGTTCCACGTGTGTCGAGGAAAAGTCTCAATGGTGGGAGGTGCCCCCAATTTGGATACAAATCCCAGTCTATCATAGGCGTTCTTCTAGGGGAAATAGATGGGTTTCCCTGGTAGATGATTAAACCACCCTGTAAACCAGGAATCGCCTTCCATTGTTCCAGCCAAACCAACCAACAAACCTATGATCACTCTAGGGGTACCTTCCCCATTCTTTCCAGGCATCCTTCCTTCTAAAAAACCACAAATTGTTCAGTCCACCAATGTATTTGTTCCTGCCAAGACAACCAACAAGCACTCCTATGGTCTGAATGGTTGGAGGTACCCCCCCAATTTGGAGACAAAATCCCAAGCTACCCCCTTCTCAAAAGGGGAACCGCCCCAAGTACGTTCGAGAACGATACCACTTTAGGGGGCCTAGTGGAAACCATCTTTGAGGGAAACCACTTAGGATAAATCATACCCCCTACTCAAAATACATTTTTGTTTCAGTTGGTAGTTTGGTTGAAAACCGATCGGCTTTCCATAGCAAATGCTTTTTGGTAGAGGGTCCACATGATACCAACTGAAAAAAACCGGCCACTAAAAAAGGAGGTATTTACCATGGAACACCTTTTTTTCTCGGTTTTCCCCAAAAAATCCTGAACAAAGGCCGGGTATTTGGAGGTTACGATGGGACTTTGTGACTTAAACACCCCCCTCCCCCCTCCCCTGCAGGCCTCCCCGTGGAAGAGCTGCACTGGCGGTAGCCGCTTGGCAGCGCGGCGCCAGGACTCATCCTGGACCCGAAGCAGCGGGAATTTGCGCCTGCAAACATCTGATTTGCTGTCCGTTTTCGTGGATTTTTTGCTAAAAGTTAAAACTGTTAGTGGATTCAATGGAAACCCCCAAAACTTTTAGTGGATTGAATACGGAAACCCCCCACTAAACAAGGCTAAAACGCCTTTAGGGATGGCTGGGAGCCAAGGAATCAACAGGCGGTCGCTTGTTGGTGGCCAAAATTGGAAAACCGACTTGGTGGGAAACCAATCATTTCGTTGTTTTGTTTTTCTCTCCGCTTTGAGCAAGTGAGTTGTATACATGTTCATCCTCTCATTTCGGGATCCCCTCATGCCTGAACCTAGCTCCATTGGATGTCTTGACAGGTGGCAAGGACCCGGCTACTTGGCCACTGGTGGCATCTGGATCCTAGAGGTTTTCCTTCACCCCGTGTTGGTTTGGACCGGGTCGGGTGGTTGGTCTAAAACGTCCTCCACTGGTCGGGAGCACGACCGGAGATACTGTGGAACGAAAGCCGTTTCGCACCACCGAAGAAACCTAGGAATGATTTGATTGCCCAAAGTAAATATACCCATGCACAATGGTTTCAACCATGGTTTCCAAGTGGTGCAGGATTTCGTCCATCCACAGTAGGACCTGTTTTCTTTGGTGTTCAGTACAAGCACAGGTGCATGTAGCGAAATCTCGCTCTGCGCAAAGAACCGCTTTTTGGATTTCCACGTGAATCTTTTGAAGGACACTGATTGGACCCTGCTATTGTGGTTGAGTCTTGGTCTGTTGGGTCCGGTGCATCAACTGAGTATATCAGAAGTCAATATTTCAGTAACATCACTCAGTGTGGAAATGCCGTGAATGGCCGTGATAAACTCATATCAGCCACGGTCAAAATTGCTTGTTCCCCCTAGAGGACATAATAAAATGAGCGTCTCCTGGTTTCTGTTAGAATCTTAGCGAGTACCCCATGTCCCTCCCACATGAGCTATACTTCCAATCGATCCCACAAACCTATTGAGGGGCTTCCGACCTTGGGAATATGCTGACACAAAACATGTGTGCCTGAAAGAGAAAAATGCTCCCGAATGATTAGTTTCTTCGGGTATCCTGTCAAACCATCTACAAGTATCAATAAAGTGTTCCGAAGCGAACTGGTGCTACTGGCTAGAAACTCCTCCTCTATGGTGTTGCTCTCAACACATGATTTCATGAAAAATGGTAGTGCGTATGCCAATCAATCAATCTGTGGCATGTTCTCGTCTTTTGCGAAAACATGAGAACAAACGTTCCCTCAAAAGGGATTGCTTGGCCATGTGGCATCGAACAAGGTGCATAAGCTGACAGTTAACAGTGCACGTGAGCACCTTGGTAAATGGAACCAAAGACTAACCTGCGTAACCCTAGCTCGTATGTATCACATTGTCAGGGCCAAACAATATTTTGTATAGAGCAGTGTGGCCATAGGCGTGCCATTTAGGTGAACATCCCACTGTCACTCAACCATAGCGGTCGATTGGCCAAGGCCACAAATTCACTGCTGCTGCGTTCCTCGTTTTTTTAGAGAAAGAAAGAAACAGTCGCAATCAGCATCACCAGGACGATCGCCCAACTATGGCTTGCCTATTGTAAGTATCGCTGCGCTTGAACACTATTGCGTGTCATTTCTGAAAGCGTCCATGAAAAGGGTCGGTTTATCAGCACTGCATACCAATGCCCTTCCAGTGTCCTTCAGCATGAGAGTTGGAGAGTAGGATGCAATGTCGTCTCCATCCGCCTTGGCATGAAATGACATATGTCAATCAACTCTCATCGAGTTTCGTCCACCCACAGTATGATTGCGTGAATTTGCGCGATGACTTGGCTTGCTTCCTGAACCGCTGAGAAAAGATGAAACCCTATACTATAAATAATGGGATAAGCCTCCTAGCAATTGGTGCAGGATTTTGTCCACCCACAGTAGTGGAATCTGCCACCACATACAGACCCTTGTTTCCTGTCATTCCGCCCAGATGAAGCCTAAAACCCATACAGCATCAACGGGCCGCGGCAAAGCCATGTCCCATGTCCCAACTTCTCCATCAGTCGGTGAGCTGATCGGCGGTGAGCACGTGAGCACTGTCGAGCTCTCCGACTTGCTGGGGCCAGCGCACAGAGATGCGACAGAAATGGGAAAATATTGATCGACTCCAGATGCTTCGCCTGCGCAAAACCCCTCCGATCTTGTTGGTACCATACCTGGGCTCTCCGTTTTCTGATCTGCTGAGAGAGTGACCAACTTCTGGGTGAAATGGACATCCAAGCTCTAAAAACTGCAAAGCAACCAGAATCAAAGGGGATGGCTGGGAACCACCAAGGTACGAGTACCGCCAAACGGCCAAACACCAGAGAAAAGGAAATTTACGAGCGGTGTGACAAAAAAACAACCCAAAATACGGCCAAGAAAAAATCCCATCAAACTTCAAGCCGCTGAACGTTTGGCTACGACATGCTCTGACACAAACAACAAGTTCATCCTGCCCCAAACCACGACGTTGGACAAGTGGGTGGCTTTGAAAGGGCAAACAACCGCGGAAGGAAATCAATCCAAGCCGCCAATCAACATGCCAAGCGGTGCAGCCATATCTCCCACCTCCTTGGGCAAATCGTACACTCCGGACACACCCAGGAATACCTGCCAAGAGAGAAAATGAGGCGCCCATGTCCAACCGGCCTTCAGCTGTTCCAACGAGTCCGATATGAAATGCACATCCATCCAACCCGTCTGTGCCAAAACGTGCCCATAGGCTGTTGATCAATAGCAAATCTGTCAGGTTGAACTCACTTGCCCAAAGGAATTGGAAATAAAAGGTGATCACCCAAAATCGATGGCCCTGGCAAATGGAATGCAACCAAACTAAACCGGTGCCACCTGCTTCTAAGCAAACTAACCTAAAAAGGACGCCTATGTGATCACCTTTTGGTGCCACGACTGGTGGACCAAATCAGGGACACCAAAAGGTTATGTCAAATCAATTCGCTTGGAGCAAGTGAGTGAATCTTGGAGTAGCCTCCTGGGCTACTCTCACAGCTTCCCATCAAGGTGAGCTCCCTTGGGCGGGAGGGGCGCGAAAAAACTCGGGCCTTGAAGTCTGAGGCGGACCAAGCCAGCTTGCCGCCTGCCGTCGTGGTCTTTTTTTTTGCCTTTTTTTTTTCTGACGTTGGTTTCGGGGAACCAGCCAGGCCTGGTGTAGTCGCTGTTTTTTTTTTTGGCTGCCCAGCCAGCCAGGCCCGGTGTCTTCCCTTGTTCTTCTCCAATTCTCGCTGTTGGAACACCTTTTGAAAAGGTCAACAGCCACAGCCAAATAAAGTGCAAATGGGCTTCCAAAACAAACAAACATTCAGGTTGTACGAGCATACTTCGCCTGGGGCTGGGTGCTCCCAATGACAAATAATGACATTGCATCCGTTTCATTCCCCATGTCAGAGCTGAATTGCAACCATTTTTCTGGGGGGTGTTGGTTGACACTAAAAATCATGTAGTTAAGCCTCAACTATATATATATATATATGTAGTTTCTCCCAGGCAGTGCCATCTCAAATCTTGCCAAAAATAATCACCATCACTCAATCAGAAACGTTGAACAACTTGCTACGGTTTACTTTGAACAAACAAAAGACTTCACACGCCAAAGAGCACGCCGCCTCAAGGCGAGCGCGGCGTGAAACACCAAGCCGTGCAAACAATTACACAATTTATTATTATCCTAGTACAGTCCTATTGGGCATGAGAGCAACACCTTACAGATGGGAGGGTCCGGATTATCAGGGGCCTAAACTTGTCCGGGGGGAATCAAGCGGAGCTACAGAGTTCCAGCAAAACGTGCAAGCAGCCTCACCCCTACAAATCTGTGCGTTGTTGTTCAAACCTGATCTGCACAAAGTCACACTAGGTAGGTGCTTGCATTGGGCGCGGGGGTGGGGGTGGTCTATTTCATATTCGTCCATTTGCAAGTGTACCATTGACAGGCCCCTCTCACTCAGAACGATCATACCGTTTTTTTGGGGGTCCCCGAACTTGGAGACCGACCCACTCTTCTCAACGACCGACCAAATGGAAACCACCATTTTGGGTCTCCGAATCTCGAGACAAAGAAACTCGGCCATGTTCTTTACGCGTCTCAACGACCGAGGCCAACTTCCATTTGGTTGAGACCCCTGGATTTCAATGAGAAAATCGTTCCAGTAGTGAAATCGATTCCCTTTAAAACCAACAGCGGGGGGGGGGGGGTGAAAAATCAGTTAATTTCAGCAAATGGACGAATCTTAACTCGGGACCCTTTGGTGGACATCAAAACCGAGCGGGGATTTATGTCCACCCACTTCTCAGAGGCTTCCCACTGACTTGAGGGGCGATTTATTCCAACCACATCAACCCACCCCTTTGGGGTGAGTTTTCGGCCGTGTGAATTCGGTCGTGTGAAATTCACCCCGAGGGTTGGCAGCTCCGCGTCTCCACGGCCGAGGCCGCGCAGCTCAGCTCCCACCTCGCCTTCCAGATCCTCGTCTTGCCGCCGGGACTGGCGGAGCAGCAGCCTGGCCCAAAAAGAAAAACACGTCGCGGGGAAAAATCTGTTAGGGCGGGGGGAGGCCCCTCAATAAGGCCGAAAAATAAGGCCGAAAAATAAGTAAACCCTGGAGGAGCTAGCATGGTTCATTTGGTATTTGCAAAAGAATCAGCAGATTTCAGGGGTTTCTTAGGTGGTGCAGGACCAGGATTTTTATTGGGCCTGGGGGACAGGGAGGGGAGGGGGAGGGAGTTCAAATAGGCCTTAAATAAGCCCCAAGTAAGTCCTTAATCAAGGTTTTTTTGGGCTCCCTCCCCTCCCTCCCCCCAGCCCCCATGAGGGTGTTTGTGTTCTTCAGGAATTGAACCTCCCCCCAAAGGGTGGGTTTCGCTTTGGCTTCCCTTAAACATACAACTATATATACATATATATGTATAATACAATAATAGTACTAATATAGTAATAATAATACGAATAATAAGAATAACTGGGGTGCGTTTAAGAATGTCAAAACATCATGTGTGTTATTTGTGTGTGTGTTCTCAATGTTTGTTTGTCGCTGGCATTTTCGAGAAACACCAGTAATTGGCTCGGCAAGGCTTGTCACGGCTTGTCACTGAACAACTTCATTGCAAGGTTTACCCTTTACCTTTTTTGGATGTAAACTTGGTTCAACCCTAAATAACTTAGCAATGTCAAACCCATGAAACACGTGTAAGTTTGGGGAAACCCTACGTTGCTTGATCCCTCGTTGCCGACGGTGGGTTTACCCCCTAGCGACCGACATGCAATAGTGACTATGTTACTGTACGAGGCCCTGGGGCTTTCATGATTGTCTCGACCACGCGATGAGGCCACTTGACGCTGTCGTTCAACGTCAGCACAACAAGCTGAGCACCACCAAGCCTTCGATTTTGGGGCACCGGTTTGTTCGGCCCGTTCGTGGCGCGATCTTCAGGCGCTACTGACAAGTAGTACTTACTTGGGAGGTTATATAATATAACTTGCCCTGGGTGTCTTGTTGCAGGTGAAACGTAACTTTGGCTTTTTGATGAACACGCGCTAGGATGAAGAGGCTGAGTTGGACTGAGACTGGGTCTCTGTGTGTCTCTGTGTGTGCAAGACTACGAGAGACCGTGTAGTAAGTACTCCTGAGGGCAACGATGAATCCCGAGCACATCACCACCCTGGGCACAAGTGGCATCCTCATTTCATACAAGCATCCAAGCTGCAAACATCAAAAACGGAGGGGCTTCCCCGAACATATCGTGTTTCATTTGCAGGCAGGCAAAAGCTGCCACAAAGAGGACTTGCTGGGTGAATCCGGCGTTTCAAGTCCGCTCCTTCGCCGCCTTGGCGGGTCCTGAGTGAGAAGGAGGCCTTTTTGGAAACTCCGTAGCAGGTGAATCAAGCCCGGGCTCGGGAAAGAACTGCCATCGGGCAGCCACGGTCAACCATGCTAAGCAACTTGTTCAATGTCAAGCAATGATGCAAACTGCCCAGGAAAGGTGCCATAGGTTCAAGACCGTGGCTGCGAACGCTGTGGCCTTTGCCACGGAAGAGGAGCGACACAACGACCGTGAACCTTACCTAAAGCTAGTTCTCGCATTAAATGCTGCCGCCTAGTTTTGCCGAGTTGTTTTCCTCACAGAAACTGGCAAGGAACTGGCCCATATTCTTCTGAAGGTGACGGCTGAGGATGCCATCAACTTTTTCTTTGAGGTTGACAAATCGAAAAGCGATGTTTAGAGGGAGCTGGTAGGCCTCAGGGGTGTAGTAGGCACCAGTAGGGGTAGCTCTGCGGGGCACGCGGGAGTCAAAACAGAACACTCCGAGTAGCCTCAGAACTCATTGGTTCCAAAAATAAATTAATTGCGGGTTTTGCAAAACTAAGAGTCTCGCATTTAAGCTAATCACTGTTTTAGCGGTAGGGCCGCGGGGGCCCTACTCTTAGGACAGTCGGTAGCGCTACCGACTGTCGTAAGCAACCCCCCCGGTTCAACGATATCGTTTTTTGGGCTGTTTTAAGCGCGCCAGGGCTAACCCAAGATGCATTTAACAATGTCACGGGGTTGCTTACGACAGTGGGTAGCGCTACCGACTGTCCTAAGGGTAGGGCCCCCGCGGCCCTACCGCTAAAACAGTGATTAGCTTAAATGCGAGACTTTTAGATTTGCAAAACCCGCAATTCATTTATTTTTGGTAACCACAGCTGGTTCATTGCAGCGGGTGCCTTAAGCCTTTGCCCATTGTGCCGGCAAGAAGGATCAAGAACGCTTTCGATTTGTCAACCAAGAAAAAGTTGATGGCATCCTCAGCCGTCACCTTCAGAAGAATATGGGCCAGTTCCTTGCCAGTTTCTGTGAGGAAAACAACTCGGCAAAACTAGGCGGTAGCATTTGATGCGAGAACTAGCTTTAGGTAAGGTTCACGGTCGTTGTGTCGCTCCTCTTCCGTGACAAAGGCCACACAGCGTTCGCAGCCACGGTCTTGAACCTATGGCGCCTTTCCTGGGCAGTTTGCATCATTGCTTGACATATATTGAAAAAGTAGCTTAGCATGGTTGACCGTGGCTGCCCGATGGCAGTTTTCTCCCGAGCCCGGTCTTGATTCACCTGCTACGGAGTTTCCAAAAAGGCCTCCTTCTCATTCAGGACCCGCCAAGGCGGCGAAGGAGCGGAGGCCAGGATTGCAGCTGATCGGGGGCGGTGGGCTTGAAACGCCGGACTCACCCAGCAAGTCCTCTTCGGATATGTTCAGGAAAGCCCCTCCGTTTTTGATGTTTGCAGCTTGGATGCTGTCTGAAATGAGGATGCCACTTGTGTCCTGGGTGGTGATGTACTCGGGATTCATCGCTGCCTTCAGGGAGTACTTACTACACGGTCTCTCTTAGTCTTGTACACACAGAGACACACAGAGACCCAGTCTCAGTCTGTTCATCCTAGCGCGCGGTCATCAACAAGCCAAAACTACGTTTCAGTTACTTGGGCTACTACAAAAGTGGCCTGCCACAAGACACCCAGGGCAAGTTATTATAACCTCCCAAGTAAGTACTACTTGTCGGTAGCCCCTGAAGATCGCGCCACGAAAGGGCCGAACAAACCAAAAGCGGTGCCCCAAAAACAAAGGCTCGCTGGTGCTCAACTTGTTGGGCTGACTTTGAACGACAGCATCAAGTGGCCTCATCGCGTGGCCGAGACGATCATGAAAGCCCCAGCGCCTCATACGGTAACACAGTCACTATTATAATGTCGGTCGCTAGGGGGTAAACCCACCACATGTTGGCAACGAGGGATCAAGCAACGCAGGGTTTCCCCCAGACTTAGAAGTGTTTCATGAGATTTTGAATTTACTAAGTTATTTCCGCATGAACGTTAAACAAAGTTCAATCCATAAAAGGTAAATGGTAAGCCTTGAATGAAGTTGTTTGGTGACAAGCCTTGCCGAGCCAGGTACCATTGTTTCTCGAAATTGCCAGCGACAAATAAACATTGATAAACACACAAATAACGCAAATGACTTTTTGACATTGTTAAATACACCCCAGATAATAATAATAAGAATAATAATGCGAATCTGTATGTGTGTATATATATATATATGGTTTCTGGTTGGCGTCCCTTTTAAACCACAAAAAAAGGTGCCATTGAAAAACATCACCTGCACTTAAGCAATGACATCTCAGAAAGCCTCCACATTCCAGTACTGCACCAACACTTGAAACTCTGGAATGCGGCTCATGGAAGATCAGGGAAGACTGGCACACATGAACCACGACAGGTGTTGTGCATCCCCCCACGTGGATGAGCAAATGTTGGGGTCCGGTGCTCCCGGCCGCCAGATTCCGTGGATGAATCAACTGCTCCGTATCATCCAGGTTCCCGCTTGCTAAACAAAGCTGGAAACCAAAGGACCGACTTCCCGTCCGGTTTTCCCGGCTGAAAAAACGCCTCAAGAAAAGAAAGCTGGCCGGAAACGGACCCTAGATTCCGATTTGCTCCAAAGTCGAAGAGAAAAGGAAAGGCTGGAAACCAAAGTTGACCCCCTATCCCAAGACCTGAACAAATCTGAGGTGTTTGGGGGTCCTTCATAAAGGGTCCAAGAACCTCCTACTACCAGAGGTTAGAATAAGGGTACTTTTTGTTCTTTCTTTTTTCGGTAGTCTGTTTTAGTAGGGGAACCCTCCCCCAAAAAAAAAGGTAAACGGGCACTACTGGGGGACCCAGCCAACAAACACTGTGGATGGTTTCCTGGAAATACCACTGAACCATGGTTTCCCTCCAAGAACCCTAGCCTAAGTTCGGACCGAGCCGAGCCAAATCGAGGCCAAAGGCACGTGGCCGCTAGCTGGGCGCCAGCAGATTGCCCCACCACGGCGCTTCGGGAGCGGTCCCCCCCGTGCGCAGCCTCGGGGTACGAGGAAAAACCTCGCGACACGTGGGTGTGTCGATTTTTGGGTTGAAACCCCTCAAACTGGCGGGTGTCCTTTGTGTCGAGTTTTTGGTTGGAACTTCGAACCCCCCCCAAACTGGCGGTTGTCCTTGGGGGTTTGTGCCGGGGAGAAACAAAAAAAAAGCTTGCGGGTACCCTCGACAAAAAGACGGACCCACTTGGCACATGGTTCAAAAAAGGGGTAAACCACCGCAAGCTTGGCAGGGGGTAGTTCACTGGTCTCCTGGAAAAACGACCTAGCGGATTGTCAACGAGCGTGGGCAGCCATTGCTGAGCTTTCCGGTGCGTTTCGAGCGACAGCCCTCACATTATTTTGCAAACTTTATGTCTAAGATTGTTTCCAGTACCCCAAAGTTGGGGTATATACCCTTTCTATAGTATAGAGGGTATTTCCAGTGGCTGTACATCCCATTCTGTATGCCCCGGAGAGTAATGATTTGGGGCTGGTGGAAACCATCGTGGATTGTAGCATCGATCGGGCTTTGACACGCTATGTTGGACCTCATAGATTTGAAAGATTCACGCACACCGGTATCGTTCCAAGAGTAATCCCTGTACCATCCAGGTTCCCAGAAGCAAGAATCTAACCAACCGCTCTGCACAAAGCAGCCTGACATGCAATGTCAGAGCCTGATCCCAACATTGAGTGGTGTTTCCGCCGCCATGCAGCCTCCGCAAATACTCCAAGATAGCTGAGGTTGCTGCTCAACGGGTAACATGCAACTGCAGCCAACAGTTCATACTGTGGATGGACGAAATCCTGCACCACTTGGAAATAATGGGAAACCATTGTTCATTGGTATTTGCAGGGGAATCATCATTCCAAGGCTTCTTAGGTGGTGCAGAATTTTGTCCATCCACAGTACATCACTGTTACATCACCAGCGTCGATGCAGCGTCAACCTCCTGCTCCCTTTCAATGACTGCGAATGATATCCCATGAGGTCTACAGAACATCGCTGAGTCATGCTTTATTGAGCAGCTTTGATTCGGCGCTACATGGTGAAGGACAATCGCCAAAAGCACTGACTGCCGATCCCTGCTTTGCATGTCTTGCCACAGCTCGAAACAGGGTAAGGCGGCTAGATTGAGGGGTCTTCCCTTCCACCTCCACTGACATCAGCGAGAAAGACATGTCCCTTGATGACATCTGATCGAGCAAGGTTCGGAGACTGAGCCAGTAAAACGGGTGCTTCAGACATGGCTGTGGGTCAAAACCCTGTACCCCTGGTGAACACCAAAATGGGTGTTCATCCGCCCCAAAATGGAGGCATAGGCTATGACTCATGGCCATATGGAAGGGGGCGCGGGTAGAAAAGTCACGCAAAAACAGAATGGCTGTCAACCTCGACAGGCCTGAGTAGGAATGTGTTGGCCTTGCGAATTGGAAGCCACTTGTCGGAAGCAGCACAAACAAGTGCGCATAAACAAACAGACAGACCGTCAGAGAGACAGACAGACAAACAAACAAGAACAATCGATCACAAACAAACAAACGAGCGCACAAGCAAACAATTAAGCCAGTCAGCCAACCAAGCCAAGCCAAGCCAAGCCAAGCCAAGCCAAGCAAACACGCATCACACACACACACAAACATGCCAACCAACACACACTCACACTTACAATCGCAAACATAACACACAACACACGCACACACACACACACAGAAGCAGGGAGCATGGCAATGAATGCGTCTGCCGTTCTGTGACACCGTTTCGCCACAACATTGTGACGTACTGTTGTTCTGACTCAATGGCTGGCACAGTTGATCGATTTGAGTCGAGTCGTGTGGCCAGGTAGGCATTACATTGCCAAAGATATCATATCTGATTGATGAAACAACATACCCATCCTTCCACAATCAAAAGGCTGCAACGTGGGATGGTACCTGGAAGATCAATTTATTCTTGGAGGGTCTTGCTTTCCGGTGCCAACGTGGGAGGGAGGGGAACTACCTAAAGGGGGAGCGGGAAATAACCATGGTTGTAAGCCACTTACTGAGTCTCCGTTCAGTGGGTTATAACCAGGCTTTCTAGCCACTTACCCACTTACCAAGTACCCGATCGCCCCTTTAAGTCGAGTGTCTTTGCGCCCAGTGTCTAAGAATCAGAAATTGCCAAAACACCGCTGGCGGCCGGGGCGCAATGTTCCTGGCAATCCAGGTAAATGCGGAATCCAGGTCATCGAGCATCTCTGGCAAGCTGGCCATGGGGAAATTGCCTGAAGCCAAGGCGTGACCTTCAATTTGGTTAAGGCCCCAGGCAAATATATATATATATATATGGTACCCCTATATATATATATTCAGTAGTCAAGGGGGAAAAACACACATATTCTTAAGCGAATGGAGGTGACCCTAACCCAAATCCGGATTTCTGTGCTAGGCTCTGGATGCAGAAAATCACTGGCACCATTCCCTGCCAGCTTGTGCAGCGGTAGATGTCTTTTCCCCGTTGAACCACTTCTTTCCAAATGGTCACTATGACCGTTGCATGGAGTATGTGGAGCCAACTCAGTGAGTTTGAGTTGACAACCAACCAGGCTCCAATCGGCAGGTCTTTTCGCCACATCTTCGCATCAACGGCCCGAGGTGGACAACGCGGCCCTTAAAAGGCAAATAAGTTCCATCTGGAGCACAGATTGCATACAGCACAAAGCAGCATATCACGAAAACAATCGTCGAACTAGTCAGCACCAAACAACATAATCAAACGTGTGGATGTCCGGCATTGCATGTGCCCAGTCTCCCACAACTGTAACGCAATCTGAGTAAACAAGGTGCCAATGAAGTGGCACTCTCTGCATCGATTCAGCCGTCCAAACCGGCACGATGTTCAGGAAACAGGCCCTGTTTGTCAAGACCGTTTCCACCACGCACCCGCAGGTCACACACGTCTCACACACAGCAAGTATTGAATAGATACACCTTGACTGCAGCAATGCTTGCGGGCAGGCTATGACTCCGGTCTCACAGGAACCCATCTTCGGGTTTCCCACGATGACGAGACAAAAGTTAGGATGCACATGCGCAAATTCGCCCCATGCCCCCCCCCGTGGGGCGTTGGGAAACAGGGAAACGGAGAGTCAGTGCAGAGTCAGCTGCCTCAATGCTTGCACACCTTGCGATTCCGATTCTGCCAAACAATTTCCGTGCACGGAGTCCAAGGGCATCCTTGAAAAGTTTCTGCTGAACGGCGTTTTGTTCAACTGAAACCATCTTCTGCTCAAGGGCATCCAATCCTTTTCTGCTTATAAAGGCGTCTTTTGTCTGACGGAATCGCAGCGACTGGAACTACCTGAGCCTCTCAAAACCATCGGCAGCAGCGCGGCTTCCTGCAGCCTTTCACCCATCGGTTCTGGGAGAGGACCTCCTGCGCGCGCGGCCTCTTCTGAGGATCCCGCACCAGCAGCGACCGCACCTCCGTTCGCGGGAAACACGCCAAAAGGAGGGGAGTGAGTGAGGGAGTGGGTGAGGGAGGGAGAGAGGGAGGGAGGACGAAAGGGAGGGAGGGAGTGGGTGGGTGAGTGAGCGAGCGAGCGAGTGAGTGAGCGAGTGGGTGGGTGGGTGGGTGGGTGGGTGCGGGAGCGAGGTGGGTGGGTGGGTGGGTGGGTGAGTGGGTGGGTGTGCCCCTCTCACTCCCTCCCTCCCTCCCTCCTCCTCCCTCCCTCCCTCCCTCCCTCCCTCCCTCCCTCCCTCCCTCCATCCCTTGGCACCCAGCACGAGTCCGGAACCCATCATCCAGTGACATTCACACCCCAGCGGACCTCAGCCCAAAATACGACCAAACTAGTGGTGACGAAAAAGGTTGAAGCAGTAGCCCGTATTTTGCCTTATTCTGCTGACATAAAATAAGGACTTATTAAGACCCCAATAAGGCCTTAATAAGGGGCTATCCCAAATTCCAGGAGGGGGGGGGGGTAGTCAGCTAGGGGGTAGTTAAACATACCATGAAATTTACGTGTTTTTGCATTCTAGATGGTTTGGAACCGCTGAAGCTTGCTGAGACTGATTCTGAGTTGCCATCTCACTGGCTGTGGCTCAAAAAACCGGTACCAACATGGCTTGCCTGGAAAGTGGAAACATGGACCACACCCTGCAGTTTGCCCCTCCTGTTTAGTTTTGCGCCACACCCCATTCATTGCCTGGAAAAAAATAACAGATAATTCCAGTAGTGAAATCGATTCCCTTTAAAAACCAACAGATAAAATAACACATATTCTTAACCTTAAATGGAAGTTCATTGCTGCCACAG
>CAUJNA010000957.1:607500-637500 GCA_963377175.1 Effrenium voratum
TGACTCAAGCGGACGCCGCTTGGCGAAACAAGACGAGAACCGGAAGTCGGGGCAGTTCAGTCTGATCATAGCGGCGAAAGCCGTTGCAAAGACCATGGCACGTGGGGCGAATTACACAAGCTTCGGCTTCAACCGAATCCAGCATGGCCCCGCTGTCCGTGGATTTCGTGCTGAAGCTCCCCGGCAGTCCCACCAGCGACGGAGTTCACCAAGTCACTAGCCAAGAGTCTGATGTCGGCTGACTTTGGGCCAAGGGGCGATGCTTTCATGAAGTTCTCACACTTGATGTCCTGGCGAACTTCAGATCACAATGTGGCAGAAGCTTCCTAGGCACTTGCCTCAATGTAACCCCTGTACTGTTGACCACTGCAAGGCCTGCCCAACTGCTTCTCCGAGTTCGCCTGAGATGGCCAATTTGGGGAAGACGCGTGTATGGCATCGGATAGCTGGTGCTTACTAGGAAACCGTCCCTGCCATCGGCTGAAGGATTGACGCCCATGCCTAGAAGCAATCAGATTTGGGATTGCGGTTTCGGTCACGCACGGGTTCGGAAACTTGAAACCCGGATTCGGGATTGGGGAACTTGGAACACTGATGCGGAAACTTGCCTGGACCCCCAAAGGACCCCTTTTTTCTGCCTGTGTACCCCTTTTTTTGGGGTCAAAGGCAGAAAAAAGGGGTCCTTTGGGGGGTCCAGGTGGGTTTGGAAGCTACCCGCACGGAGAGGGACACTTAGAGGCGGGTTCGGAATCTTAGCTTCAGGGATCCGGACACTTAGAGCGAAGATTCGGAAACTTTGTCTGACTCAGAAACGTGCAATCGGAAAATACCCGTGCAATTGCGGCACGCTGCGAAAAAAATAAAATAAAAATAAAACAAATCTGTCAGCCTTAAAACATGCCAGCAACCAGAACATAAGATGGCATTGGACATCCCCTCGGCTTTTGGCCAGTAAAGGACACATTCAATAGGTGCGCACAGATTGCGCCACGCTGGAAGGCAAAACCTATGACTACTTTGCGCGATTTCTTACGGGAAACTATCCTTTTTGGGGTTTCGCGAAATCGTTCCTGAAGGTTTCTGACACTGATGGGGTTTCACTAAATCATCGGAAACGTAAAGCACCAGAGAGTTTAGCCTCTCTCTCAAATAAACTTCTAAGCTGATGAGACGAGGCAAAACATGCTCTGCGGGCGCACTTGAGCGGGTGTTATCATGTGGCAAGAAGATATGCAGTATACTGCGCGGGTGCACTTGAGGGAGTGTTCATATCATTTGGCCGGCAGATATATGGAATGCTGTGCAGGTGCACTTGAGCGATTGTTCTAATCATCTTGCAAGCAAATATGCAGGGGAACTTGAGCGGGTGCTCTTCTCATTTGGCAGCCGGACATGCAGTGCTCCGCGGGTGCACGTGAGTGGGTGTTCTTATCAATTTGCTGTAATTACTGGGTGCGCTGCTAAGCGAGTGCTTTTGAGCGGGCGGGCAAATCATGTTCCAAGACTAAGTTTCTAGATGGTGGCACAGAAGTGACCAGGGTGCCTCAGTTTCCCGTTTCGGGCCTACCAAGTTTCCAACTCGGGGGAACCAAGTTTCTGAACCGGGGCCCCAGTTTCTGAATCGAAGTTATGGATCGGGGCCTCAAGTTGCTGAATCGAACTCTCTGAATTCGGGCAAGCTTGTGACGAAGTTTCTGCATCTCGACAAGTGGCTGGTCCCTGTTCTTGTGGTTTCCTTCGTCGTCCCTCAGCCAGCCCCTCAGTCAAAAGTGTATCCTGAAACAAAAAGGAGTATCCCCAACAGCCCCGGAACCCCCCTGGAACCCTCCTTTTGAACCCTCCCTGAAAGGCCTATTGACCCTTACATGATGCACCGGCATGCAAAAGCGAAGCGAGAAGCGCGGCGCTCGGCGCTCCCGGTGGGCGATGAAGTGATAGTGGAGGTAGGCCACGGCCGAGAACATTTGCCATGCGTACTCCACCAAGCACTGCTCCCTCAGTGAAAAGAAATACTGTGGGTGGACGAGTCCATTTCGCACCACCCAAGAAACTCTGGAATGATGATACACCTGCACATACCAACAAACAACGGTTTCCCATGGTTTCCAAGTGGTGCAGGATTTCGTCCATCCACAGTATGAAGCCCGAGAAACAAGAACAACCCCCCGTAACCACCCAATACGTGGCCTTTTTTCAGGGTATGATGTCGGCCCTCTACTAAAAAAGGGATCCCATTTTGGGGGTTTTCGTTGCACCACCCATTTTAGAACCTATTTTGGTGGTTGGATTGGGATGTTCACTGGGGGGTAACCGGGCTTTTGACCCATGCCCAGATATGAAGCCCAAAAAAAACACCATGCAGAAGTGCAACTTGAACGCTCAATTTCCTAAGCGACACCCGGTTAACACAGCCCACCAACGTCAAACCAAAGCATACATATTGACATCTTTAAGTTCCAGCAACTGTCCATATTCTTGCAATCAAGCTTGCGGAGAACAACCCCATGCTGTTTGGGCTCCTTGATTTCGATTAAGCAAACTTCAGGCTTCAGCCTTCCCAGAATGCATTTCTGAGGCGCGGGATGCCCACGGCCAAGCCGCTCCCCTGGCGACTCAGGTTAGGCCAAACTAGCTTAGCTTGCCGCGTGCATGGAAGGAAACGCCTTGCTTCAACAGGGCATCCGCAAGCCAAAGCCTCAGCTAAACAAAAGAACATACGATGCATGCACACAAACACATATCATCTGCATATGTGTCTGCACATGACACACGTACATGCTCGCACACAAACACGCAACCCACACGCGCACACATACGCAACCAACCAACCAACCAACCAACCAACCAACCAACCAACCAACCAACCAACCAACCAACCAACCAACCAACCAACCAACCAACCAACCAACCAACCAACCAACCAACCAACCAACCAACCAACCAACCAACCAACCAACCAACCAACCAACCAACCAACCAACCAACCAACCAACCAACCAACCAACCAACCAACCAACCAACCAACCAACCAACCAACCAACCAACCAACCAACCAACCAACCAACCAACCAACCAACCAACCAACCAACCAACCAACCAACCAACCAACCAACCAACCAACCAACCAACCAACCAACCAACCAACCAACCAACCACACACACGCACACACACACGTTCAATCATGCCCGCATGGATCTATGCCCGGATTTTCTCGGGACTCGAGCCTCGCGCCGAAGGCCATGCTGCGTGACTTCGGTCAGCAGGTCGCCGCCTTGCGAAAGGATTCAAGGTCCAGGAACACGGGGCCCAACAGTCCAATGCGACGATCGTTACGTTCATCTTCTTGTCTTCCACCCCATGGGGTGGCGCTTAGTACCCAAACACGGGCTTCTAAGCGGTCATACGTTCCACCTCTCAAGAAAAGAGTCAAATTCAACACGTCCGCGAGGGATGTTTTTGGAACAACATGCAGGCCAGGTGAACTTGCAAGGATTGGGCCTCCGTGATGCATGCTGTGTGCCCACGAGGCGATCACCTGAGCTAATCCAGCAAAGCTTAACACTCGATGCAGCTCTATCGGCAAAAGCACTCTCGCCAATCATCAAGTTAAATGAAAGTGTATACTTAACTTAATAGTATGATCATGGCCAGCTACAAGTGACAAGCTTCTTTGCTCCCCAAGATCAATCACGCAAAATCAAGGAGGGGGACTCCACTTCAATCGTTCACATGATGATTGGACAAACTCATGAAAACTGATAGCTGTCCGGTCGCTGACACACGTAACCGAACATCTTGGGGCTCGGGAACACCGGACCTTGCCCGGCAATTTAACTCATCTTTCCGTCGCGACTCACATGTGCTGTAGCTACTGTGGATGGACGAAAACCATTTCGCACCCGCTAAGAACCCCTGGAATCATGATTCCCAGATACATACCAATAAACAATGTGAGTGTTTTCCCATGGTTTCCAAGTGGTGCGATTTGGGTTGCGCAACCAACATCAAGTTTGAACGGAGCTGCCCGCGGCCCGTCACTGGCTGCCTTGGTACAGCTCCATGACAAGGAAGAAAGTCCGTTCCTGAAAGGCATGCACATTGCAAGTCTAGGTCACCTAGGTCAGAAGAAGGGAACCTTTTTTTTTGTAGTCTATTTTAGTAGGGGAACCATCCTCCAAAAATTGGGAAAAGGGCACTAGGTGTGCTAGGCACAGTATGAACGAACGGGGGTATTGCTTTCCACCCGAGTAACCCCCCCCCAAAAAAAATACTTTGCTTCGAGCAATCCCCACCCTCCACACTCACGAGCTTACGACCGTTACAACAAATTCCTCTGCATCCTAGAGACTTCGACTCCAAATTCCCATCGGCCCCTTCCCTTCCCATCGGCCACTTCCACTTGTCTGCGAGCCGATCTCAAGAACTCAAACATCGGTTCCGTTAACAAAAGCCAAGCCCCTTCCAAAAAGAAACCCGACGGGGGATTATATAAACGAAGTTGCTTATTCACAACCCAAAGCAACACAACAGCATCACCCTTTCCGAGCCTCAGGGTACACTCAAAACGCGAAGGCACCAACATGAAATGTAAACCCAACTGTGCGTCGGGCGGGACATTAAGCAAAACCAGACTGGCGAGCTGCTCGAGCGGGATACTGGCGGGATCCACTGGCGAATACTGGCGAGCCGCTCCGGCTCGATACTGGCCGGATACTCTGCAGGATCCACCGGCAAGGGTGGGATCCACTGGCGAGCTACGCTGGGATACTCAGCGGGATACTCGGCGGGATCCACTGGCTGGCGGGATGCTCGGCGGGATCCACTGGCGAGCCGCTCTGGCGGGATACTCGGCGGGATCCACTGGCGAGCGGATCCACTTGCCAGCAGCTCTGGCGGGATACTCGGCGGGATCCACTGGCGGAATTGTTTGGCAGGATACTGGTCCACTGCCGGACTCCTTTGGCGGGATACTGGACGGGATCCACTGGCGGAATTGTTTGGCGGGATACGGGTCCACTGCCGGACTCCTCTGGCGGGATACTGGACGGGATCCACTGGCAGAATTGTTTGGCGGGATACTGGGCGGGATCCACTGGCGGACTCCTCTGGCGGGATACTGGGCGGGATCCACTGGCGGAATTGTTTGGCGGGATACTGGGTGGGCCACTGGCGGACTCCTCTGGCGGGATACTGGGCGGGATCCACTGGCGGACCACTCTGGCGGGATACTGGGCGGGATCCACTGGCGGACCACTCTGGCGGGATACTGGGCGGGATGCACTGGGGGGGCGGACCACTCTGGCGGGATGCTGGGCGGGATTCACTGGCGGACTCCTCTGGCGGGATACTGGGCGGGATCCACTGGCGGACCCCTCTGGCGGGATACTGGGCAGAATCCTCTCTGGCAGGAGGGTGTGGTGTAGCAGCATCGCAAACATGGATTCTACTTGAAATCTAACAACCCCTTCCTGTCGGGTGGGGAAAAAAAAACACTCCACAAGCCAGTAATCACAGGACGAAATAAGGCAACATTCGCAGTCATTTTCAGGGGACCCCTCAAAACGCAGTGAGTTCTGTTGATTTCCCTTTAAAACCACCAAAAATGGTAGCCTCAAAAAACACACACCCGTGAATATAAGCCCATGTACTTTGATCCCTGGACAAAGCATAAACTGCTCCGTCCATTCGACGACCAAACCCATCCAGCTCTCATCCAAGAGACATCCTGGTAGGCTGCAATGAGGCGTACCAAATGCGGGTTCTGCAGTTTGCGCGCCTATCGAACCGATCCAACCCCGTTCCTGAGGATCGGTTGACCGAAAATTGGATGATGAACAAATCCGCGGCAAAGAATGGAAGGTTGATTTTTAATCCAACCATGGATCTTGAAGAAAGAATCTACGTATGAACTGCATCCAGGCATGTTTTGATGCCTAGGGGCACGTTCAGGTTCCATGTTCGCCAATTATATAGAGGCAGCGAGGTTGCCTCACAGCCTCCTTCTGGGAACAAATCGGAACATGCAGGAACCGTGGTAAATAACTCTCGCAGAAGGATCGCCCCAGAAAATGGAAGTACAAGGGAGCCCAACAAGTTCAAAACAGGGAAAGCCAAAAGGTCAAAAGGCTTTGGGCAAGTGAGAAGTTCTTTCGTGCGCTGGTGAACTTTCCAAGGATGTGAGCAAGCCCTGAAAAAAGTCCAACGGCATGTTCTGTCAATCTTTGTGAGGGAATCTGTTTGGCCAATGCGTGCTTGAATTCATCTCCTTTTGATTTCCGGCGCTGTTGTGTTCTAAGGTAGCTTTGAATTGGACCAATAAGTAAATGAGGTTCAGAACAAGGGAGAACCCACTGATGCAAGAGCATTGTGTACCACTTTTCGCTTTAGTATCTTGCCAAACCTGTATCATGCAAGTTTGCAATACTCAGTACGTACAGCTCAAAGCATCAGCATAGCATTGCGATCGAACAAAGTCCATGTGAAGGGTTCTGTCCGTGCCTCTTCAAGTAGCAGCTACTTCATATTGGGGGCTGATTCATATTCCGTGCGGCCCCCAAATGACCATGATGAATAACTTGTCCCATGTGGGAAATATAATATTCATATTTGTTCAATGGCCATCCCATGTAAAGGACCTTTTGATCCACCCCCAATTGAGCAGGTGTTTTATTGGTGTGTCGACCTGCTACACTGGCAGCCATGCCTACACGGAGCCTCCGCGGGTGCGCATGACTGTGCCAGGGTGCCTACACCAGCCTATGCGGCAGCAAGCCCCTACGCGGAGTGCCTACGCATATATTTTTTTCGGGCGCTACTCTCAAGTCATAACAACAGGCTTACGCAGGAATTTCTTGAACAACCTAGGTGGACTGCCTGCGCGAATTGCTTCCCCCAGCAGAATTGCCTATGCGGTGCCTCCGCAACATAAAGCGCCCCTTATAGTGCCCAGAGGGTCCAAGTACCTTCTAAGGAGGTACTTAGACCCAATTTTACCCCCTAAAAGCCATCCTCATGAGGTACTTGGACCCTCTCGTCTAAGCAAATACTTAGCAAAAACAAACTCTGCTCAATTCACCTCCAGGTCGCTGATGCCAAAGCAATACAGTCTCGGTGAATTATACGTTTCCACCAACCTGAAATAAGGTGGTTGGGCGGCTATTCCCCGCATAAACCACCATTTGGGCTGAGGTCGTGTGAGGTCGTTAATATTCACCCAGATACAGTGACGCTTCAGAATGGGCCCCAGCACCAAAAGTTTACCAGGGTGATAACGCGGCTGATCCTAGGGTCACGCAAGCAGCCGGCTTTGTAAGGATCAAAGCACCTTCTACAGGAGCTAGCCTTCAAACGTGCAGCCTGGTGGATCCCAACATATTATAGTTTTGATCGATGTTCTCGCTGTTTTTGTAGGCCCTCTTTTGGTTGAAGAAACGCTAAAGAGGAACCCCCTTTGAAAGATTGAAGCCCATTTAGTGGGTACAACCAAAAAAGCAAAACACCACACACACACACACACACACCACACACACACACACACACACGCACATGCGCCACGCTTTTGTGTGCAGTTGCGCCCAGGCCTGCTCCAGCTCTCTTTGAAAGACCTGGCCGTTCGTTTTTCTCGTTTGGCCCTGGGTCTCGGGTTGCTCCACTTCCATCCGAAACAAACAATCACGGGACCTTCAAAAAGCGAAAGGAACCGAAGCCCGCCCTACAAAACATGTAAGTGCGTCCGGAAATACATGAGAGCAGATCTGTCCACTAGTGAACTTGGATTCCCTTTCAAACCAGGAAATAAAACATAGACTCATTTCAGCAAATGGAAGTAACCCCCAAGTTTCCAACGAGTCGTCATTTTTGGCCGGCCTGTCTTCCCTGCAAACCAGTAAGGTACGGTAATTCCAGTAGGAATCCCATGCTTGAAAGCTTCCCTCAGTACCCTCCAGTTGCTATTGTGAGGGCGGGTAATTTGGGAACCCCATCCAGCGAAGCCATGGCTTTGATGGGTCCAAGCGATGGGAGACGTTGATGTCAAGCACGAGGTCCCAAAGGAACCCGTGAGCCACGCCGCGAAACATGCAGCTGAACTAGGAAACAAACGCTTGGGAACCCCTGATCTTCGAGGTCGGGGAAAAACCAGTTTCTTGGAAGGAAGCTGGGACGCATTGTATACCTTCCCCGCAATCCCTGCCAAAGCAACGCCGGCATGAGGGAACTGCTCCAAGCCAACTAGGGTCAATTGGCATTGATTGATGCAAGGTGGAAAGATTCGAATACGGCTACCCTTTTTTCTGTAGTCTATTTTGGGTAGGGGAACCCTCCCCCAACAAAAGGGTAAAGGGGCACTACTCAGTGACCTAAGATTTGCGCGGCTGCAGACTGGGCACAGACTGGTGTGCCAAGGTGCTTCAGGATCCGTGTTCTTCATGTCCACGCACTTGATGGCGCAGGGCTGTCCGTCCTGGCCACGGTGGTTGACATGGAATCCACGAATCTGTGATACAGAAACCGCTTCCCAACGACCATCTCCCCCTTTGAAAGGGGGAGCTTCCCCTTTAGCATCACAGAAGTGGTTGGATAAACTTCTGTGCTCCACCCTGATCCTGGCACGTGCCATCTCTCAACCAAAAAAACCAACAAAAAAGAACGCGGAAATCGGAGCCCGGGGGTTGGGGACTGCACCCCTTCAGCATGCACCGCGCAGCCGGATGCTGCAAACTGGCAAACTTCACCCAAACAACCGGGTCCTGCAGTGTGTTTCTAGCAGACCTGTGGGAAACGACCACTTCTCTGATACAACAAAAAGGGCTTCCCAAAGACTAACCCGCCATATAAAGAGGGGGTTCCCTTGCATCACAGAAGTGGGGATAAACCCCTTGATCGCCTTGATCCCACAACCCTGGTTTCTAGTATTCTTGCTTCAGATCTGGATTCTGTAGTGCCCATAAGCTTTCCTGGCAATACAAAAAACATGTGCAGCGCTGGATTCCTTTTAAAACCAACCGGGGCGAATAAACGAGTAGACTCATTTGGCCATGGGTCAAAATCCCGGAACCCCCCCAGTGAGCATCCCAGTCCAACCGCTAAAATAGGTTCTAAAATGGCTGGTGAATTCACCAACCAACATGGGATCCCATTAAAAAAAAAAAAACGGAGAAAAAAAAAAAAACAAAAAAAAAACCATGTACCCAACATGGAACCCTGGGAAATGGAAACATGGACTAACACCTGCGCTCCTGGTGGTTGTATTTTGGCCCATACCCATTTCAGCAAATGGAGGCTGGAGGAGAACGACCGTTTGCTTCTCCCACCGAGCTCTGCTGCTGATCTTCCATTCGCCTTTTCGCCCCCCTGGAAAACTGAGAGCATATGTCCAGTAGTGAAATTGATTCCCTTTAAAACCAGGGGATTAAAAAAAACACATTCTTGACCAAATGGAAGCTTTGGTGGACATCATAAACCCGGGGGGGGGGGGATGTCTACCGACGCGCAGTCAAATGCCTTCAATTCAGAAGCTGCATGGAGCACACGCAGCGCCTGAAAGCAAATTGTCTTAACTGTGATGTGGCAGCAGCGTAGAACCAACATCTCACCCTCTGCTCAAGCAAGAAAGATGTCATCATGTTGAAAATCACATGCTTATATATGATTATTATTACATATATATATATATATATATATAACAATAAACATAAACAAACAAAACAAGTAATAAAAACATAATAATAACAATAAAAATAAGCAATACACACATAATAATAACAATAATAATAATAAGGATAATAATAATAAAACATTAAAGTAGCCATCTCCATACACCCGCTGCTTCCTCCACGATTTTTTGCAGTGACCAAAAAGAAGTCTCCGCCATGGGCCCGCGCCTTCTTGGAAACGGCCTGGAAGACCTTCCCGAAGCCACCCTTGCCCAGCAAATCCTGAAAGTCATAGGCGTCCTTGGCCAATGGCACCAAGATCCATCGAGAAAACAAATACGAAATCCGAAACTGAGCCTGCTTCACATGGCGGTGGGTCAAACTTAAAGCAGCAGGAATCGGACCGCATTTTGTTTGGGCAGGCCATGTCGGGTATCTATTTCGAGCCACATCCAACCTACTGCGCCCCGAAATGTGTGACTCGTAGCCACTGGGATCAAAGCTGGGACCTTAGCAGGGATCCTTGCATTATACACGTGAACATTGCAACTTGTAAATGGCGGTTTCCCTTTATTTCGGTGCTGAAAAAGCAACATGGTCCAAATGGTTGCAAAATGGGGGAAGAAAAAAAAACGGAGCCCTGCTTCGCTTTAGTCCTTCCGGGCGGCATCGATGCCGCATTCCGCCGAGATGATGGAGCTCTTGCGCCGCGTCCTCTCCACGGCAAACGGCTGCTGTCTGCATGACTTGCAGGACATCCTGCCCATAGCGTCCTTTTAGGAGAAATAGACGGCCCTGGTAGATGATTCAACCACCAGGTAAACCAGGGCCACCTATTTTTCTACCAAAACAACCAAAAAAGACACCTATGATCCTGCCTTCGCTCAAGAGGAACACTTTCATAAACCCAAACCGGTGGCAGCCCTACGCCGAAAACGCGAAGCCACATGGGGGCCCCACTTGCGCCATGGGTTTCCTTGCAGAACCGAGAACCAGTTCCATCATGTTTCCACCAAGGGAAACATGTACACGTCCCGAGCCAGACCTCCCATCGGCTCCCAAAGGCTCCCCCCAGCTCTCCCTTCGCGGCTCCCTTCGCACCAGCTGAGGACCGCGCCTAAGGTCGAGACCCAGCTGCATCAGCAATTGCCACGTCTCCCGCTCTGGCTCCTTAACGACCGGCTTGGATTCTGGAGCTTGGCTAGGGGTTCATGCGGTTGTCTAGGTGTCTATCGCACGGGGCGGGGGGGGGGGGGGAGGCTCAGGCACAACCAGTGGATTCCGCTGCAGTGTTTCGGAACATGCGGGTTTCTTTCTAGCTTTGTGGGGTAAAGACTCAAGGAGTTGCGGTGTATTGACAACCGAGATGGAAACCATGTCTTGGCAGTCCCCCTAAGGACATAGGTGCCAGGAGCCCAGTTGGCGGTGTCATAACATGCCATGACATGTTATGGCGGGGACCAGAACCGACCATAGTGGCGTTAGATACTGCTGTGGATGGACGAAATCCATTTCGCACCACCTAAGAAACCCGGGAATGATGATTCCCCTGTAAATGCCAACAAGCACAGGCTTCCCATGGGTTCAATGTGGTGCAGGATTCCGGCCATCCACAGTATGGATAGCAACGGATTCCGGCAATATATCAAGTAAGACAACCGCGCGCAGGAAAGGTGCGTTCAGGGAGCCTTGGGCTGGCTTCGAACTAGCAGCTGAAGTGGATAGACAAAGCAAACACGTTTTTTTGCGCGCAACTCCCGCGCTGTTGAGCTGAACTACTTGTTCTTACTTGGCACAGAGTTCTTGAATGAAGCTTGCAAAACCATGCCCAACAATCCACTGCGTCTCCCCCAACATGTCGAAGCTGAGAACAAGTCCATATTAATTACTAATGGACGCGTAGCCTGCACTGTCTCTTGTCGCGACTGAATCAGGGGCTTCAATTCATCAGCCGTCGATCTGCTTCAGCATCAAAGCTTGAAAATTTGAACACTCATCTCTTCTGGGTCTTTCAGCCAACATGTCATGTGCAATCCATGAGGCCAACAGCTCCTTTCAAAAGCCCCGCGTGCTAAGTCATCACCGAGCGCGTTTTAGGCCTGCGGCCTGCCCTAAGCATGCTGGTTCGATAGGCGGGGCGATAGGCAGGAACGAGGGAGAAAAACCATCCCTTTGGGGGGAATCCCTAGGTTCATTCCCAAAACCCCAAGTCATTCCCTATGTCGAAACCCCTGCGCTGGCCAAATGAACGGCGCTCGCTGAGCGAAAAATGGAAGCACGGCTGTTGGATCACCGAGCTCTGGCCGGCTGATTTTGCAGGAGCTGCTTGGCCAGCTATAGCACGGTCAAACTTCTGAGAGTTTTGTTTGATGATCATGATAGCCCGGAGGACCTGCGCAATGAATGACTGTCTTAAATTCGGGGGTGTGTTACCGGTGTGTTCATGAGTCTCGCAGTTCACGCACACACAGGAACCAAGTAATTTGATACCGTCACATATATAATGCTCTGAAACAAGCGACTGAAATCCAAGTCATTTTGGAATATTGCCACAAGTGAGAAGACTAGTCCGAAGGGCCTCACCAAAAGGTCCCAGCCAGCCCTCCACACATCCAGGCCGCTTTTGGTGTGGGCAGTGCGCCAGTGGCGTTCATGGAACTGATGCTCCTCCTGCAATGGTTTAACCCATGGCAAGGTGCAAGTAAGCCGTTGAACACCACTATATAGGTCCTCCAGTAGAGGGGTTAGAATCAGTTGGTACCAACTTTTTTCTGTCGTCTATTTTAGTACGGGAACCCTCCCAACCAAAAAAGGGGTGAGAAAGGGCACCTAGCTGGGGACCTAGCCTAGGTCCTCCCTCCAAGCTTCAGAACCGGCCAATAAAGTCAGCGACACAAGTCCAAGCATTCGATACTCGGCCACAAGAAACCTGCCTTGAAGCATCAGTCTTGAAGCGGCACGGAGTCGAATTGACAACTTGACAACTGGACAGATTCCGCTTCTGGACATGCTTGATCAACATGAACACTGGAGCATGGACTCCTTTGATCATGTGCACTCCGAAAAGGTGCCCAGTTCGAGATCGTAATATTGTGTTCGGCTCGGGATTGTGGTTTTCATGCTAATTGCTGATTGAACGCAACACTTTACTTGGCTGCACTCTCGTTGCATACATGGCACAGACCAATCGCGCACTTTTGGAAGCCAAATCTTCCCCATGATTTCCAGTAGTCAACCACTGGGCTGTGCTCTTCCCCAAAAAACACGCAAGCCTTTCCGCCCTATCGGCACGTTCCTGCCTATGAGTGCTCATGCGCTTGCGCTTCAGGCTGGTGGCGTCGCTGGAGTTGCTGGACAGGGTGCCAAACACGCGGGGCGCCTGCGAGGCGCGAGGCGCAAGGCCGCCGCTCTCCAGGCGGGACTTCCCCAGAAAGGCAACATCCACAGTCCGCACACATACCTAGGTCCTCCAGTGGAGAGGTTAGAATAAGGGTACCCCTTTTTCTGTAGTCTATTATAGTAGGGGAACCCTCCCAACCAAAAAAGGGGTGAGAAAGGGCACCTAGCTGGGGACCTAGACACACACACACACACACTCATGGCAAGCGCAGAGTGCGCTCGCGCTCACGCGCCGCCTCTCCGATCTGTTGCTGCACCGCCTCTCCCATCTGCGGGGATTCGTCGCTCAGCCTGCGGCACGGAAGGCTCCGGGGTACTATATAAGTACCAAAAACTCCTTTGGGTGCCGTCATTTTTTGTGAGCCGTCATTTTTTTGAGGAAACCCAAAATGAGTGGTTTTCCTTTTGGTCTCGCTTTGCTTTTGGTTTCCCTTGAAAATCGGCTCAAAAAGCGTAGCCGCAACAAAAAACAGACCCATTTGCCAATGAGAATCTAAGCATGGAGCCTCCCAAAACTAGGTTGGACAGTATCAACGGGCTCCAGCTAAAGTTCATATAATTTATTTGCCGATCGTTTTTTTGGCCGCAGGAGAACCTGAAAAAGGTTCGAAACGGCCAAGCTGGTCGACCCACAAGACCTGCCATCGAGGGCTTCGAGGCGTGAATTGACAAGACGTTGTCAGCTCAGGTACGAGAATCACACCAAGGCCCCTGCCATTGAAACACTTGGGTGCATCAAAAACAAAAACCACCAATCGGACCGCAGGTTTTGGTCCGTCCTTTTTTTCCATAAAAACCAGGGCTCCATATGGGGTACCTGTTTTTTACCCACAGCCACATCATGACACCGGAGACACCCGGAAAGTCCAAATACAGGCCTCACTTATGTTTATTCTGGTGCGCCCACTTTGCGTCAGCATGCATTTGTATGGGTGTGTCGTTTTTTTTGAAGACCGCCTCCAAAATGGTTGGTGTGCCTTTCGGTTTCCTTCTACACAAACCAACATAAATGGGGCCCCAAAAAAAGGAAAACCCGGATGTACTTATGGCATTCATCGTTACTTACATTGAAATCACATTGTGGCGTCCCAATGCTTCCCAGCAAATGCTACTGCAAGCATTCAGCCAACAAGCCAAGAAATCATCAGAGTGGGTGGACCACTGGCAGTTTCTGGAAAAGCGAGCAGTTTGAGTCAAAGCACCCGGTTGGCATGCTCAAGAAAACCATCATACATCACAGTTTTAGTTTAAGCAGGTTTGATCTGGCTCGTCCGCATCTCAGCGCTGACTAGAGACTCAGGCCACATCGCAGACATGTGTGTTCAAAACGCTCGATCGGCCAAGACATTGGAAGCCAAACAAGTGGCTGACCGTCCCCGAAACGGGCTCCTGTCGGATTCCAGCTCCGGAGCATGCAGCTCACGATGCACCTGGCGGAGATTGCCACGGAAGTTGACTTCAGGCGTGGATCCCTTTGGCCAAAATGGCTTGGAGAGAAACATACACGGCAAGTCCAGCAGTTTGTAAATTGAAGAGTCCCCCCGTAACCTCCAAATACCCGGCCTTTTTCCAGGGCATCATGTCGACCCTCTACTAAAAAAGGAGGTATTGTCCATGGAAAGCCGCTCGGTTTTCCCAAAATACCAACTGAAAAAAAGGCGTTGGTATTTGGAGTAGGGGGTCGGTTTCCGCAGCAAGTCTCCGTTTTCTGTTGGTGCATCGTTCCCAAGCTATTTGGCCCGTGCGCAGAATCGCTTTCCGTGTCTCAGGTTCGCATGGGCCCTTCAGCGCCTCGGTGGGCAGTTGGCGGCAGTGCGGGGGGGGGGGGGGGTTGACATCAAGTGCCGTGTGTTTCCTCTCGTTTGTAGGGGGTTCTTTCTTATCATGCCGGCATGTTCCCTCTTTTGTGGGGAGGGGGGTCTTTTTTGTCATCAAGCACCGAGAGCAAAGTTAGGGGGTCGAAGCCGAAGCCGGATGCAAGTCGTTTGAAGAGTTTGGACACCGGACCCTTGGGACATCAGAATTCCGGGATGCATGTGTGATCTTTTGTGGTTCCAACTCATAAGTTCATGGCCATGCAATGCACCACTGAGAAACCAAACGAAACCATTGTTGGTGAGTACTTACAGGAGACTCATCAGACACCAGGCTTTCTTTGGTGCGAAATGGATTTCGGAACCATCAGTTCAGAGTTTGGCCAAGAGAGGGACTTCGAGGACCATGGTCCACCTAAAAAAAATGGCTCAGGCGGGTAGGTCGAATGAAACGAGGGGACCGCAAAGAGGTGTCCCTTTTGTTTGCCATGAACCAGGGCTCTATGCTTGGTACATGTTTTTTCAGGTTTGTGGCAATCACAACTAAATTGATTCACAAGGGTGTCATTGCCATGTGCGGAAACTGTTGAATCTCCCTTAAGTCGCATGGGACAACCGGCAAGTAAATTTACCCCCCAAGAGAGACCTGGTACAGCTCCATTTTTGAGACGGTCCATTGCGGGATGTTGTCAAAATCCTGTACCAGTTCGGATGGGAAGACCCTTCTAGTGAGGACTTTGTCCATCCGGAGTACCCAGCCACTAACGACCGACGGGAGCCTTCAAGAAATGCCACCCTGCATAGCCGATGCAATGAGTCAGTTGCAGCTGTCTAAATCCCAGCGCTGAGTTTGCGCCCATGCGTTCGCAAAGCGGGCAAGGTCAACTGGCTCAAACTTGGAGTTCAGAGCCAAAGCAAGAGGAAACTGTCACAAGTCGCTACGTTTCCCCTTTACGCATCATACCCAAACGAAACTCACGTTAACAGCACCAAACGATGATGTTCAAAACCACCAAAAGGGGAAATTTAGGAAACCCTGGAAAATCACGTCATGTTGCCTGCTCCAAGGCAAGTGTCCCCAGGCCAAAATGCGGAAACCGAGTTGGTGAAAGGGCAAGTCCATTTGCTTCTCCCCGGTTTCCTGTGTTCGAGTTTGACCTACTCGGATTCCCAAGTGGATGCCCTGACCACTTTGCAAGTAATCCAAGCAAACTGAATCACACAATCATAATTTTTGAAAAAACAGATGGCTTCTCTGTACCCTCGCGTTTGCTTGTGTGTAAGGCGCGCCGTCCGTTTGCTGATCATTTGCAATCCGTGTGCCCAGCGCAAGTCCAAGCAATTCAGAACCATTCCAAGTTGCTTGGACTTGCACACACCACACAGCAACAGCTGCTGTCACCACCACGCTCCAGATTCGGCGCATCGCAGGTGAATGCGATCTTGTCAAGCGGGATTACCAGCTCTGCGGTGGAACTGGAGTCGATGAGTCGACGGTACACGATGGCTTTGGCGCAGCACCTCTGGAGCCGAGCCTCTGAGATTCGCTTGAGGTCTGGACCCATGGCCCACTTTTGAGGCCCTAGATGAGGATAGTGTTTCTACAATCGTGCCGCCCATGCGGCTAGCTTGGCGGATATCCACAATGTCAGCCTTTGCAGGTGAATGGAGACGCTGCACATTGCGTGAGGCAAATCGTGCCTATGGCGGTGACATTAGCCAGATGCGGGATCAGTTGAGGCAGGTCCAGCAGATCCAAGCAACTGGAGTTGCCTTTGCTGCCATCCTGTATAACGGCTTCGTGGTGACTTGGGGCGATCCGCATCCAACTTGCGTTCGCAAAGGAGGCAACATGGTTGGCTACCTCATACAAATTGTAAGTTCAAAGTAACGAAGATCACTGCTTCGTTCCCATCCCCCCAAATGGACGGTCTGGAACTAGCCAGCAGAAAATGGCGCGCCACGGCCCCACCAAAGCAGCCGGTAAACCGGCTTTGGCTGCACGGCGCTGGCTTAAGGCCATTCCATAAAATCTGTCTCGTGGAGTACCACCCTTTCTAGGTCCTCCAGTAGAGGGGTTAGAATAAGGGACCCTTTCTTCTGTAGTCTATTTTAATAGTAGGGGAACCCTCCCCCAAAAAGGGCGTGAGAAAGGGCACTACTGGGAAACCTAGCGTTCCACAGAGCTGCATGTTCGACAAGATCTCACAAGATTGAGATCTAAGCGGATCGGATCTCCGTTGGCTCAAGTTTGCTCTTTGGATCGTCACAAGCGGCAGCCAGGCCTCGTCACTGCGCGGAACTATGGCATTGGCCTCGGCAAACTTGAGCTGCCAACGCAGGCGTACCCCTTCTTTGAGTGGTTCTAGAGGGAAACCAAAATGAAAACCATAATTTTGTGGGTCCCCCAAAAAAGACACACCCAGATCAGTTCACAGCAGTGTGCCATCTGAGGGCGCGAGGTTCATGTTTCATGACATCCGCTTCGCACAAAACTCGTTGGATACGATTCCTGTGCAGTGCTCGAGGCCAAAGGAACAAAGAGCGCCAGCTGTTGAACATCTTGTTTATTCAGAACCCTTCAGGTTCTTCATTGGAAGACAGCCTCCCGGCCCCTTCCCCCCCCCCCCCACAAAAAAAAAGAGACAAAAGACAAGCTGCCGACCGAATAAGCCACACATTGGCATGCACTTGCTTCTTACATCCCAAGATGTGACAGTTCTGGGACGCAAACCAAACCAGGAGCCAAGCAGAGCCGCAGCAGTTGACCATAATCAACAAAAGGAAATTCCCTGGGCTGCCCTCAGATCCCCTGCTAAAAGTGACTAACTTTTAGTGGGTAATGAACAAAAAAAACACTAAACACTAAAGGCTAAAAAGCTACTGGGATGGCCACCAAGTTCCATCATCCTGCCAGAGACAACCCGAAACAAGTTCACGGCTCGTTCACACGCGCAAGGCCTCGCGCGGCGTAGATCTGATACAGTCAACATGCAAAGGCGGCGCGGCAGCACAATCAAGGCATCATAAGGCATCCCATAAGTGAGTCTGCTTTCCAACAAAGGGTATGAATGGGTGTGTCTCAAAATGGGGCAAGCGCTCCCAAAGCGCTTGGATTCCTTTTGGTTTCCTTTTGAAACCAACCCCAAAAACAGGGATTCCCTCAAAAACACGACTCACCCACATAGCAGTCACCCCCAGTCAGGTCCTTTCCCACCCACTCTGTACCACGGGCCTCCACTGGAACCTCCCAGCCATCGCAGCACGCCTCGGCGAAAGCGAGTCACGAATCGGTGCCCGGTCCGTTCAAGGCTTGGCTGGAATGAGGACCCCAGCAAAAAACCCAGGTGAGTGGAAAACCAAGTAGCTACTTTTTTCCAGCCACTTTACCCACTACTAGCCCATAATTTGGCGAAAGTGGCTGGAAAATAATGGCAACTGGGGATCCAGGTAGTGGAAAACCAAAGGGATCCCAACCAGTGGAAAACGACATGTTTTGCCTGGTTCGCGGAAAACCACCGGTTGACCCCCAAAAAGAGCGGAAAGACAAACATGAAGAACGGGGGGGAACCGGGGGGCGAATTTTCTGTGGAAGGTCTCTGGCAGAAGCTTGCATGCTCAGCTTCCCTCCAATTGGTGATTGCTATATTCGGATTTGGATTCATGTCCCTGGTTCTTATATTTGGTAAATGGAAAACTACCCCTTGGCTACCAAGCCACCGGGCCCCAAACCACCAACTGGAGGGAAGCTGAGTGTGTATGTGTTTCCTACCTTCAGCAAAGTGACCCAGCATCTCGAGCACACGCTCCAGCTCTCGGTTTTTTCTTGGTTTCTCTCTCTCAGTTTCTGAGTGGCATGATGTGCCGGGAGGAAACGCCACGGGTGGCGCCAAGGCAATCACTCCAATCGAGCACCAGGTGTCCAGAAAATCGCAGCAGAAACCGATGAGGTCCCTACAACGCAGCTGCGCCGGAAGGCTTGGAGGTCCTTCCCACTTTTTGATGGTTGCGAAATCCAGACATCGCACCACCGTGCAAAAAACCTGGGAAATCTGATTCCCCAACGTACATGCCAACAAGCACTGCAGGCGGGTTTCCCATGGGTTCAACCTGGTGCAGGATTCCGTCCATCAGTATCTCGTTGAGTACATGCCGACACTTGCCGGGTTCATTGCACACGAGCCGGGTTTCCGCAAGTGGTCCGGCGGTTGTGAAGATATGGCCATGGGTCAAAACCCCGTACCCCCAGTGAACATCCCAATCCCCACTAAAAAAGACTAAAATGGGTGGTGCACCTACCCCAAAATGGTACCATTGGTTTTGACCCATGGCCATATGACTTGCAGCTGGTCCCGACGGGTTGTGGCAAACACATGACCCAAACTAAACCAACAGGTTCAAAGGTCGATTCGCTTAGGGCAAATGAGCTCCAAAATGCCAAAGTGCAAAGACATTGTGGTAGAACATATGAGTCACAATGAACACCCGGTATGAAAATGGTGGTTTTAAAAGCAAACGATGAGGAAAAAGTCCCCTATAAAAGACACCCACATGTGGGGTTGATCGATATTCCATTTAAAGGCCCCAGTTTTGACCACGGGCAACGTTTCCCATGTGGTTGAAATATCGAATCTTTTTAGTGGCTTCCCTCAATGGTCATCCCATGTAAAGGACCTTTTGATCAACCCCCATATGGGTGTGTCTCGAGATAGGTCAGGGGGACGCCTTTTTCGGGTGGGGTTTAAAGGGACACTAGAGGAAGCTGGCCATTTTGGCCCTCTCACAACTTTTCCTTCCCCAGAGGGTCCAAGTACCTTCTAAGGAGGTACTTAGACCCCTGTTTACCCCCCAAAAGCCATCCTCAGTACTTGGACTCTGTGGGTTCAGATACACCATCCAAGGCAAATCTGCTTCCTTGTTGCATACTTCAGAGACACGCCCGGAAGGACTTTGGCAGATTTGCAATGTTTGCAACCTTGCCAGGTGACAGCTTTGCTTGACAACAAGTTGGAAACTTGCAGTGTCAGTGCAGCATGGGCAGGTTGCAAGTTTAAAGTGTTGGATTTGCTTGACAGCGCAGTGTTGGAGCATGGTCAGGTTGGCAGGGGCTCAGCATCTTGCAGTGGCCAGATCTGTTTTGCAATCAAGACCTGCAGTTGGAAGCCTGCACGCATGCCTGGGAAATCCTCAAGCTGGGCTGTCCGACCCACATGGCAGGGTCCCATCTGCCCGCCCTTGAAAGCGTTCGAGATGTGACTTTTGTTCGGCATTGTGCTAGCCCCTGAGCTAGCCCTACAAAACAATTCTGGCAAACAGAATCCGGATGCGAACGGTTGATAAAACCCCACGACCCCGGACTCTCGGAGGTGAAGCCGCGAGCTACTTGAGCCCAAGAGGTGCGGCGCGGCAAGTCTTCCCGGAAGTCAGGCGGCCATGGTCAAAATACCTGGACAAATTCCGGTTAGCCCCCAGTGAACCTCCGATTCAATCCAAGCACTAAAATAGGTTCTCCGAAATGGGTGGTGGATTCACCTAAACCACTATGGTACCATTGGTTTTGACCCACAGCCGGGTAATTTCTTGATCTAGGTGGCGAAGCAAACCATGCCTGTATGCCTCCTGATCACATGCTGGCCAGCAAGTAAAGTGCCCACACTCCTATGCCAGCTGCCCAGGAATATTGTTGAACATGGTCAACTCAGCTGCTCATAGACAGGTCTCGGAACATAACTAGAATTGAGGTTGAGGAGTGCAATCATGCAAGGCCAATAGTATGCGTGAAATACTTACTTGCAACGCTTGAATTCATTGCCAAACGGCTGTTTCTGTCGGAGCTGGTCCAATTTACAGGGTCATTTCATTCCGATTCAGTGCACTCCAAGGTCCATGCGGGGAACTACACATGCGCCAAAGCTCTACTTGCGGCGTGCACTTTGGAAGGACCGCTGCCGGAATCGGATTCCCTCCCACCAACATGCAAGTGCACAAAGCCCCTTAAGAGGAAAGTCGTCTTAGAGGGGTCTGTGCACCAGCTTCGCTTCTTGTTGCTTGCTCCAAGTTGCGGTAATCCACAGCCACCACCATGACTCCAGCATCCGCCTTGGAGCAACTAATAAACTGTGGCCCAAAGCGACCGGCCGATCGGAAGCAGAAGAAACAAGGCAAGGCCGACCGCATCTTCAGCGCAAGGTAGCTAGCAGTGCTCATGGGTCAAAACCAAGACTGTCCGCGCTGAAAGAATGGTGCACAAAGAACCAGGACCTAACCAAGACTGTGCCGGGCACGAGGGAAGAGTGCACAAAGAACCAGGACCTGCTGCTGAGTGGGCCAAGCTGCTAGTGTCCTTGCCAGAAGTGCATTCCAAATCCTAAGCTGGCAAGCATGATCCAGCGATGTCATCCGCTGACTGCTTTGAACATGACTTCAAACAACGCCAAGCCCCAGGCGAAAGTTGTGATTTCAGTGCTGTTTCTTTCCACCAGGACACAAGTAACTTTGAACGGATATTCAAATTTGAAAGGCAAACCGAGCACTCCGGCGTGCAGCTGCGTTACACTCCAGCACGCTTATCAGGCTTATCAGGTTTCATGATTCCAATCAAACACTAGGTCCTCCAATAGAGAGGTTAGAATAAAGGTACCCTTTTTTCTCTATATAGTCTATTTTAGTAGGGGAACACTCCCCCAAACAAAGGAAAAATGGCACTACTGGGGGACCTAGACCATCAGCCCAGTGCACGCGGCACAGACACGCAGGGGTGCTTTCACATCCGAGAGGCCGGTGACCAATGATCCACGCACCGCCCATGACAGCAATGACCACAGGGACGGGCCGGGTAGTCTGCAGGGTTGCACCATGCTATGATGTGCTATGCAACTGCAAGCTACGAGTAAGTTCTAGACAAACAGAACCGCAAGAGGTGCCGCTTGTGGCAAGGTTTTTTCTCAACTCTTCTTGTCTGCAACTTGCAAAGTACTCAAAGATCGTAAAGAAGAGCACAGGTCCCTGCAACGTGTGCGTTCGAATAACAGCAAGCCGAAGTGCAAAGGCACACAACAGCAGAAATTTCACTCCGATCAACATGCAACTGGCCTCTCTGGGGTAGTAGATGTCCAAAAACTGTCGGGGCCTGGGCGGTCAGCCGTTCAAACCCTACGTCTGCAGAGATGAAATCCATGGTGCGCCCGCGTCTTCCATCCAATGGAGAGGTTAGAATAAGTTGGTACCCGACTTTTTCTGTTTTGTCTATTTTAGTAGGGGAACCCTCCCAACCAAAAAAGCGGCGAGAAAGGGCACCTAGCTGGGGGGCCTAGGTTTGATTGGTTGGGGAAAAACGCCGGGCCGGCAGCTGGCGAGTTTTTTCGCCATGCTCGGTGGGAGAGTTCATACACAAATTCCCCTCACCTGAAACGCAATAAAATTAGGTAATACACGGAACATACACAAAACATGGGACCAACAATTCCGGACTGTTTTCCGGGTGGATAAGAAACATCTCTTGGGGCTCACCCAGAAAGGTAATCATATGGTTTGGGTACAGACTAGAAAAACAAATGCACCCAGGGCGACCTACCTAAGACCAAACCAATCCGAGCAGTACTAGGCCAGCGCCAAGGAATACTAAACCAATACTAAGCAGTACCGGGCCGGTACACCAAACCAATACTTAGCCAATTCTAAACGCATGCGAGATCAAAGGAATATTGATCCAATAGCAACGCAATTCTACACACTACTGAGTCAGCACACACACAAATTGTTAAACCTATATACTACACTAAGCCAATACGAAGCAGTACTACCTGGAAAGCTACTAAGGCAGGCCCCACTCTGACCCCCAATTTGTTTTCAGGTGCTTATCTATCCCCCCCACTTTTTTTCGAGGGCTCCTTTACTTATCATTCCCCCGCAGTATGCAAGTGGTCCAAGGACAAGAAAACGACTGCAGGCGTCAATCTTCTCGCAAACAAACAGCTTGCGCCCTGGTTGGGAGTGGTGTTGCAATCTGGACGACTGCCAAATTGGCAATAATACTTTGGATGGGCAAAAAACAATGGTTGAAACCATTGTTTCTGGGAATTTACGTTGGGGGATCATCAGACACCGGGGTTCGTGAACGGTGGCGCGCGAAGAAAATGGATTTTGCTACCATCCACAGTAGATCTGTACACTCCTCTCCGAAACAAACACGTTAGCCCCCGGTGGCCATGAGGTCTCTGAAGCACGTCACGTCGGCACACCCAGCCTGTCGCCATACCGCACAGCGCGCGCAATGCGCCTGGGCGCAGCGGGTGGCGAAATGGACGGATCAACGCACTTGGCGATATCTTAGTACTTTGCGGCATACCATATCATATGTTTGGAAGAGCTTGGGTGGCACTTCTATGTATTTGCAAACAACTCCCACACCACAGCCGTTAGCCACATACGAATTTGTTTTTTTCGAGCCGCCTAGAAGGTGTACTTTCAGCGATCCTCTGGCAGCAAAGCCCACTGCTTTGGCAGCTTGCTGAACCAACCTGGCGAGTGCACTTTGGAGCGGCCGCGTGGATGCTGACACTTAGCGCTAGCTAGAGGCAACCTGTGCATCTGGGCAAGGGGCCTGCAGCCAGTGCAGATTTGGCAGGAGCATGCAAACCAACAAGGAAATATATCTCTCCCGGATGTGATTTGGGCAAGTGCTTCTCCATTCATTCCTACTCTTGCCCATCCGACAGTGCCAGTAAGTCAGCGTGACACAAAATTCTGTCAACACCTCGTCCTTAAAGTGGCGTCCGGGGGAAAGGCAAAGGGATGAACGTGAGGAAATTGAGAAAACAAAGCAGTACATAGCTGGCAGCTGATCAATATTCCTGCTTCTGGAAAACACAATTAAATATTGTCTTTCGCGCGACTCCATCGCCTTGTTTTTGCAGCGAGCGCTCTGGAACCGTACTTGCAAACGCAGTACCCACGTTGTTCTGGTTGAAAAGTTGGCTGGGCTATGTTGGGAGCAAGTTTTGCGCGAGATGCGCGAAAGACGGGCAAAAACCCACGGAGCTTGTTGCAAGGTTTCGTACAGGGGCCCATGACTTAGCAGCCCCAGCAAGCGCAAATGGAAAGGGCGAATGCCAGTAACTAGCGACAGTTTTCATTTCACGCTGCTGCAAGTCTGCATTCCAGGCACTGGCAGGGAATCAAGGACGCAAGCATCTACAAGGGAGTGGGGTCTGCAAATAGGTAAGCTTGCAAGCATGCTGCCGAGAAGTTTTCGCTAAATCTTCGTGGAAAAAACAATTAACCGCGGACTATTGCAAGTCTTTCGCGGGCACAAACGCCTGCAGTGTAAGCCATTGCAAGGACCTTTTGATCAACTTCCAGCTCTCTGGAGAGCCACACGAGCCAAACAGACTTCACACTTCCTACTTTCCCTGAAGAGGAATCCGAAACCTTGTCCAAATTCCCCATGAAGGGGCACCATGATGCATGACACAAGACCTGAGCACAGCGCGGCCTTCAAAGGCCAAGGCACTCGCTATGGAAGTAGGACCAGCCGATCCGGAGGCAAGCTGGTAGGATCAGCAAAGCCTTGGGCGTTTTGGGCTGATCTCTCGTTTCAGGGAATCCTGGGGATTCCCGAAAAAAAGAAGCCACTCTGGGGATGATTTGTAGGGGCCGTTCCAATTCTCATTCCCTGCCTATGGCACCAGCAAGTAGTTTGAAGCCAAGAACCCCAAGAAACCCATAAATTGCCCTAAAGGACTTGCTGGTTCGAGAGATGCAGAGAATGAGACATGGAATCGCCCCGAGAAAAAACATCCGACTCCTCTTCCTAGGTTCATTCCCAACACGGGTCTTGGTCACCCTACCTGACGCACCGGCAAGTTTGTGCCCTGAGTTTTCGCAAAGTCTCTGGTGCGAACGGCGGAAACTCACCGATGGAGGCCTCAAGACTTCTCCGGGAGCTCAACCAAATTCGCGGAAATCAAACAAATTGAAACCGCAAACCGGTTCGCATCAAGCCGGATCCTGACAGCCTACAACCCTAGAGTTCGGCTATTGTGGCTCAGAGTTATCGTGATTGGAATGGTCATGTGGCTGGAATCCCTTCCATGATTTGTAGCTCCCCGTGCAGCTGTGCATCCGCGCTGTAGCCAGCCAACTGCGCTCTTGATTCCTTCCAAACAACCTCTCTGACATCGGTTATGTCCCGAGTGGCGAACCAAATTAGCAAGCTCCTTCCCCCAGCAACATCAAGCAAAAACCAAGGACTCCCAACAAATTCTAGATACCCACACGTCATGACTCAAGTTCATGCACTGCACCACCCGAACCGGGCTTCTGACAAGATCGGGTTAGGCTCATCTCTTGCAAGCCAAGACACAAACGCCACAAGCCGAAGGGCTTGCACCTGCCGAAAGGATACTTAGTTTGGGCGGTCGAACGATCGGGTACGTCAGGCAAGAGAAAAAGGGCCCAGTTATGAACAACCCACTGAATGAAGACTTATGATCATGGATTGTGCGGGTTTCAATGGACTTTGTGCGTTCTCTCACCATGGATGGTACCCGCTTTCCAAGCAACTACCCGATCGCCCCTTCATGCAGTTTGGGCAATTGGTGACAGCCTTGCTCGGTTCATACCGCTCGAAGCTGCTTCGACTTTGATTGGAGCTGCCTCATTTAGGGCAATTCACATGAAGTGGATCAACGCCGGTGACAAACGAAACAAATCATCGGGATAAGTTTGTGTGAGTGTGAGCAGATGTTCTTTCACATCCTGTTTGGCAAGAGAAGAAGGCCAAACACTATCATCAAAGTCTGGGCCGCTATGTGAGATATGAACGTGGAGCAAAGTGAAGAATCCTGCCAGCTTGATTTTTGCTTGCTAATCACCACCCTTTTATGAATCCGGCAAGACAATGAGCGGGGGCAAGACATTTTTTGCTGTGAAAGTTGATTGTTGCCGTGGGCAGGTTTCCCAAAAGCATCTCCGATGCTTGGGCTCTGCTTCAGGTTCCCTTAGGTTCCGGGGAGCGATGACAGCTTTGACGATGAAGATAAAGAAGGGATCTCCATTTCGCTGCGCGCGGCCAAATTTTGGGCACGGCCGACCTTGCAGGGCGGGGCCGTGTGGCGCAGAATGGGTGTGCGAGGCTGGGTTGGGGGACGGCACTGTGGCCTTCTGCACCCCCACCCACCCACCCACCCACCCACCCACCGTAGAACCTCCTAAACCGGCCCTTGAAACTCGCCCTTTTTGCTGTTCTCGCGCTCGGGACTCATCCGAGGCACGGCCAAGGTGGCGCCATAGCGCAGCAGTCGCGCCATGGGCTGCCAGTAGTGCTTGCCTCCCCGATCGCTGCGACTCATTAGGGACGGCTGTCCAAAGCTTGCGATCGGTGCGACAGCATATTGATTTCTGCGTTCATTAGCATACTTACCTAGACTAAATAACGAACACATAATAAATAAAGTTATGATATAGAATCCAAGCAGGGAATGATACCTTGATGCGGCAAGGGAATGAGTTGGATGCAGTGAACCCAGGCCGTGTTTTTGATATTTTTTTCTTCGTTGGCTGTTTCTCAGGGTTCCCGCATTTCTTTTCTGAGCACCAGCTTAAGAACCTGCTCTGCTAAAAATGACTCTAACTTTTCGTTGGCCAAATGGAAACACCCCACCACGAAACCAAGACTGAAGACCTGAGGAACCGGATCTGAGAACCCACGTTTCCCTAAGCGACCAAAATTGGGGCACCCCCCCCCAAAACTAGACCACGGTTGGCCCGAAAGCAGAACATCGCAAGCGAGGTCGGCCCAACGCTGCAGGATGCGTTCTTTTTCCCTACGCGAAGCATTCGTGAAGCAAGCGCGAGACAGCACCAGGCAAGGTGCTCTGTGCAAGTTGCAAGTTGCTCTGCGCAAGTTGCTTTAAAATGCAAGTTGCATCTTGCGACGCCCGCCCGCGGACCAGGGAGGAATCGAACCCGCGACCCGCCGGTTCCGGGAGCAGGCGCGCGAACCACAACTCCCGAGGACCAGTTCGAACAGCAAAAAACCTCGAGTTTTTGCACCTCGACCACGCCGATCCCCGCAGAGGGTTGCGCGGGCACCGCAGAAATCGCAAAAAACCATGGGTTTTTGCACCTCGACCACGCCGATCCCCGCAGAGGGTCGCGCGAGCATGTTAAAAATCGCAAAAAACCTCGAGGTTTTGCACCTCGACCACGCCGATCCCCGCAGAGGGTCGCGCGGGAACTTTAGAGATCGCAAAAAACCATGGGTGTTTGCACCTCGACCACGCCGATCCCCGCAGAGGGTCGCGCGGGAACTTTAGAAATCGCAAAAAACCATGGGTGTTTGGACCACGCCGATCCCCGCAGAGGGTCGCGCGGGAACTTTAGAAATCGCAAAAAACCATGGGTTTTTGCACCTTGACCACGCCGATCCCCGCAGAGGGTCACGCGGGAACTTGAGAAATCGCAAAAAACCCATGGGTTTTTGCACCTCGACCACGCCGATCCCCGCAGAGGGTCGATTTTCGTGTAGTGTCGTCGGCACTACCCCGCCGCCCTAAGAAGAGATTTTAACTCCTCGCAAGTCAATTCAACTTGCAACTTGACTCCTTGCTTGTTTCAAGGAGTCATTGCAAGGAGTCATTGCAAGGAGTCATTGCAAGGAGTCATGCAAGGAGTCATGGCAAGGAGTCATTGCAAGGAGTCATTGCAAGGAGTCATTGCAAGGAGTCATTGTCAGCCATTGCAAGTTGCAAGGAGCCAAGTCAAGTGCAAGTCGCAAGTGCACGGAGTTAAGTGCAAGTTGCAAGTGCAAGGAGCCAAGTGCAAGGAGCCAAGTGCATGGAGTCAAGTGCAAGTTGCAAGTGCATGGAGTCAAGTGCAAGTTGCAAGTGCAAGGAGTCAAGTGCAAGTTGCAAGTGCAAGGAGTCAAGTGCAAGTTGCAATCCTTTGACTCCTTGCAATGACTCCTTGCAATGACTCCTTGCAATGACTCCTTGCAATGACTCCTTGCAATGACTCCTTGCAATGACTCCTTGCAATGACTCCTTGACTCCTTGCATGACTCCTTGCAATGACTCCTTGCAATGACTCCTTGCAATGACTCCTTGCAATGACTCCTTGCAATGACTCCTTGCAATGACTCCTTGCAATGACTCCTTGCAATGACTCCTTGCAATGACTCCTTGCAATGACTCCTTGCAATGACTCCTTGCAATGACTCCTTGCAATGACTCCTTGCAATGACTCCTTGCAATGACTCCTTGCAATGACTCCTTGCAATGACTCCTTGCAATGACTCCTTGCAATGACTCCTTGCAATGACTCCTTGCAATGACTCCTTGCAATGACTTTCATGATGATGATTCCTTGCAATGACTCCTTGCAATGACTTTCATGACGCTGATTCCTTGCAATGACACCTTGTAATGACTCTCATGAGAACAACTCAAGTGAACCCAGCGGAAGAACCCTTCGCCATGCTTTCGGGAAAAAAATCCGCAATTGTTTTGTCCACCAACATGGAAAACCTGAGGTTTCGGGGTTCTGGTTTGGACCAGTTCCCTTCAAAAGGGCCATTTCTCTGTGCGTTCCATAGATACCGTCGGCAGGAGGGCATCTTCCAAGGTGCTAAAAGGAGCCTTGTTGGGACATGAGTAGGGCTTGCGCATGCCCCTTTTACATTCCCGTTTGGCAAATGAACCCAAAAGGCCTGCTGATGTTCATACCCCTCTCCCCCTTATAGGGGCATATACCCCTTATGAGATGGGTTGGAAACCACGGAAGCAAACGGGTATGAACAAGGGGTATATACGCACTTCCACCCTTAGAAAACATACCAAGCTGATGGCACTCCAAACGTGTCCCACAAGGCAACAGGACCGCCCTTAGGTCCTGGTTTGTTTGTTTTCTCGCTCACAGTTGGGCCAACCGGGGTGCACCGAGATGGTAAGCTGCTTCTTCAGCATAATCCAAAACAAAGGATGATGTGTTCCCACTAAAAAGGATGACCCTTGTAAACGTGCTTCCCTACATGTTTTAAACATCGAACCTGGGCAAGACAGGGGCCCTGTACTTAATTAAGGGGCCTTGCATTTGTTTGTCTAAGACTTCACAAGTACTTAGCTTTCCCTCCAGGAAAAGACCAGAATCAAGCTGCAATAGTTGCACAGCAAGCATGTAGTGTTCTGCAATGCAAATGTTCCAAGACTTGAACATTGCATGAGAACGTTTTCCAGTTTGGACGGGTGTTCCGCAAACGGAACTGGGGTCCCCTATTTACAACAAAATAATTGTATTGCGAATCTTCTTCGCTTTAAATAGGCAGGCACAGTTGCAAGGGATCACAGACTATGGATAACAACAGGGATGACATACTCCCTTCTCGCAATATCCAGGGAAGCACATCAAATTAGGATTGGGCGTAATGCTGCTTAACCTGGCCCTCTCCAACTAACAAGTCGCCGGCCCAAAGTCTCACGTGCCTGTAGGGTAATCATGCTGACGGAAGCCTACAGGTGCACATGCAGCGTCAGACTCAGGCATCTGCAGCTTTTCCGATAAAAAACCCAACACAGCTGTCCGTCTCTTCCAATTTTGGTGGAAGGAACTGGCCCAAAACATGCCCAGAACGAAAGCCAGATGACTTCATTGTAATCTGCTTCCCGAAATGCAGGCCTACCATGGTAGGAATAGATAGAACTCATGGATGGAGCTGCACCAGTTCGAAGCACGATAACAGATGTGATGCTAAACACTGGCTTCATCGCTCAAAGAGCAGAAACATTTGCCCCTTGCGAGGCCAACTAGTTATACACACTGCATTTGCTCTCAAAGGGAAACGAGCTGTGTGGCTGAACAATGATTTCAGATCCGATCACCCAGAAATTCGCAACTGCACGCGTGTCTTCCCGCTTGCCCAAACACAATCACAACCGAAACCCAGATTGCCAATGGAGCTGCTGCCACGTTCAAACTGGTCGTGTACTCCTCCTCAATCACTTAGCCACAGATCTTCCAAATGTTTCAATTGCGAACCACGTAATTCATGAATGGCTTCTGTCAAACGCCTGCGGGAACTTCGGTTTGCTCAATATTTATCCCCCTTGATGACTGTCCGGCGCCTGAACCAAGAAAC